>CM056839.1:3828395-4220895 GCA_029853015.1 Chelidonichthys spinosus | reverse complement strand
ACTGGTTACCTGTCTGTCTCTACATGTCAGCCCTGTGATAGACTGGTTACCTGTCTGTCTCTACATGTCTCCCTGTGATGGACTGGTTACCTGTCTGTCTCTACATGTCAGCCCTGTGATAGACTGGTTACCTGTCTGTCTCTACATGTCAGCCCTGTGATAGACTGGTTACCTGTCTGTCTCTACATGTCAGCTCCTGTGATAGACTGGTTACCTGTCTGTCTCCTACATGTCAGCCCTGTGATAGACTGGTTACCTGTCTGTCTCTACATGTCAGCCCTGTGATAGACTGGTTACCTGTCTGTCTCTACATGTCAGCCCTGTGATAGACTGGTTACCTGTCTGTCTCTACATGTCAGCCCTGTGATAGACTGGTTACCTGTCTGTCTCTACATGTCAGCCCTGTGATAGACTGGTTACCTGTCTGTCTCTACATGTCAGCCCTGTGATAGACTGGTTACCTGTCTGTGTCTACATATCAGCCCTGTGATAGACTGGTTACCTGTCTGTCTCTACAAAAAACAAAAACAAGTAGCAAGGTGAATACCGGAAGGGGCGTGGCTTAGCCTCATTGTAGCATGTATGTGTAAGAAAGGGAGGTTCCATTTGATGCATGCCTTTCCTCTCTAAAAAAACGACAACCCCTGAACTCAACACGTGCCTCCGTGCTCTATATGCTTGAAAGCCTCGCTGCTGAAAACAAACGTAGTGTGTTGTAGTCGGGACCGAATATAATCCCGAAGAGCCCGAAGCCCCGGTCCGTATCACAGCTCGGCTCCCTCCGTCACATCCCTCCGTCTGCTTCCTCCTCCTATCCACAACAGCGTCGCCACTGAGCCTGTTTTTACCCGACAGCGTCCACCGCTGCGCAACCAAAACATCCAGCCCGACCCGCTCGGCGTGTCCGCCGGCAGCAACGAGGAGAGAAGCGGTGATAGTTGGAGAAAAGGACGGCGGAGCCGGTTTACTTACCTCTCTGTAGGAAAGCCATGAAGATGATGGTGCTGATGGTGCTGAGGAGGGTCGACATGACTGGAGTCTGACATCAGCAGAGAGTGTGTGTGTGTGTGTGTGTGTGTGTGTGTGAGCCTCCCCCTCCCCCTTTGACCGTTTAACGAGAAGGGGAGGGTGAACGACTTTCATCATGAGAGCAAAAGCACCTCAGATTACCTTTGATTTTCTATTTCCTGATCCTTCCTTTAAAGTCATGCTGAAATGAAAAAAAAAATGTTCACCTATTTAACAATATACAAAACAATTATAATGAAATACAAATTTCAAATATATTTTTCTGCCTAGGAAACAAAATATGACACTTGCGTACATCCGCTAGTAGCAAACTAATTTCAACCAATAATACCATGACATCAATCAATCTGTAACTTTTATTGGCTCAGAGCTAGAGAAAGTCTGTATCTCAGATAAACATCACCATTGAAAGGAGAGACATGTAAAGCCAAGCTGAAGTGCCTTAAATTAACATTCTCTCTGCTGGCCACCAGGGGGCAACTCTCTCTGGTTATATAGAAGTCTATGAGAAAATGGTCCTACTTCTCTCTTGATGTATTATCTCAGTAAACACTGTAAACATGAGTTTATGGTCTCAATCTCTAGTTTCAAGTCTTCTTCAATCCAGCATGATGTTCATTTAGTACATTATGGTCCATTTAGAGTCCACCAGACCAGAAAGCAGGGGATGCTTTAGGGGTGGGGCTTACCTGCTGATTGACAGGTCGCTACCAATGCAGTTAGCTACTAAGATGACTTCAGCACTTAGCTGTAAAGTTGACCTTGAATTATGAAGCTAACATCACATACACACCTCAATAAACAGGTTGCATCATGAGTTACTTTGTGAATCTACAGTGGGAGGAGCCTGAACGCGTTGTAATCGATCATCGATGTAATCAGTAATCCACACATTCAGGTGAAGCGATCGTGTACATGTACTCTGAAGCACCAGCTGTTAATCAACGAAAACCCTCTCAGGATCAGGTATGATACCTCACCAACGAAATGCAGCTGTCGACTTTGTGCTGCACAAGTAATAGAAACAAGGAAACCAAAGCACTGGTGCATTCTTGTCATCACTTTTGGAATTTGCATTCAAAGGAATGTTAAACGGGAACCAGAAAAACAATTCTCTGAGCAGATAACACGATGGGCGTCATAACATTAAAAATTCAACATATGGGAAACATAAGCTGTGTCCCAATTCAGTGGAGCGTTCGTCGGCCAAGTCTGGTCTACAGAGGATTTCCTGGTTGTGGTTTCAGGCACGAGTGTGTTCAGCCGCAATGATTCTTGGGATAAGTCGGGCCATGAAGGATCCAGTTGGATCCTCTGAATCTGGGAAAAGAATGCCAGATTTCTGGGCCGCACTTGAAAAGTGTCTTTGAAATGGGACGGCCTCATCTTAGTTGCTGTCTTGTATTCGGTCTTCAAACACACCCTCTGACCTGGTTTGAGCATCTCTGTAAAGATGTGGTCAGATCAATCAGCTGCATTCGCCTGGAAGCCAGGAGCATGCTGGGTAGTGGAGTAGCTGTGTTAGCGTAGCTTCCGTTTCTCCTGCAGTGGTCGACTTGCTTTCTGTGACGTCATGGCCGGGCAGGTCTGGCTGTGTGATCGTCCTCACTCTCTCTCTGTATGTATGTGCATACACCTGTTTATGACCATATTCACTGTGAAATAATATCCAAATCCATTCATATATTCAAACAAGAAGAAAGCCGGGTCACATCACTGCGTTGCTTCATTTCCAACATAAAGCTCTAGGGGGTAAAGCAAAACTTAATTCCAGGCTTCTTTCCATGATTGGACCCTCAGCAGCTGGAGCTTTAAATCTGACATCACTCTATGGCACTGAACGCTGCTAAATGAACATGAAAAACATTCTTATTGGCTGCACTTCCACGTTGCTCTGACAAGCATTGACTTCAGTCTGACACTAGAGGTCGCTGTTGCCATGAAAACGACCTCAGCAGCAGCTTGTGTCAGGACAACATGAGCTTTATTCTGCCTGTAGAATGTGTTTTATATCGAAATTGAAATGAATCCTGAAATACAAAAATACATTAATTAATGCAAATATAAATATGCATTGTCTGGGACTTTTATTTCATAATATCAGTTTTATTTATTTCATGATACTTTTATATCTTAATGCCACATTTATTCAGCACTTTGTATTTACATATTTGATATATAAATGTGATTATCTCAACACCAGAACAGCACTGACTCTTAGTCTTTTTATTCATAATAATAATAAGTACAAGTCAAATAAAAGTCCCCCTGAAACAAATAAATGCATTTCATATTTATATATGTATTTGCTCATTTATTTATTCAACGTTAATTTTATCGGCATATTTTTTTTTCTAGCATATAATAAAACCTGCAGACTCAACCTGTATCTGCAGTGGGACGTTGGCGAGGTGAGTCCTTGTGAAGTCCATACGTAATAATGTTGTTATTCTATCTCAGTATGGTGGATTGTGGGTAATGGTAAATCAGATTTCACCAGCTGTGCCAGTAGGAGGGAGTGACCATCGTTCTGACCTCAGCCTCCCACTGATTCAGGGCAAGTGGACCACTATGAGACTGTTAAGAGGTGGTTGTGGTTGAGTTGGGCTTAATTTGCTTAACAACATAAAATCAATCAATATTCATGTTTAAATAGTCTGTCTGCTTATTTGAATAGTGTGTTTGTGGGTTTTTCTACTTTTCTTTTTTTTTTTAAATCTTTGCCTTATCTGGTCTTAAAGCAACACTTAAGAACTTTTCCTCTTTGGTCCCCCTACAGGTCGGAAGCGGAATTGTCCATTACTGCTGTCATAAATAATTGAGCCTACCGCAGCCTACAGTCGTACGCACGTTATTTGTTTGTATGCAGAACCGGCTCTGGAAACGATGAACGATTTGAACGATGTCCAGTGACAAGGTAGAGTAGCTAACGCCTTAGCTAAGATTAGCTAACATGAGCCATAGCGATAGTTACATACAGTATATATTAGCACAATAGCCTTAGCTAACATGAGACAATAAAATAATCGACAATGTATTGTACACAGATGCACACTGTTGGAAAAAAAAATGACTACCGGTTTTATTTACAAGTCCAGCAACAACAAAGCCAAGTACCCGTCTTGTATCTTGTAGCCTCCTTCAGCTCTCGCCAACGAGTGTGAGCCGGTCCGATATTCACTCTCGTTCGAGCTCTTTCTATGTCATGCTCCCGTTTTATTTTCTTCGCCTCATCGGACATTATACTCCTCCTTTTCATTCTTCAGGTTCTGCCATGACGCCAATTTAAAAACTACCTAACTGTAAGGTATCTTCCACACACCTGCCGATGTTCTCCCACTGATCTCAACGCAGAGCCTCCACCTACCGGTTTTTGTAACGCTTGCCGTAAAGCAGGTCAAATTCGTAGTCTCATTAGAACTACAAAACCACTACCCGACGAGGCAAAGTTACATAGTGCGGTTACAGCTGATAGAGGGCTGCAGAGCGAATGCTGAAGTGCCGTTCACCCCGTTTTGAGGTGATGAACCACTGAAACTATTTTGGAAACATTATTTTAAGGCACTAAATACTCTTTAGTGTTGCTTTAATGGTTGCATGACAGGTTATTAGCTGGGTGAAATGTAAATTTGATGGTCCTGCTGTTTGCTCATTATATCCACATAATTTATAATTCTTTAATCGTCTCATTCGCAGTAGAGTTTCTCCTCAACCGCAAACAGCTGGATTCTTTATCCACTACTCAAAAAAATGAAGAGAACACTTCATCATCACAGTATCACACCAAGTCAGTCTAACTTCAGGGAGATCAACGTGTCCATTTAGGGAACACAAGTGATGGTGAATCAGGTTCAGCTGCTTTGGTGTGAATGAAAGAGACAACAGGCAGAATGGAGGGACAGCAGGACGAGGACCAACAAGGAGGTTCTGATGTGGAGACCACAGACAGCTGCTCTCTCCTTCTCCTTCCTGACTGTTTCTTCTCTAGTTCTGCTTGGTGGAGATAAAACATTGGCTGAGTGATAACACCCTGCAGCTTAATGTGGCTTAAAACAGAAACACTGGTTATTGCCCCTGATGATTCCATTCCAGGGATTAACCAGTACCTGGGTGACTTGGGCCAGTCTGTCAAACCGAGCCTAAGAAACCTGGGTGTTGTGTTTGACAAAGACATGTCATTAGTGCAGCACTGTAAACAGCTGACCAAAAATTGCTTTTTTCAACTGAGGAAAATTTCGAAACTCAGGAAAATGGTGTCACAAAATGACTTGGAGCTGATCACTCATGCATTTGTGTCTTCGCGTTTAGACTATTGTAATAGTTTGTTTTCTTGTCTAAACAAAAAGGAGCTGTCTCGCCTGCAGTTAGTGCAAAACTCTGCAGCGAGAGTTCTGACTCGCACCAATAGGAGGGCTCATATAACCCCTATTCTTAAAGCTCTTCATTGGCTGCCAGTTTCGTCCAGGATCAATTTTAAAATTTTGGTTTTAACGTTCAGAGCTTTGCATGGCCAGGCTCCGCCTTACATCAGTGATCTGATCCAGCCTTACACCCCAACTCGGGCTCTGAGGTCTGTGGATCAGAATCTGCTGATGTTGCCACGCACTCGTTTCCGGACCAGAGGAGACAGATCCTTCCAGGCTGTTGCTCCCAGGCTCTGGAACGATCTTCCGCTCTCTCTGCGTTCAATGGAGTCTGTTGACTCCTTCAAAAAGCAACTAAAGACCTATTTGTTTGCTCATGCTTTTGATTAGCTGTCTTGGGGCTGCTACGATTGTCACCTAGTTGTCTTGGCCTTTTAAACTTAAATTTGTATGTACTTTTTATCTGTGTATTGTTATTGTTTTTGTTTTAACTGTGAAGCGCTTTGAGACCCTGGTCTGTGAAAGGCGCTGTACAAATAAAGCTTACTTACTTCTTCTGGTCTCCTTGTCACTTCTTGGAGCATGAGGTGGAACCTGCAGCCCGATCAGGTTCACAGGTAGTCCAGCTCCTCCAGGATCCACATCCATACGTGAGGTCACAAGAAGGTTTGCTGACTCTCAGTACAGTCTCAAGAGCCTGGAGGAGGAGGACCAGGAGACCGTTACACCAGGACAGCTGGAGATAGAAGGGAGTCGACTCAGCACCAGGGGCAGGAACCAACAGTAAGAACTGTAAATGGTCCTCATTTATAGTGCTTTTGTCCAAAGCGCTTTACAGGAATGACTGACATTCACACATTCACACACCGACGGCGGAGTCAACCATGCGCGGCGACAGCCAGCTCGTCAGGAGCCATTAGGGTGAGGTGTCTTGCTCAGGGACACCAGGCACTCAGCTAGGAGGAGCCGGGCATCGAACCGGCCTCTACCTCCTGAGCTAAACCCCCTCCTACTGTCACCTACAGACATGCTCATTTGACTTTGGAAGACGTCTTTGGCTTCATCAGTATTGTTGTTCTTTTAATGAGTGAAGTATGGAAATATAGTTGACATGTTCTGGCAACATTCAGTGATTTAATATGTATTTAATATACAATTATGCCAAATGTCTCCGGCATGATAAGGGTCCAGGCCTGAAGACATTCACATGGCAATATTTTCAAACAGTCGTAGTGCCACCTAACGGCATGTCATGAAATGTCATGTTGCTTTACTCCTGCTAATGGGTTCAGTGTTTCCCCTACAATGCAATAGGAATGGTGGTGTTCCTATTAAACCCCTGCCAGGAAATGCCAAAATAAAATGTTAGATGTCATAAAAAAAATAAATCTACCAAACATTTCTAGAATGAACATATTACAGTTATAGAACAGAAATGCATCCACTCAAAACTGTGAAATACAAACTCACCAGTTTCGTTTTCCTGCAGTACAGTCACAGGCTGTAATGGATGCCCTCTACCACTACGTGGCGCTGTGGTCCAAAGATCTGAAGGTGCAGTTGAACTTGTTTCTTTTCTTTTCTGAATGCTTCAACAGGAGCAGTGATCCTTGAAACCTCAATGAAACATAAACATTTAGGCAATGCATTTACAAACTGAATGCACCTTCTCGGCTTTCTAACACACTTTTTACTACTTTATTATTCATTTATTTTTTGTGTCTTAGCTAGGCACTATCTTTGGAGATTAGGCGGCTATTTTTGCAAAACCTTCCACCAAATCAGCGAAACATTATCTCTCTCTCGTTGTCCTTTGCATTTTCCTTGTATGGGAACATCATTTCTACACACATACAAAAAGGTCTCATAACTTCAACTTTAAAGCTGCACTTAGAAGTATTTACTCAAATGATCAAATGATCATGTGTAACGTGAAAATATGAAACCGCACAAATAATAATGTGTAGTGCAGCCTATAGTGCCATGTATAACAGTACTTATTATATATGTAATGATGTGTGTATACAATGCTAAGACATTCAAATAATAATTGTTGACAGATTATTATTTAATTATATTTTGGCATTTTATCACAATTTCAGAACATAATGTTAAACAAACAGGAAGATTTAAATTTGCTTAATATAGGTTGTATTCATGGTAACGTGTGTTTTTGGACATTTACATTTTTGGAAGAAAAAAATGTTGGGATCAAATAATTTCGTGGACCCCCTGCAGTAACTCTGCGGACCCCCTAGGGGTCCTCAGACCCCCTGTTGAAGATCTTTATGGTCAGAAGAACCCACAGTTTCCCAGCCTTTGACCCCCCCTGTCCTTCAGGCTTTTATTCCTGGGAAGGTAACAAAATATATTCAAATGAATAATTATTTTACTAAATACTTTATTAAATATTTTATGATCATTGCAATTCTGAGATCATTAATGTTAAATACAAAAAAGATTATCTGAGATATTTTGATACAATATTGTTGCCGTTGTGCATTAGTTTGCGTTGGCTGGTAAAGCTGCCGACGACCAGCTGATTGATTTATTCTTGCACAATAAAGATCCAGTTTTTCTTCAAATATGACCAACCTGAGTCCTGCGTGATTCAAGTGTACGAAAAACGTCATCTGCAGAACGCGTCTACTCCGTATCTCCCCATCGCCTCCTCATTAGTCACTCACCCTCGCCCACCTTCCTCTCCTCACTGTTGATTCAGCTGTGTGCGTTTTTAAATGGACCTGATGAATCAAATCAATCCACTGCTGAACACCGTAACTCCCAAATAAAGGACACTTTGCATTCTCCTCCAGAGCCTTCGCCAATATCAATACAATCAATCACATCATGCTGATCCGGACCTTTTTATTCATTCATAATAATTGTAAGGACAATTTGTCGAGCAGGTGTTCACCAAACACTCTTTCACCAGACAGTCATCTGGCTAATAGAAAAGCTATCACTTAGCTCTGGTTGAATAGGATACACTGCAGGGCATGAACTTTACACAGCACATTTCAGCAACAAGGCACTTAAGTACATAACACATCAAAGGCAAAAGTGCAAAATAAAAAGACAATTAAATAGTAAATTAAGGGCCAAGAGAATAGAAACTTAAAGCAAGCTAAAATAGAATACGACTTACAAGAATAAAAGTTACAGTGCAGTTTAAGAAAGGATCTAATGGAAAGCGGAACAGGGGAGGTTTAGCTCAGGAGGCAGAGCGGGTTGGCTGACAACCGCAAGATTGCTGGTTTGATCCCCGGCTCCTCCTAGCTGAGTGCCTGGTGTCCCTGAGCAAGACACCTCAACCTAATTGCTCCTGACGAGCTGGCTGTCGCCCTGCGTGGTTGACTCCGCCGTCGGTGTGTGAATGTGTGTATGAACGGGTGAATGTCAGTCATTACTGTAAAGTAATTGGGATAAAAGCTGGGAGTTTTTTTCCCGATATAAACAGGTGGCTGCTGTTCTGAAAAGTGAAGCCAAAGCTAAAATGCCATAAACGTGTATTCTTTCTACTGGCCATCAGGGGGCAACTCATTATGGTCCATTTAGAGTCCAACAGACCAGAAAGCAGGGGATGCTTCAGGGGGCGGGGCTACCTTGTGATTGACAGGTCGCTACAACGCTACCGTTAGCTACTTCTCCATGTTTTGTTTTGGGCAGAAAGCATCATAATGTAGCAGAAGACCAGAGGTTGACCATAAAAGTGCTTTGGAAACCAACAGAAGTATTTTTAAATCTATTATTTGACTGAAAGGAAGCCAGCGGTCTGAATCAGCTGCTGCTGCCCAGTAGATGTTTTGAGGGTCCTGTGAAAATATCTGCTGGGTGCCGAGTAAGTGCTCCCAGTGTTTTTTGTACGAATTGAACAAACAAGATATGAATTATATTAATGTACATTTCACAAGGTGTCAGACTAGTGGTGACAATAGTTGATTATTCGTCTGATCAACATATTACAGCTGAAGTTGAACTGAAAGATGCATGTGATTCTGTTTTTTGCTCTCAGCCTCTCACGCAGCACCGAGATGCAATTAGCAAAAACAAAGCCACGTTTCTTTCCAGGAAGTGATCCCAAGGCATCCAACGTAGAAATTAGCAGCATGTGTCTCCTTGTCTTCTGGCACAAATTCAATAGCCGTCTCGCATTCCAGTGGACCCGAGCTGCCTTTAACAAACCGGAGTTTCAAAAGGATTTCTGTTCCCATCCAGTCGCACATGGATGTAAATCCTCCACGTGGTTACATGCGTCGATACGTTCTCAGCAAGCCTGCAACACACTCACAGCACTCAAGCACTTGTTAATACACACACACACACACACACACACAGTTGATGAACGTCCATGCAGACATTACAATGCCCCCCAGCAAGGCAAATATCTGTACAGCGAATGATTGAGCGATCTAATTATAAGGAGGGGGAAGCATCCAGTTGTTTACTACCTGTAGTGATGCTGCTGCTCAACGGGAGCGAGTTCAGCAGAGACCTGCAACATAGCAAATCAACACAGTATAGACTCAGAGCTTCTGGGCTAAAGAGCGGGTGGGATGACTCTGAGGGAGACGCATAAAGTTGCATCCTCTCTTACGGGAGCTGTTTTTTAGCCTGAGAGCAGGCTTCAACAGCTTTGCAATATACTCTTTTTAATGCATCTATGGTGGGCTCTTATAGATCACAAACAATGATGATGTGTGTGAGTGTGGAAACAGAAGTGCAATAGCTTGTCAAGCTGTGGAAGGGCATTCACACCCAAAGAATCAGACCCCGTTCTGTGTGCTGGTGAGCGGGTCGGATATGTCAGCAAGTGCCCAATATTTAGTGGCCATATATATATATATATACAGTATATACATGAATTCTGACAACCGAACATGCAACGGTGATGACGCGATGCTTCCGTTCCACAAAAAACACAATAAAATGTGATGTACAAAAGGAAACTCAAGGTTACACAATAGTTGAGCTGAGCCATAACTTGAGTTCTACTTCCCACAAGGCTGGACATGAGTAAACCGACAATATCATACACAGTTAGAAAATGCTGCATTTGCACAGACAGGTTGAAAACATGCTGCACAGAATCCCGTCGAAGGGCTTCGACTGATGAATCTAATTTTCTTTTTTTTATGTTTTAGATTTCAATGTTTTTAACCTCACACTTGAACCTGACATACACTTTTCAGGTTGTACAGGCTAACATCAGTTTAAGTCCCACTCAGTTTAAAAACAATTCTAGGACCAACTTCCTAAATAAAAAAAATGGAGATGAAATAAGATGTTATTATATGTTATGCCACTGAGAGCTGTAATCACCACAATAAATAATCTGCTTTCACCGTTCACTGCCTGATATCATGATTCACATTTCCTCACTGAAAGCGTTTTTTTACTGGTGCACTCCTCACATTTTAAAGGTCCCCTATTATACTGATTTTCATCAATTCCACACAGCTGTCAGAGGTCCAACAAAGCTGTTTTTGATATGCATCGCCCCAAACCCATCCGTGGTCCTGAATTTCAGCTGTCTAAAAGTTGCTCAAATTAGCTCTGCTGAGAACAGGCTGTTTCTGTGCCTGCACCTTTAAATGCTAATGAGCTCCGTCTGTCATTGCCTACTTGGAGAATGAAGGAGACAATGCCACTGGATGTATCGCTATGGCTTGCCTATGTGGATCAGGTGAAGTTGCTGAGTCCCATATGGTTGGGACAGATCCTTTTACGAGGGTCAGTGTCGAGGCAAAGCCAGCTTTGTACTGACCCTCGTTACTGAAGCAGTCCGATGTGAAGTGGTTAGCACACACATACAAGCTAACACGAACCGTAGCCGGCACATTGTCATTAAAAATGAAACACAACCACTGTATTCTGTAGCTGGGACAGAATAGAAGCACTTATGTTGATTTGAACAACCAACAACAGAGCAACCTGTGTGTAGCTCTGAGCGTGACATTGTGAAACACCGCTATCTCACTGCTGTCGTTACGTATGATGGGAGCTGAATCTGAACAGCCTGTAGGAGCACCGTTGTACCAGAGGGGGGGCTGCAGAAACCAGCAGGAGTCACTTGTTTTCCTCATCCTTGGAGTTGGTAGGCTCAGGGAGGACCAGTTTATAGGTGTAGAAACCAGAGAAAAAGTGTTTTTCATAATATGGAACCTTTAAGATAACTATTAAGAGGTACCACCACAACCCACTAGGTGGCGCTCTGGAGCCAACCCCATGGGAAAAGGCCTTACCAGAAACAATTTAGTGGCAACGTCACAAGAATATTTTTTTATGCTCATATTTGTAAATGAAGTGTTTCTGTCGAGCCACATGTTCTAATTCCAAAGGCCTCTTCGTTGCCAGTTGCCATCCATTCTCCTCCTTTTCCAATTGGACTGAAGCCCCGCCCACTTACACACCTGCATCTCATTCCTTCATCAAACTCTCTCTTTATAAACCAGCCGAGCTCCTCTGTCCCTCTGCTTATTCACAGGTCTGTGCTTTTTATGTGTTCACGTCTTCAAGCCATTTCATTCCATTACACCGCTGATACCATCAGTACTTCCCTTATTGCATCCCCTCACCGTTGTTGCCCTCCCCCCAGGCAACAAGAGTAACTGGTGAAAGAAACATGTTGTTTCTCCATAACCAGCGAGCCTCACGTTGGGGTGTAGAATAAATGATCCGAGTAAAAATGAATATGAGGCAAACACCGAAGCACTAAACTCCGTCTGCAGGCTGAAACAATGACAGTAATGATGACAGTTAAGAGCTAGAGGAGCAACAGAAGTTCTAGGTCCGTCTCATGTGTGTGGTTTCTACTGAAGCCTGCATTATGGATGAAAGTTTGCTGTCTGGGTAGAATGTGCCGGAGGGCTCCAGCAGGCTCTCAGGTCAGAGTCAGCCAATAAAAAAACAATCATGCACTGTTTGGAAATTAAAAAGTCGCCGTCCCAGCAGGGTTCATCAGAGGGGGGGAAGAAAAGACAATCCTGCAGACAAACACGGGGAGGAACTTGGGTTTGCTCAAGTACCAGTGGAGAGGCGGATTTTGGGACCAGATCTCTGATTTAATATGAATGGATGATCCATCTCAGAGGTGTAGTCCTTTTCTCTGCTGTGGCTCCACTTTGTGAGTCTGATCACAACTTTATGATCATTTTTGTGGTACAAATGTGCAGCTCTAGTTCCTAAAGGTACGTTCACAGCGTTATTGCATATATACAGTATATATATATATATATATATATATATATATATATATATATATATATATATATATATATATATATATATAATTCATCTATAGCCCATGTAGACTATGTTTTTTATTTTACTGCATTAATTTTTTTCGTCTGGGTATCATTATTTTTTATTGAATGTTATCATTATCACGGTAACACTCCTTCTGAGCAACAGGGTTGTATGGTCACAGGAGGAAGCATAATATACATACATAATAAGGAATTTGCATTAATTTGCCCTGTGTCGGCGTTTCCCACCTAGTGTGTTGTGTTTGCTTATCCCCGAAGAAAAGTGGTGACAGCCAGAGTGATGCCTGCGATTTAGCCCGGCAACAACGGCTCCCTTGGTGGATAAGTGGATTTAAGCCAAAGCAATGAGTAACAATAGGAAAGACTGGAAGCGGGACATTTTACATAAATGTCTAATTATCTCGTGTTTCATGGCAACTTTCTTCAAAGTGTATGTTGGACCCTAAAAGTCCTGTTTCGATTAACAAAACGCTTCATGTAATGTTCCTTTAACGTCCATCTTTAAAAGCTGCACAAACCAAACTATCCACACAGACTTTTACTCCGTTTGCATTCTTGATGCTCATGTTGTTCCTCCAGCGCTCGGATCTCAGGTTTTCAGAAACAAGTGAAGACTCTCCAGTGACACAAACTCACACACTCAGTTTATTAAAGTTGTAGGACGTTTGAACTTTTATATGCACATAAATGTCGTTACGTTGTATATGTAATTGTCTTTCCTGCCCCAGGCACTGCTACTAATTGTAGAAAGCCATAAGCTGAGAGTTGTTAGGAGAACGTGCTGACACGCTGCTCTGTCACATGCTTTAGAGTTCTGCCAGATTTTAAGACTTCACTTATTATGAACAAAGCAAGAAATGATTGAAATCCTGGCAACAACTAAAGCGGTTCAGTCAAAGAGCGGCGTTATAGCCTGGGAGGAGAATTTAATCTCAAATTTAAAAAAAACATAGTACCAATAAGAAGAGCACTTGTATAACTATGTGGAGGAGAATGTATGGAATGCATTAGATGTAGAAATATAATTCAATTTAAGTGAATTTATAAAAAAAAAATGTTTTTGAAAGGACCAGAAATTCAGAAGGTGCCTTTTCTCTCATGGGACTGTGAAGGTCATTGTTGATGATGTTGTTGTTTGTTTTATTAAAGGAGCAATATGTAGAATTCAGAGCATTAAGTAGCCTTTTAAAGACAGTAATGGCTACACATCCCTCTGTGTGTGTTGTTATCCGAGCTTCTCTGCTTTTCCGTCACAGCTGATCCGCCGTCTGAAGTGAGGCACACTGCTGGCACTGTTAGCGCTGTTAGCTGCGAGCCACCGGCTTAGCCGTCTCCATGCTGAGATGTATAATAGAAATGCTCTCAATCTCGTATATCGCACATTTAAAATGATTTATGTGATAAACATCAAGTTAATCATTAGAACAGTGATTTAAGCTACAAGGGAGAAGGACCTGACTCCTACCTGCTGTATATTTTTACCGTTCATTTGATTGGTTATTCTTTTTTTGCTTTATTATTTGTTACATTTTCAAAATAAATCGATGTAATCTGATCTAGAGTGGACGCTCCAGATTAGATTGCTCAATGAGCTCAGATATGAACTTTTTTCCTCCGAGACCTTTTACTGTCAAGCAGCTGCTGAAAGTGACTGAGGTCAGAATCTGTTTCCTCGACAACCAGCAAGCAGCATCGATGTTGTGCCTGAGAGAGATGGATGGCGGTGTTAGAGAGGCCTGATACCGACCATTTAAGAGAGGGATTCCTGCCATTGAACATGTCAATGATTTTCATTGAAAAGTCCATAAGGTTATAAACATATTTTCCTTTAGTGACTTTCTGTTTTTAAGACTTAATACCAGAAAAGCTATAATATAAAAAAAATATTTTAATATTATTGTCAGTGTAATTGAAGCCCAGTATATATCCTCAAATCAGGTCCTATATCTTATCGTGACATTTCCAACGTAAACATCCATTTTAACAATTATGTGAGTCACTTAGTCCTTATGGGTGAATGGTTAAACATAACTGAGGTAATGACGTGGGCATCATGTTCTGTCATGCAGCAGTCCAGCAGGAAGGAGGCCCGGGATCCAGGACAGAACAGGTGTTTTATTTTTTGTTGTTCGACAGTTTTATTTACATTTAAAGGCACCAGTACGGCATATTAGGCCTTTGAGGTTCGTCTGAGTGCAAATGCTCTAATAGATTGTGGCCATAGACTATCTCTGATATAATACTTAACTCTAATCTTTTGTAACCATGCTTTAACATTTCTCCACCACATACCTTAAAGCTCTAGTCTACGATTTTTCACTTGAGTCAATAGTAGCCATCCGGTCCGCATGGCTACTATTTGCTAAATGTTCTGATCCAATCCTTGCTCATTCTCCTGCTCCTGCTCACATCTCGTCCCGACTCGCTTCAAGTGCGTAGTGATCACGCAACGGCAACGCAACGGCGACGCAGTTGCTTGGAGACCGTGATGGTTCTGCATTGGGTTTACGTGTCGAAATGCAATTCAATGCCACACCGGTAGAGGGCGCTATGTTTTTTGTAAAGACTGACCGACCGACCGAGACTCTTGACATATATCGTCGTTAGCCTCGTTATAGCGTATTTGTTTACTTTCCGGCTTTAAACATCCACAATTTTTCAGAACTTGGCGTTTTATTTCTTTGTGCAAAAGCGACAAGGTGCAAACAATAAAACGAGGTGCAAACAATAAAACGAGGTGAAAACAATAAAAGTAGCCTTTTAAAAGTTTAAATGGCGGTGTTTATGAGTGGAAACCGGATAGCAGTCTCCAGCGGATGTAGTTAGCGGACCAATCACAGCCGATGCCGCTGCGTTGGCGTTGCGTTGCCTCGACGCGCGTCTAGGATTTTTGGGAGGTGCACGTCAGGCCCTTGCGTCGGATGCAAGGGGGGTCCGCAAGGACGCAAGGGGTCCGCAAGCCCCCTTGCGTTGTGTCAACGCGGAAGCATAACTTGGGCTTAAGATGACTTTCACACTTAGCTGTAAAGTTTCCTGAATTCTGGTTTTATCACGGGCACCGTCGCAATCGGAGCATAGTCTCGGCTTCAGTGGATATGACCAAAAAAATGTTGCCAACTGGAACTTTAAGGTTTTTTTTCAAAACCAAATACCTGGAAATAGCCAAACCATATACCTGATATTCCAATAGTCCTGAAGTAGGACAGAATAATGTTCCCTCTTTGATTGTCAATAGTTGCTGATTGTCAAAGGAGACTGATTGCAGCATAGCAATTTTTTCTTTAATCTAAACTCCAAACCACTGTCATTAGATTAAAGAAGTGCATATATAGATGACTAATCAGTGATCAACTGAAGTTCTAGATGATTGATTGAAGGTCCGTGAACTGGAATATTCTTTTTTTAGGTCAGAGCAACTTAACTGTGAGACAGTTGTGTTTCAGGTTGTTCTTCAAACACCGCAAAACAACCAACATTTAAATCAAATGAGAGATGACGTAATGACGTAATGGTTACCTGCTGGTTGTGGGGGAGATGATTGGAGGAACAATGTTATCTGATTGGACACTTGAAGCCCGCCATTATCTGTTTTGACGTGTGCAGAGCTACTTACGCTGCGGTCACGCTACGAGTGTCATGCCAACAGACTACAAGTCATTTTCAACAAGAAAACTACAAATACGAATGGAGCCCAAGTGTAATTCCCACATCCCTCTTCAGCCATGACACCAGGAGGAGTCAAGTCATTTGGAGAACAACGAAATTCCCTTGAAATCATAAAGGTTAAGAGTGAGCGAGGCTGATCCCTGGACAGCTGTTTGTAGCGAGATAAGCCCCGTGACGTGAAACAGTGTGTTTGGGGCACAGTGCAGTAGTTCTGGGAAAACAATTGATGCAAAAGGTCACACAGTTCTTCCTCGCCTTACCTATGATCAGGACATCCGTCTGTCAACTGTGCTAATGCTATTCATATCTATATTTTAACCACAAGACCACTTCAGCTAATGCTAACATCAACATGCCAAAATGCTAACATTGACAAGTGACCAACCTTCACTGGATGGAATTTTAGCAACCAGTGAAGGAAGTGACCATATTTGGAGAGCAGAGGAGCGACGGGTGGATCTGATGTACACAAGCAGCAGAGCGGCACCCTTACTGGATCTGGATCCATGTGGATTCTGGTGTGAAGCTGTTAACAAAGTTAGCTTCATAATTCAAGGTCAACTTTACAGCTAAGTGTTAAAGTCATCTTAGTAGCTAACTAGCATCGGTAGCGACCTGTCAATCAGCAGGTAGCCCCGCCCCTAAAGCATCCCCTGCTTTCTGGTCTGGTGGACTCTAAATGGACCATAATGTGTCACACCGCGGTGAGGGCCGTCCTGTCTTGGGTTTTCTGTCTTGTGGATTTTATGTTTTATTTTGAAAAGTAACTCTCCTCTCATTTCAGGTCACTTGCCCTTCCTCCTGTGTCACCAGTCTGATGTCTCCCCTAATCCCTGATTGTTCTCACCTGTGCTCCCTCTCCTGATGTCTATATAGTCTGTGTCTTCCCCTGTCTCGTTGCCAGAGTGTTTCGTCCCCTCGAGTACCTCAAGCCCCGTACCATAGCCTTGCCATTGATTCGTCGCCAAGTTTGTATCTCTGAAATCATTTTTGTACCTCTGAAGAAGAGTGATTTTGTGTTGCATAAAGTTTTTGGTCAGTGTTTCTTTGTTTCAGTGTAGACCTTTTCTCAGCCTTTTGATTTTCCTCCTTGTGGAGTGATCTTTTGTTTGTACCTTTTATATTGCGTAATAGAGTAGTTTAAGTTTGTAGCCTGTTTACCTCGATCCTCCTTGAGAGCGCCTTTCTTTGTAATTTTCATATCGTATGTGTTTTTCTAAGGGTAGAGCAGATATAGAAGTTTTTCCTCCGTAGGAGTGTTTTTTGTTCAATTGCTTTCTTGTTGGTTTTGATTTCTTAGCCCTCGTCTTCTAGACGAGTCAAGAGTTTTGCAGCCTTTTTTATTTGTCACTACTTCTGAAGAAGACAAAAGTTGATTCAGAAATAAAAGCCTGTCTAAACCGTTTCTATCTGCATCTGGGTCCTCTCCTTTTGTCCAAGCCTGACATAATGTACTAAATGAACATCATGCTGGATTGAAGAAGACTTGAAACTAGAGATCGAGACATAAACTCATATTTACACTGTTAACTGAGATAATACATCAAGAGAGAAGTAGGACCATTTTCTCATAGACTTCTATACAACCAGAGAGGAGTCGCCCCTTGGTGGCCAGCAGAGAGAATGCAAGTGTAAGGCACTTTATCTTGGCTTCACTTTTCAGACTGGGAGGTTGCCGTCTGATTTGTACCCCTTTATCCATCTTGCGACCCCTCAGATCTGTACTGGAACCCATTCAGGGCCCTGACCCTCAACACTAGACGTTGTCATATGTCTAATGAGTCAGGGGGCAACGCCATAATGCACAAACAAAAGAAAGTCACAGCAGCATTGACGACCCAGAACCCGAATGTGAGTGCTGCAAGCTGGGGGAGCGAGAGATGAATTCTGCATTTAGAGCATACATTCATCACGCTATACTCGGTCACCCACCTGCACACAAACAAAACATGAATACATCACAGCTGGAAATCAAATTGCACCTGGAGAAGGTGACACAAGCCATTAAGAGGACACAAAACGCCATTGTGACCCGGCTCAGGTTTGAAGGCGGGCCTAAAAAAAATGTCTAATGTAATGTAAAAAATCGAACCGTGTCGGTCTTATTTGTGATCTGGTTTGGCATATCATCCTGTCTTTGCCTGGGGCCCCGTTTTATTTCCTCCTTCTTTCTTTGTGGTTAATGACCTGATAACTCACACACACACACACACACACACACACACACACACACACACCACACACACACCAGAGTGTCAAACATCAGCTTCCACTCTGTTCATTCATATCACATTTTGCTGCTTAATGAGCTCTTCGATCATGGAGCCAAAAGTAAAATCAACAAATCCAGACATCCATCCTTCACAGTTTGTGACCAGTTAGCTTTCGATAAGGTGAAGTTTATTCACTGTCTATGCACATCACGTCTGAGTCACACAATGGGGGGGGGGGAATAGTCTTTACTTGAATATGGAGTTGGAGAAAGTGGGGAGGAGTGAGCGGAGGGACTTTATAAGCGCAACCGGAGACCTTCACTCGGGACCAACGCGCACAGAACAAAATACACTTCTTCTTCTTCTACTTCTTCTTCTTCTTCTTCTTCTTCTTCTTCTTGTTTTTCTTTGCTTTGGGGTTATTTATTTCGTGCATGCGTTCAACCCCGCAGACACTTTGACTCTGGCAGCCTTAGATGACGATGGAGGCTCTGAAGTTTGCGCTTGTGCTGCTGGCGGTCGTGTTCGTGCAGGTTTTCGGCGCGCTCGGGTCCCCGCTCTCCAGCGACGAAGAGGACGGGGAGATCTGGACTGTGGAGGACTGGCAGGTAAAGGGAAACAGCACCAGAGACGCTGAATGTTTTATGTGGATAAACGGCGGAGCGTGTTTGCATTAATTGTAGAAAATAGACTCAAAAACGCCTATGGTGTCATAATCCAAACATTGATCCTGATAATAAGCTTATTTTTTCTTCTTATTTCGTCCCACGTGTCTTCACTGTCGAAGAACCGCGTTACAGAAGAGTTTTTGAAGAAGTCCCAAATATAACATCTCGTCAAAAAACCCTTTTTATTTATTTTTTATGAAAAAAAAAAAAAAATAGTTGACTGATCTTCGTGTCGGGCTTCAGGTACAAACCTCCACTGATGGACGGTCGGATGTGTGCAGCACGTGAGACAAAACCCGGAGCAAAACGTAAAGAAACGTGTTCACATAGACCTTCAGCGGGGATTCAGCCCTAGAGTCGATGGTTTCAGCACCACGGACAGCGCCAACTCACAGCAGCTTTTTACAGGAGGAATAACTTTGTGTGTGTGTGTGTGTGTGTGTGTGTGCGTGTGTGTGTGTGTGTGTGTGCAGGGTTACCCGCTAGAGAGAGGAATAACCATCCGGCTGGCAGACCTCATTAAGCGGTCCAAATCGCAGCAGTTCCACGGCCTGATGGGGAGGAGCTCTGGTAAACAAACACATGCAGAATTGCACTTTGTGGGAATAAAGCTGAGGCATTTATGAAGTAGCCATACTGTATATATATTGTTCTCATCTCCAGTCATGTCTGTGTGATATTGCTGCTTTGCTGTATAAACATGATGTGTTCCTCCTTCATTTCAGGCGCATCACAACCTGTGAGACCGAGCAAGAAACGTGAGTTTAATTCTACCATCACAAACACACGTGCTGCCCTTCTATTTGTCTTTTTTCATCATGATCGGTCTCATGATCTCATTTTCCCTCTGTCTGTCTGTCTGTCTGTCTGTCTGTCTGTCTGTCTGTCTATCTGTCTGTCTGTCTGTCTTCATCAGGAAATAAAGGGGAGATGTTTGTTGGACTCATGGGCAGAAGAAGTTTAGCTGGAGGTAATGCAAAAAATACGTTTTAAAATTTTAATTTTAATTTTTAAATATTACTGAGAACTAGAAATCTGGAAAAGCAGGAAAGCGAATCTGTTTTACGTATTCACCTGTAAGTTTGTATGATATTATTCAGTTTGTGTCTGAATAATTTTGAGCGTATTCTAGTCCTGCTCAATGTGTTAAGTGTCCTGAGATGACTCTGTTGTGATTTGACACTATAAATAAAATTGAATTGAATTGAATTGAAAGTGTCGTATGAGCAAAGTCTTGTGAAAAGCATTCCTGCTGGAGGAAATGCCCAGTTTTATCTTTGCTCTTTTTCTCCCCTATTTGCCAGATATGGAAGAGGAATGGAAATCCGACTCTTACTAAAGATGAAAAATGAAACAATCAGTTGTACGTTGTTGATCAGCGGGACAAAGCATCACACGTTGTGACCAGGACAGATGGTCTACGCACCAGTTAACTGAAATTAATGTAGAAATGCTGCAAATCACTGAAATCATCACCTATCCATCACTATAATCTGTATTCTATCAATAATAGTCTGTCATATTGAAATCTATCTACATGTAAGCCGTTTGTCTTTTACGTTTGCCTCTTTCACGCCAAATCCATTAAAGTTGATAACATTAACCAAGTGTGTCTTCATTCTGTGTCGCCACTGAAAAGAATCATTAAAGTGTATTTTTCAGTGTTGTGTAAGGAAGTCCGGCTCTAATAACTCATAAAAAGGAACAATCAAGCAGATGGAGCGATATCCTGACTTTAAGTAAATGGGTAGAACTCCCCAAACACTGGGTCCGGTTTCAGGTTTGGTAATACTCCTCTAAAGCGGTGAATAAACTGACCTCTATGTGTAAAAGTGATGGAGTGGCCTTTTAAAGACAATACCTCGGCAAGTTGACTATAAACTACAAGTCTGATGGTAGAAATGTTATCAATAATGATGTAAAATGCTTCACATTTCTCAGGGGGAACTGAATCTCGTGGGTGGCAGGGAGACTGGTGACGCTTAATGGCATTAAATAGGACTCTAATGGCGGTTCTGAGAGATGAGATCTGAGAAACGATGGACATGTGTTGGTGTAAGATCTTCAAGTTGACGTGAAATTCACTCGTCTTCCTCGTTTAGACGTTTTGTCTCTCACCGGTGCAATACTGTCTCAAATGGTTTTGGAGATATTACTAAAATTGACGATATGGTCTTCTGTGGTGGGGAGAGAATATTCAGTTGGTTGCAATATAAAGCCTCACCACTAGATGTCTCTAAATGCTACACACCGCTCCTTTAATAAGACATCGCAGCAGTAAAAGGAAGACCTCTATTGCTGCTAAATGTCTCAACCGGAGATACATCCAGTAATAGAAGCTCTACTTGAGCTCCTGCCCCTCCCTCCCAAAAAGCCCAGTCTGCTCTGATTGGTCAACAGCTTAGCGTGTTTTTCAGAAATGTACCGCCCCCTTACCATAACCAGATAACAGGAGTTGCTGTGCTGAGGAAGAGTGATAAAACTCTAGAAGACGAAAGACGTTCACGTTTTTCTTGGCCGGGCCCAAACATTTCTTCACCCACTTATACCGTTGCCAGGGGAAACGGCAAACACACAAACACATATGACCAAACTCGGCCTTTGTTTCACCATTTGCATTTATTGAGGAGGGGAGGGGAGAAGCGAGTACAAAAGCACAACTGAGCTACATTTCCATGCCACGCAACCGTCAAGTGCGTAGTTTCAATAGGTAGCAGGGTGCGTTCGAGTGCCACGAGTACAACAGCTCACTGGTGGCCTGTGGAAGGTGACGGAACGCCTCTGGGTGCTCTATGTGTTCAGATGTGTTGACAACCAGCTCCGAAGTCTATAGCTGCCACCGGCACGGAGGAACACGGACCGACAGGTTTCCAAGAAAAAAAAGAGCCTCAGCTTTAAGGGCAAACTTTCACGGTTAAATGTGATTAGTTAGTGGATGTTATAGTGTTGTAATTTATGGTTTAATGGATACATTCAGGTCCCTTTCTTGCTACTTTCTTATGATGGATTGTATGTTATATCATTCTGAAGGACCAAGACCAAAAAGAAGAACAGAATCGACCCAGTCGTCATCCAGGTGGGTTTTTCCTTTGAAAGTGCACTTTGCTGTAAATGCACTTAAGATCATTGGCAAGAAAACCCTTCAGCCACAACAGTCATGAGTAGTTTCAGTGGCCAGAGAGGTTTACTGAGAACAGGCGCTAAAAGGATGAATGGAGTCCCTTGAAATGCGCCGCCGGTTTGTGTTGATTTGAAGTCTTCCGGTCGGTGACACCTGACCCCCCCCTCATGCAACACCACCACAGAATTCAAGAAAATACATAAATAAATCCACAGACAGCAGAAAGAAAACATCAGTGTAAAAAAACAAAAAAACAAAACAAAACAAACAAGACACAAAAAAAAACATCTTCAACCAGATAGAGTTCAAAGGCAGCTAGGAGAGGGCGACAGGTGGAAGTCAGCGTGTGAAGGGAAGCTTCCTCCCGATATGAAATTGTGACACAAAAGCTACAAAAAGAAAAAAAACATTCTGGGAAAAAAAGAAAAGATGATTCATTCCGACATTGTTGGCTGCACACCTCCAATTTCACAGCCAACTGCTGTCTGAGCTTATAAACAAAGTTTAAAGGAATAGTTCAACCTATTTGGGAAATTTGCAGAAGAATACAAGCCGATGCCACCGGTGGTGAAGAATATCAATCCATCAGAATATAAAATAAGGAAAAAGTAAACTCTGGTGCCAATTACTTCACATAACGTTAGCTACCTCTTCTTTGCGGTTTCTTGTCAACCGCAGCTGGTTGCTAGGCGACGGGAGCGGCAAAAGTGTCTCAAACACCACTCGGTTTGGCCTTCGTCGTCTTGAATTGGGACACAGTTTATATTTGTATTACATACGATGATGATATGACGTTACCACCGACAGCCTGTTAGCTTAGCATGAGCTTAGCAATCCCCGTGTTTTTGTCTTTATGCTAAGCTAAGCTAACTGGCTTCATATTGAGCATACGGGCACGAGAGCGGTATCAACCTGCACAGCTCACTCTCGGCACAAAAGGCAACATTAAATACTTCCCAAAGTGGTGAAACTACTCCTTCAAGAAAGCTGCTTGCACAACAACGTGTTGATCCAAACCAATAAATAGGAAGTTACCTTTTACAAAATAAAAGGTTTTAATCACACACAGTGGGCTGGAAAGACTAAAGAAAATAAAACAAAATGCTGCCGACCATATTGGCCTCAAACAAACTGACTGTGCTCATGTTTTCCTAACTGCAGCAATTGTGGCGGTAAAATAACGGCAATGCCCTAAAAAGTGTGAGGAAGCTCTGAAATGACTTGAAGTGACTTCTGCCAGCGTCTTTGCTGGGGGAGGGGGGTGGGGGTCCTTGGATTCTCCCTCCTCTACCTTTCAAAAGCTTTTACATATAATCAAACCTACATACAATTTTTGAGATAAATATTCATATTCACAAGGCAGACGGTTCTATAGAGACATTCCCCTACCACACGTTCTCTTTTGACGTTCTACACAGTTAGCATATTTGATTTAAGAATATAAATAGCATACAATTTTTTTTAAATCTAGTGAAATAAAAACCTTGCTCGCTGAACACAGCTATATAGTTTCACATGTTAACACAGAGGGTAAAAAAAAGAAGCAAAAGAAAATGGCCGCTTTTATACAGTGGTAAACCTTAGAGGTAGAAAAAGTATAAAATATCATTGAGAACTTTGACAAAAACCACCACAACGGACACAGGAAGGACAGCGACATGTTGGGGAACGCCAGGGAGGGTAGCTGAGATTCCCCGCGTACCTTTACTGCTCACTATATAACCGTAGACATCGTAAAACAACACAGCCGTCGCTAAGATGAAAGGTTCAGAGGAGGGGGTGTGGTCCCGTCCCGGGGACGGCCAATGGCAGCTATAGCTTCCTGACTAACCGGCTGACTGCTGTTACATCGGGTGTGTTTGTTACGTGAGAGAGATGCTGATTGGCTCTGGGTTCATCAGTCGCCGTTAGTGTCAGGAATATGTTTGTACACTCCGATCTGTCGGATTGTAGTGGGAGAGGCATCACTCTGCAGCTAAAGTCCAATCATTCTCACCATTTCATACCACGATATGGGCAACGACGAGGGAAAATAATATTTTATGGAAGTCCCAAGAGGCAAGAAAGAGTCTAAGTCCGATCTAAAATGTTTTCTCTCCTGTTTGTCCGAAGAAAATTATATTCTTTCTAAGCCCCTAAAAGTGTTTGTTGTTGTAATACTAATTTTGGCCACAAGAGGTGGAAGTTCACCACTTCCCCGTATTCTAACCCGGAATAAAGGCATTTGTAGTTTGTAGTCCAGATGAGTTCTAATTTCTCCATGATAGAAAAACAGACATACATAAAAAAACAAAAAATAAATAAACCACCTGTTTTAACAGTTGAAAAAATAACTAACTGCTCTTAGGTCATAAACACAGACGAGATAACTATTTAGATCAGATTTTTCCAAATAAATCCGCAGAATTATTTTTCTTGCCTCTCAGGGCTTCCGTATTAATTGTTCTAACTTCGTTTACTGACCCTCAAAGCAAGAAGTCTGTTTGGGAACTCTCAAGTCATGTGACCTGAGATGGTTGCTTCAGTTTCAGGGCTCCTTTTCCTCGAGACTTCGTGCATGTCCGGGTCGTGACCTGTTTAATCACAGCCAGCTGGTCTGTGTCTGCCGGCCTGCGTTGTGTCCACCGCCTCGAGGACAGAATGAAAAGCAGCACAGGTTCAATACCCGCCTGCCGCAGATTGGATTAGCGGGTGTGCCTGGCGCGCCGTGCTAATCGAGTGTCTGGGAGGAGGTGTACTAACGACCCACGATTACTTCCACTGTTGGGAGAACTAATGAGGTCGGGGAGACATCAGCGGGGGAACTTGCGTAGACGGACAGTGCCAGCTGCAGCGTGGCTCATTACTCCGCATTACAGACGCTGTTTAGTCACACTGGACTACAAGCTGAGTGGGAACCACAAATAGAAGATCTAACAATGAATGATGAATATACGGGCAAGAAAGCAGTATCAGCGATAATGTCGACTTCTTATCGTACGTGAACACGTTTAGGTGTTCATTTCAAATGATATCTCGCTGACAACTCAACCGCGGCTCGGGGCCAATTTTCTCCAGCGCTGAATACATTTCTGACTGTTGGTTCATGCTTTCGGTGCAGATTCATGCACAGTCGCCTCATTCTCTTGGAATTTTGTCGGGGAGAATCCTCAGGACGGGGAACCGAATCGGCGAGCTCACGTTACATTTGTTGCACTGGAGGGTAAACCCCACCCCTTGACAGTGACTGCTGAACCCAGAGTGGCGGACTGTGGTGTAGCTGCCGCGAGCGTTTTAGACAAGAGGTGAGCGTGTGAGGGATCGGGGCTCGGAGGTCTGTGAGCATGCCAGTGTGAGGTGGAGGATCTGCCTGTGAGTGTGTGGTTTCTGGCTTTGGAGTGTGAAAGGAAGCTCCTCTACGTCCCTTTAGGCGGTGTCCATTTTAAGGCTTTGGGGTCAATGGTCTTGCCATTGCCGCGTTTGGTCTCCTTGGCCTTCCAGTCGTCGATGAGGTCCTGAAAAAAAGAAAAAAGGCGCCCATGTAGAGCTATGAATGAAGCTGTGTGTGTACCAAGTATGCTGGTAATGGGATTTTGAAAACTAACCAATCAGCTTCCAGCTGGGCCAACGTTTGGTTTCCTACCTGTCTCTTTAAAACCAGGTGCTTTCCCTTCCAGTATTTGAGCATCTGGAGGGACTGCAGTGTGCTGACGATATCCACCGGGTTCACTGCCGTCTCCTGGCTGATCTCTGTGAACACAAGCGTGGGACAACAGGAAGTCAGAGAGGGATGGGATCCAGAAGACTGATGCTACGTGTCCACAGGGGCGATTTTAAACGCGAGTGGACGCGCCGCTTCCCAGTATAGCATGCTTGGTGGGCTGACACTGGAGGATGATTGACAGGAGCTCTCCTTACAACCACTTCCTGGCTGCACCTGATTGGATGAACGCTTTCACTGGTGGCCTGCTGCTCCAGAGTTCACGTAGACCAACATGGCGGCTCGTTTGGAAACTTTCTCTTATTTTACGAATAGTTCACCGACATTCAGTTTAGAAGATTTCCGCGAGCGTTCCCGAGGCGGCGAGTCGAGCCCGGCGCCTCTGATAAGCATGAAGTAGATTCGACTTCAACTTTATGCAAATGAGGAGCGGCCAACTCGCGCGCGTCCCTCTTCATTCGCCTAGACGCTACCAGAATGCATTGCACGGCTTTTCACATGAGTTTTCACAATGAATGGGAAGCGGGGAAACACCGCTGCCTGTGGACACGTACCATACGTGACCACTACCGGTACTCGCTATGTAGTGTGTCTGTCTGTTTAGATACGTATATATTTAATGTGAACACACCAACATCACAAAGTACGTTGCATTTATTTATTAATTGGGGAAAATAGGTTTATTGCCTCCACATTGGCAAAGGCAACTGCTCCTCCTGTTCTTACCTTTCACAATAAAAGTCCTAGGCATGTACAAATCATCACTGCTTACCAGGGGAACTTAAACTCTGTCTGCAGGGATGCTAGCAGCAAACATATATATATTTTATTTTTATTTGTGTGTGCCATCATTTGTAATTCTTGGCCAGGAAAGAAAACAGAATTGGCAAAAATCCGACTTTGGAGGTTATTGTTACTTGGATTTTGGCCAAGAAAATTTTAAGTGATGCATCTCAAATGCAAATAGAGAACAAATGAGGATTAAAACCAGGAAACGATTCTTTCACTTCTGGTTGGGTCGACTGACGGAACAACCAACTCCAATGAGATCGCCATTAGCCTTTAGCATGGCTAAAAACTAGCATGGGGTGCCAATAAAAAAAGCACTGGGCAGTAAAATAATGAAATTGCAATCAAAATTACACACCAGTTTGACCTTCTGAATGTTTTATATGCTTTATGCAAAAATGAGTATTGTTTTCACCGATGACAACTTCTTGAGTTATTAAGGTCAGTTAATGTGAACTGTTATGTGTTGTGGGGAGTTGTATTGGTGTTGTAGAAGAAATTGCGTTACCTTAGAATTCTTATTTGGTTTTGGTATAATGTTCCTTTCTCTCTAAACATCAAATGTCCTGCTGAGCTGCATTCATTGTATGTAAGCCTTGTCATGTTGATGAAAAGAACCTCTGGTCTGTCCCCCTTCCTGGACCGTCCCCGAAACACCTTCACCTCACATACTTGATCAAGGCCTTCATGAATGGCCCCTGTTGTGACACTATGTAGAAAGAACCCAGCTGTTCCGAGGGAAGTCACACCTTTATGTTGTCTCAGGAAGTCTCTTCCCCTCGGTGAGACGCGTATTGAATCTATGTAAATCCACTTCTTAGACCTGCCCCTTTGGTTCTGTATAAGTTGTCTCTTGCCTCACATCATAGCAGATTGGGCTGTGTGGCAACCGCGACATTGTCTTTTCTCCACTGTCAGTGATTAAACCTCATTTGAACCAGCCACTGAATTGGACCTGAAGAGTTTTCTTCCACAGTGTTCATGTTTGTCCCCTCTTGCAGGTAGACTGGCTGATTCCCTAATTGAGTGGCACCAGAGGTCTGTGAAGCAGGATTTGTGCTTAGCGAGGTAACTTAAGCATTAACCCTGGGTTTTCCGTCCAACGACGCTGGTTCACTTCTTATCGGGGTAGATCGCCATGGTAACTAACGCTGCAGAGCTAGCCTGCTCCGGAGCAGGTTATGTTCCTGATAAGAGATCAACGCACCAGCTACTGACCAATCAGCTCTCAGGAATTAAAGTCAGGAATGACTTTTCTGTGTCAGCGTACAGCCTACTCACCACTTTGAATTATGTTTTTATGTTTATTTTATTTGCTCCCAAGTCCGTTTTACACCGTCGGGATTGCAGCTGAAAGAATGAGGCTGATATTGTCCAACACCACGTTATAAGAATACATCCAAGCAACACATTATTTTAAAGTTCTATTTTGGGCTTTTTATTGAGGAAGGACATCGTGAGAGTTAAAGGGATGAGAGAGAGCGACGACATGATTTAAATGACGGCCGTAGGGTGGATTAGAACCCGGGAACGCTGCAGAGAGCCTCGGTACATGGGGCGGTAACTCTACCACTGAGCTATCAGCGTAGTTGTTGATTTAATCAGTCAGATCCACTAGTGACACTAGTCATATTATACGACTACTAATACTATTAATACGACTTACGCATTCACACAGTCGGCGAGTTTTTGCCAGCTGTCCTTCCTGCATTTGGCAGATTAAACTGTTGCCTTTTACCTGTATTATATGTTAACATGGTATTTCTGTAAGATTATGGTTTGCTCCTCGTACGTTTAATATGCCGCTCCGCTGCCGTAGACTGATCCATGTTTGTGAGTAGTACAGGCCTCGGGTGGGAGAGCTGAAAAGCTCCTCCTCCTCCCCACAGTCTCTCAGCCTGCAGATCCAGAGTTGCTGTCTCCCTCATGTTGCTTGACTTTTTGCCTTAATAAACTGCCTTAGTTATTGTATTGTAAACACTGGTTGCTTCCCTTTGGGCTGGGATTTAAAAAAAAAAACACAAATCACATTGAGAGTTTTGTTTTGCTCATGATAAACCGTCTCTAAGCAACGGAAAAACTGTGGCTAAAGTACGACCACATTCAGAGCTCTTGGTGAGCCGTGCAAACACCGCGGTGGAGTTGGAGCTAATCAAAAGGCTCCTGGATAATGACACAACACACTTGGTACAATGTTGTCAGCATGGAGAGGATGTTCTCTCAATGTAGACCCGAATGACTGGGGAGAGTTATTTGTGCCGAGTTGAAAAGACCTTCCTAAATTCAAAATAACATGCAGAAATAATGAAAAAAGAGGAGAGGACAAAAAGAGGTTTGGACGGGAGGGAACAGGGTGTTATCACTGAACTATTACGACTACTGCCTCCAACACGGTCTGATTGAAAAATGTGGCCAAAACGATTCGTGAATTGCTTTGAATACGTCATTTGTGTAAGAAGTCATCTGGAACCAAGCCGGCGTTGTGTCAGCTGGGATTGGAATGATCAGTCATTCATCAATTCATATGAATCTATTAATGTTAGCATGCTAACACACTCAACCATGTCACTGCTATTACAGCTGTGAGCACGTTAGCATGCTGACATCAGCATTTCACTCACACTTTGGCAAGGTTAGAGGTGACTCCGTCTAGAAATTGAATTAACAGGGTTAGAATTCTGAAAATGAATTCATGTTTGGCATTGATGATGAGGACTGAATAAAATAATATTCATAGCATTTTTTGTGGCAGTGTTTTTTTTACTTTTAAGTGCGTAATTTAAATTTGATATGAAAAATGTCTTTTAACCCTTTTTAGATCACATCTTGCACCTATTTAACAATATATGTTAAAAAAATGCAAACAATCAAGTAAATTCAATCCTTCGCCAACATGTATGGAGAGTGTGACGCAGCCCTCACCTTTGATGGAGATCTCCTTGCCCTGGAAGTTGTTCAGGTAGCGCAGCAGCACCTCCTTCCAGTAACTCCGGTAGCTGATGAGGCCCAGGTCAGACAGGGGGCGCTCAGGTGAACCCACCTTCTCCTCCACCTTGGACAGCAGGTAACCTTAAAGGGCAGATCAGACCCAGCTTATTGTTGGCTACACTCCTCCCTGAAGCATCTCCTTCACCCACTGAGAACGTTTGATAGGATACAGATACAGAAAACAATGATGGCTCTAATATACAAAAACAGTAAGCAGGCGTTCCCTCGGAGGGACAAGTGCTTCAGATGGCCTCCCTAAATCTGGAGACACACACACACACACACACACACACACACACACACACACACACACACACACACACTGGGTGTCTCCACTCACTGAAGTCTATGAGCATCTTGCCGTAGCCCTGCCTCATGTACTGTGGCATGGTGAGGATGCAGGACACGTTGTAGTTCAGGAAGGAGTTCTTCTCCTGCAGAGGGAGAATAAACCGGTCAACATGGTTTCACTGGAGCCGGCTTTTCTGCCTGGACATCAGGACTCAGTGCTTCCTGAGCCCGCTCCTCTTCTCCCCGTGCCCAGTGCCATTTGTCCTTTGTCAACTATTAGCACAACATGCTAACACGACGTCCTGGCTCCCACAGTTCCAGTGTTACTGAGACCCGCCCTTCTCTGCTTCTGATTGGCTAGCAACATTGGTGAGGGTGGGAGTGAGGGCTATCTTACCTGTATACCTTTGGTCGGTGAACCTCATTGACTCAAACGTGATGAACAGCAGCCACAACTAATTCTCACCTGTATTTCTTTTTCTTTTTTTCCTTTCATGCCGGAGATCTGGCACGGTGAATACTTCAAGCCCTGAGTACTAATATTTTGGCATTTGAGGTTATGGATATTTTGAGCTGATATTTACGCAGGCAGAGGATATATAGCATGGCAAATAAAGGTTTCCCATCGGATCTTTACTTTTTCACTTTAATTTGTTTTTGTACAGTAATCCATCTGAAAGGCCAGAGGACCGTCGGCGCCCCCAGGTTACCTTGGAGAAGTATCCGACTAGATGGCACCCCGTGTTGTCGGCCTCGGTCATGACGTAGAAGAGGAAAGGCTCGACGTCGTAATACAGAGTCTTGTGGTCCAGGAAGAGCTTCGCCAGCAGACACAAGTTCTGACAGTAAATCTGGAAGGAAGAGCACCGTAGGTGGACAACGTTTACAGGAAACACAGCTGGCTAATCTCACACCGACAGGTCGTGTTTCACTAGCTATAAGGCAGCCGTGGACCGGCAGCTCCTGTGTTCTCTTAATAATATCATCATGGCGCGCCAGTTTCTCATTTTGGCCCAAAAAGTTCAGCATTTGTTGGGAAAGTTTTCCCACTCCCGACAGCTGCCTCATGCAAATCTCTGTTCAGGGAAATCTCCTTCCATCTCATCCATCTCCATAATTGTCGTCCCTCTCTGACTGTCTCCCGTCTATTTCATCAACCGCTTTGCTTTATCAATCTCATTGTTTATCGTCCCCTCATAAGAGCAGGGACATGTCTACATGACAAACGCACACTTTCCCATGAACAGGTGGCGTTCATCAAGCAGAAACGGGTCATTTCTGAGTGTGACTCGCTCGAGGAAACCTCGAGGGAAAAAAAGATGATGATGGGAGTTGAAGATGCTCTTGCATGAGGCCTAATGATCCCTGGACCTTACCTTGTTCTTCTTGCCGTCCACTTCGAAGACTGAGATGTTGCCCTTCCTGTAGATCTCGTCGCCCGGAGGGTGCTTCCACACACACTTGGCCTTAATGCAACAGAGATGACAGCAGGCAGCGCAGCGTTAGTTCATCGTCACGTTCCCAAGTTCCCTTTTAGTTTCACACGTAGTCATTCTGAATTTAAAAGATTCAATTCACATCTCTAGGCTGTCCAAAGGAAGGTGAGGGACTCGGAGACAAAAGAGAAGAATGGTCAAAAACTAGAGGAACAGAGGCAGAGAGATTCAAACTACAAACCAATAAACACTAGATCCCCCCTGCTTGATAAAACACCCTTATCTTTGACAAACCTTTAAGTGTAAAATGAGTGGAGTGTCCCTTTAAACCTTGTTAGAGGCTGATCACACTGAGATGTGTCACCTGCAAAACCACCTACCGTGGTAGGGTTTGTGTTCATTTGTGGTTTTAGATTAAAGTTAAAATGTCAGCCGCCTTGCCGCTCCACATGCCGATCAGAATATTTTGCCCGACAATCACATACGTTTTTAATTCCAGTGGACGGTTCTTATTGATGTTAGAAATGTAAATTCTCATTGTATAGATTTGCCACATTACTATTTCAGTCGACTGTGTATTTGTTGTTCGTTTGTTACAGTAAGTTCAGCAGAGCCCCTGCTCCGGTAAAATCTTTTCTCTTCTATCATAAGAATATACAATATAGTGTGAACTGCTTCATGAGTTCTACCGTCAATAGAGTCTGCATGGTCTAGGAATAACATTATGGATGGCCTCAGGCATTGAGATAGTAAGGTTAGAGTCAGAACCAAGGCCCAGACTCATTTTGCGCCCGTTTTCACTTTGATGCTTCAAGGTCACAAACTGGAAGCATTCATCTTTTTGGTTATTGATCAGAGACGTCTCAGCTGAGATAAAACCCCGCTCCCTCACCCCAGGGGAAGAATGGAAATATGGGATGGCTGAGAGAACAAGCAAACTGGAAATACTGAAAGAGAAGAATGCATTTTTAAATAGAAACCGGTTTATTTCCCTCAATATAAATACCGCTGGACCTTCAAAGAACCTCCCTCACAGTTATCTCTCACTCTCAGCACTTAGTCCTCCTCCACTTTTATTCAAAAGTTCTTGTGTAATGCTGTCATTCCCTCTTTTTCCTTTTATTTTGATTTTCTTTTGGTATATTTCCTGAAGAAAAGGGACATGCACTGTACCACACTGAGAATAGTCCGTGTGCATTCTGACTTCCACACCAAGTGCTCAAGCTACCAAGACTTAGTTACACATTGAGGTGGATGAGAAGGCACGCCTTTACTTGAGTAAGTTTATTAGAGAAACAGTGTCACGGCTCTAGTCAATCGTTTTAGTTGTTTTTTTACTATCAACAAAGGAAAGATCCGACTAAAAAGAATCTGGCGCGGCTGCTTGGCGGTGCCTTCAGTGGTGAATGTGTTGATTTGGTTCTCTAGTCGTTTAGATCTTCACACATCCGCTGGAAAAGTCATTTTTTAAAAACATCAAACTCTGGATTCGGAATTCTGGAATCAGAAAATCTATTTTTTTCCACCCCAGCCCTAACCCTAAGGCTACGTTTACACGACAACGGTCTTGCTAAAAACTGCAGCGTTTTTGCTTTGCGTTTTAAAAAGATTCATATTTGGACGACATGGATCCGCAAAAACAAGCCTAACGCGCTGTCGTATGCCTTCCAGGCCAGTAGGTGGCGGTGAAACGTTGTAATAGATAGGCCTTCTGGTGCACGTAAATAATCGGTATACCGCCAGAAGGGAAACAAATACATAGTAGTAAATAATCTCACAAAATCTAAGATTTCTACAACTGTTACAGTGGCAACTGGTGTTGGATTAAGGCTAAAGACCTGCAGGGGCCTCATAGGAAAAGCTGCCTCACCATGTGCCTGCGCAGAATGGTCTGGCTCTTCATATACTTAAGGCAGAACTCGCACATGTAGAGCCTCCCGAGGCGGGCGTACTCCTCCGGGTAGGGAGAATGGTACCACGTGTCCAGCTCATAGCGGCCAAACACGATGGTCTTTATCATGTTGCTGCCCTCTGACACCTGGCCGGCCAGACGAAGCTTCTCCTGTACGGGCCGGGAGAAGGAGGGAGAGGGTGATGGGGGAAGGAGGTAAAAGTGGAAAGAGGAAGAGGACAAGAAGAGAGGGCAGACGAGCAGGCAGAGGGGAGAGAGGAGAAAGAGGAAAATATCGCAATTATTCAGGGAAGAGGATCAAGTGAACCAAAGATCATACATGGGAAAACCTCAGTGGAGGCAACCAGCCATAAAAAAGATAGAACAGGGTGCAAAGAGATAGTTTGAAGGAGGAATAAATAGGAAAAAGCATTACATGAAGGTCTGATACTAATGTACAAGTTTACATGTTGTCTGCAAGAATTAAGAAGTTTTCACGTACAATTTTCAAATTCTCTGAAACTAAATTTAGATAATTTAAGGGGAGCTGCATTACTATGCAATGATGGCTTTGGAAAATAAAGTGTCAATAAAGTAGTGTAGTGTAGTTTACTAACTAAATCATACAAAACCACCTGTGTGACTGTTTAAAGTAAGCCTGGTGGAAAATAACAATGCCTCGTCATCTGAATGGGTCACAAAATTACAGAGCAGAAGAAAGAAGACACAGAATAACAAGAAGTGATTGTCCAAACTACCAAAAATATGTCAGACTCCTCCTGTGGCTGCAGAGGAGAGTTTGCTGACTGAAACAGAGAAGAACAGGAATAATGGAGAAAAAGGGAGGGGGGAGGACAAAAAAACAATGGGGAGAGAGGAAAGAGTAAGGGAGGGAGGTGATGATGAGTTTTCTCTCTTACAAGGTCCTCCGACGCACGTGCCTGCGCTTTCCTGAACAGCTCGAGGTCGTAGTCGCTGGTGATGTTCTCCAGCAGCGGCTCCCTGCTCGCTCCGTGGCTCTGACGGTGATCCTGTACATGGAGGAAAGAGAAAGACTTTCAAAACATAGAATCTTTATTAGTCCCACGGCAGGAAGATGTACAGCATTACAAAAACAAGAGGGAAAATGGAACAAAAACAGATAAGTAAGCAACAGTAAAGATATGATAAATAAGTAAACAGTAAAAAACCAACTATAAACATATAATTCTGAGCAAAAAACACACATTGTGTGAAGGTCTGGTGAAGGATGTGGAGGTATATACGCCCCACTTACCATGTATTTGTCCTTCTCCTCCTTATTGAGGCCAGAATTCCTTTTCCTCCTCAACTCCGTCACCTTCTCCTTGTAGCGCAGCTGGCGGTCTGATGGGGCCTGACAAAAAAAAAAATAAGTTGTTGCATTATATCAGTTCCCATTAATACAAGTACTGATAACGTAACACTGCTAATTGTAATGGAAAATGAACACATTGTGAAGGTTGATAATTGTAAATCTGCCATTTTTAACACCTATACTGGCATCCCACAGGGATCTATACCCGTGCCACTTTTATGCAGGCTTTTCATAAATCATTTGCTTTCTGTCTGCAGAGATCCGACCATTTGTTGATGATACAGTGATCTATATTCATGGTTGCACATTCAGAAACCTGCTGACAAAAATAGGTCACATTACAGCATGGCTAAAACCATCACAAGTTCAATGTCACAAACTCTGTGAGTATGTGCTTCTCAAAAAGTACCACTCCTGTACCACTCCTGAACCAGTCATAATGAAATAAATATGTCTGGATCATTTTAAATCTATACGGTAGATCTCATGTACAAAATAAGCCAAAGAGCTGTGTTTGATTTGCATAACGTTAGATTTGTAGGAATCTTCAAAACAGCGTTGCTCTAGTAAACTTACCATGACCAGATCAGACTGAGACATAGTATTGAATTCACTTTACTTTGTTATTAATTTTTATGTTTTATTTACATTCTTGTTGTTTGAGTTGTTTTGTTCGTTTTGTTTTTCTTGAATATATTCAACATGGAGGTCATTTTTACTTTTGGATACTGTATATGTATCTTTGTCTCTAGTAATAAATGTGTTTGTTTTTTTGTTTTTAAACTGATTTTCTATATGAATGCTCTATCATCTCATATTTGTTTGTTGTTTTGTGAAGCACTTTGCTGTGTGGTTTTATCATGTTTTGTGAAGCACTTTGTGACTCTGTGCTGTGTAAAGTGCTATATAAATAAAGAATTATTATTATTATTATTATCATTATTTCACTAAATTGTCTAACGAGCTGTGCATAACAAAAAATACATGAATACGCTCATTATGTTCTGGACCAGAAACCAAACATCCTTCAGAAGTCACGTTTTAAATGATTTTATTATCCTGAGCTGGAAAAATCATGTGTTGAATATGTTAATGCTTTAGAGACAATCCTCCTCAGTCCTCTGTTATTCATATATGTCATCTTTTCTTTTCTCCTGACTTATTAAGTATATATAAGTATAGCTTGCAGCTTCCCATTGTGGCATTACTTTTGTCCTGCAAATTTAAATGTAATAAGTTATGCAATTTTATTCTGTTTTAGGGTTCAGGGACAACAAATTGAAAGCACAACCTTTTAGTCCGCCCCAAAATAAACTAATTCCTTACATAAGACCAACCAACAGCAGCCCTTCATCACTTTGCCTCTAACCCTGCTACACTGAGGAGTCACAGTGAGATCTCTGACTGTATTCCTGCTTTAAGAGTAATGCAGCAGCGTGAGGGAAGACACCAACACACCGTCCGCTCATGATCAAGTGAAATTGAGGAAGGAGCTTTCACCTGGATTCACGTGCTCAGAAAAAGAGTAAATGTTCCTGATGCCCGGCGCTCTTACAGACAGACAGCATATACACTATGTGTACATGTTCCTCTCTGTTTCAGTTGTGAACGTGTGTCACCACGTGTCACACTTGTCTGATGCCCTTGCCGTTTACATCTCTATGTGTGTGCTAGCGTGTTACCTGGTTTCTCGTGGAGTGTCTGTTCTCGTCCTGGCGGTGTGACAGCGTCCTTTCCTCGGCCTGTTTGTCGCGCGTCGATGCCTTGCCCTAACAAAACATCAACACTGTGTCTACCACCAACGACTCTGGACACTTGGTCACAGTGTGATGGCGGAAATATTCCCACAGTGGAAACTTGGTTTGACTAATGAGTAATATCATAAAAGCGTCAAAGTAGTTTTTTCTCTCTTTTTTTTTTGCATACTGTGTCAACAGAATTTGTTCGAAAAACAAATAACAAAATAAATGGGGAAAAAGTCAAACCAGTAGGAGTGTTTCAGTTTTAATATAGGATTCAGTGCCATGGTTTCACACTCACGTCTTACACTGGAATCCCCGCTGACACGTGTTTGTGTGTTTGTGTGCGTACCTTGCATTCATCAGCAGAGAGGTTGTGGTAGAGGGGGCATCCCGATATGGAGAAATGTCTCTCATGCCTCCCTGTTAGATGACCTGTGAGGAAGAAGAGAAGAAGAAACGAGAGGGAGAGCTAGGGATTTGTGCAGAGTAGCAGAACATCTGGTCCAATGACAATTCTGCCGTCTTTGTGCCCTCACCCAATGAGTTGCACCCAGGCGTGGGACACTTCATGTTGAAGTTGTAGCTCTCGTGGAAGCGCCGTCGTTTGGGCCGGTGGGAAAGGTCGTGGGCGGCGGCCTCTTTGAGTGACAGCTCTTTGGCCAATCTCTCGTCCTCCTCTTGTGAAACGACAATGTCGTTGCTAGAAGACACCAGGTCGTTGCTGGGGCTGGAGACATCGATGTCTGACTCCGAGGACGGTGCGTTGCCTGTCGGGGTCCGAGGAGGGGTCTCGTCCCGGTCCGCCCCCTGCTTCAGGTCTGCTGACCCAAGGACAAAGGGAACGAGTGGGAATGACTGCAGGGACACTGGGAATAGACTTACAACCTCTGTATAAATCAGTGGATTTGAACTGAAAACGGCGAGTCAAAACGGCACCCATTTCATGTTTACATAAATTAACAACGCGATAGTTCAGATATTTTAGAGAGGGATTGAGTGATGTTCTTGTCCATAGAAATGTTATTTATTTTCTGCAGTCGAGTGCAGTATGGAGAAGCAGTAGTACCAGCATGGGACAAATCAATTTAAACGCCTTCGAGAAAACTTAATTATCAGCTTAAATGTATGCTATATTCACAATATTTTAAACAATGTACCTTGCTGTCATGCAACCACACTTCCAAACACCCAAACGATCCCCCACTGTAACCTTTCCCAGCACAAACAACACAGACAGTTCAATAATATAATGGGTTTCATGCAGCGTAGCAAGTGGTGGACTAAATACAACTAGCGTAGGTAGCAGTACAGCACTAACACTACGAATCAGCATATAGTATAACGTTTCAATTACTATTGCCACTATCTCTGAATCCTCTAGGCTGTAACTGTGACCACACACAGATGCAGTCAACTCCGTCCAGCAGTGGTTGTCAGCAGAGAAATCCAATAGTAAAGACTGATGTTACTGCAGCAGAACACCAGTGTTCAGTACAGTCCCAGTTTTCCAGTCATATTGGTCTCTCAAAAGATGTCGGGCTATTTCTTTTAACTCTGAGATCTTAAACTTCTGCAAAAGCTGAAAACATGTCTTTAAAATTGCGATCCCGATCTTTCCTAATACCGCAAGCATTAAAAGTCTTTCCAGAGAATCCCTGCAGGTAGTCAAGCAAACAAAGACACAAAGAAGCACCGATGACTAACCCATGTTTATGCTAAATAATGTCATCCCAATAACTAATCAGATTTTGGTCTTTTGAAGCATGAATGCAATCGCCAGAAGTAAGAAGCTAACGTTACGCATATAAGTGAATCTGTAAAGTCTGATGAGTCAACATGATGATGTTTTGCAGTCTCATTGAGCCACTTGTTAGCAACCGCCTTTAAAAGAACTTCAAAATTCACGGCAGATTTATTTAACAAATGTCATTTAACAAAACCTTAACATCTCTGAAGCTTGTGTTAACCACTGACCTTATTTCAGGGTTCTAAACAAAAACACATTCCAGAAAAACCCAGAGATTTCAAGACGAGGGAACAGGAAGTGAAAAACTCCTAACTTGTTTCCAGGTTTCAGGACTCATAACGCTTTATAAAGGAACCCCCTAGAATCTCTCCAGGTAACTTCATGGCCCAGCTCAATTTGTAACCTACCAAATAATAAGCTCTTGTTAAATTAAATCTGGTGTTCCACAGGGGTCAATTTTAGCCCCCATGATGTTTCTTATTTGGCATGGTAAATGGACAGCAGAGGCTGCTGAATTGTGTGGTTTTATCCTAAAGGCTAGTCATAAACCTCTCTGCATTTTTGGCTTCACCTGCATCTGATGCTGCTGTATGATCATTTTTTTTGTTTAAATTAGTTCTTGCTTTGACCTTTCACATTTCATCTTCATCTCTCTAACCCACAGACATGTTGAAAATCAAATTTGTTAATTATGTTTCATGATGTATCATGACATCATTCTTAATGCTGTTTCACAATATGACTCAATGTTAAGGCGCTTGCTGATAAAACTGTACAGCCAAGGATTCTGAGGCACATTTATATGTCTGCTTAAATGGATGCAGATCAGCACCTCCGACAACAGATCCCGGTCTCTCCACGAGGTAATTCATTCATCCCAGTGACTAAACACAAGTCCAGGATATGCATGGAGACATATTTGTCTTCTTTGTAATCAGGAACACGCTGTGATCACAGACGGGCCTCATGACATTAGCTGAATGGCGTTCCAATGAATGAATGAAACACGCAGATAGATGCTCTTCTTCCTCCTCATCGTCACGTCGTTCCTTCTCTTCTCTTCCCCTCCAGCTTCCTTTAAACTCCTTCTTCTCTCATTAGTCTTTCCTTTCACACGCACTCCTCTCTGACTTTACTGCTCAACTTTTCTCCCCGCACTCTTTTCATCACCTCTTTCTTCTTCTAGGCTTCTGTTTCTACTCTCTTACAAAAACAATTATTTGCTTATGATTTCTCTTTTCCTGCTGTCGAGAAGATGTGCATGAACGCCCCAAACACTATCCACTTTTAATAAAAAAAAAAAGGAATGTTGAAAACAATCCTTAAAGTGATGTATAGATGTAATTTCAAAGACGTAGCAGAAAGAGTGCTGGTCTCACCAATGGCCTCGGTATCTGAGCCAGACGACCTGCTCTGACGCAGTGGGTATTTTTTGGCTGTGGTGATTGTCGCCCCCTGCTGGCTGCGTGTGATCCTGCGCCCGGAGGAGAAGATGGACGCTGCCACTGCTGCTGCTGCCGACTCTGCCGCTGAATCCAGGCCTTCATCAGGACCTGCGGCTGCAGGAGAACTGCTCCTTATTGAGCTGCAGTTATCTAGGAGAGAGGGGATGCTTAGTGAATTATTTTATGGTTTTAGATATTACCACAACAGGCTGATTAAAGATTAATACACCGAGAGAAACTGTGCTTTGGCTACGCTTATTTTGGATGCATTTTTCTACTAAAACATATTTACCTTTTAATGCAATTCTTTCCCTTTATGGCAATGTTGCATTTAACTACAAACGATATTTACCCAGCTCCTTAAAATATGAGGATTTGCTCCTACAACTTCTCAAAACTTTAATCGTAAAACATACTATATCATTATATACTATATACTAAAATATATATAGTTTTTACTAAACCTTACCAGTTTGTTTTCCCTGGATTGGGATTTTCTACTCTTTGTCTCAAATAATACTCAGCAAAGGAAAATCAAGAAATTGATCAGCAGATTAAATGATAATGAAAATAATAATAATCTTCCACTATGACTGTCTGCCAAAACCTTAATTTATATAAACCTTAATCTGCTGAACAACATTAAAAGTTTGCCCAATTCTAGTTACACCTGAGCAACTTGTGAGCAAAAATGGGAAGAAGAAGATGGCCACTTGTTGGGAATGGCCTCAGTGGTTATGTAGAGACTACTGCTGCAGAAAGGAAGACTGGAGCTCTGAGTCTGCTGTTTTTGGAGAAAGCTAGCCTCTGTGCTGTTCCTAAGCCTCTATGGGGACTGGCGCAGCATAGCCAACTTCTCCCAGTAACAAAAAGCAGAGGAAACAGAGTCGCCTTTTATCTCTCTGTTGTAAATCCCCTCTGGCAGTCACCGCAGTGAGGGGTCACAAAGGGGGTGTGGGTAGTGTTTGTGTTTCTGTGATGGTGGGGGTGAGGTCAGGCTGTCTCAACCCATTCATGCTTTCAGGCTGCCCACATATAATAGCTACAGCTGAACCGTCGAAGTGAGGGGGGGTGTCTCTGTAGACCCTGAATGAAAGCAACCCTCCTCATTCAAACGATATAGAAGTTAAATTACACTGAAAATGTCTTGACAATATATATGTATGATAAAATATGTATGAAATATTTATATGCGTGCCCACTAAAATCCACTCTGGACAAATTGCAGAAAACAAAACTGTGTTAATGAACAGGGTTTATTACACCAAGAAGGAAGGAAATGGCAAGAAAACAGTGCTTCTAACTTTCTAAGGTCCATCGTCAGCTAAGAGGTCAAAGAGTTGAGGTTTGATGGTAAAACACGCTGGTGTAATTACACGGGGGTTACTCTGAAGGTATGTAACACCTTAAACCAGTAAAAGGTTGATACAACAGCACCCCATGGGTGTCACTGTGAAGTCACAATGTGAGGTTTAACCTGTGTTGCAGTGTAGCAGGGAAACCAGAGTCAAAGGTCATGCTAATGAAGTTAAAGAATGCTACGCTAAGCTAGTCAACACATGATTAAAACTAACTAAAAGTGCTGCTTATGCTAATGAGGTATGGTATATGTGTGTAGTATACACTGTGTGTGTGTCTGTGTGTGTATATAGTGTACCCATACATTGACCAAGCCACTACTACACTACATGTACATGAACGACCAAGCTATATTGACAACTGGGACGTTAGCACAATGCTAACCTTCATAGTACATGTACTGTATGTAATTGCTGTCTGTGCTCCAAAAGGGCCTCATATTGTTTCTTACTCCGCCGTTTCTCATCTTCCAGTTGCTGTCGCGTGTGCGCAACTTCGTTTGTGTTCGTAGTTTTGCTCTTCCCATGATGCATTAGTAAAAACGTGGAAGTGTTTACCTTGCGAGCTCCGACTGAGGCGCAACGAAGCGCGAGTCAGGCGCGCGCTGCTGCGCCTGTGCGCGCTCTCGGTGGGTTCGGCGTGCTCGAGGTCGGCGGAAAAATCCGAGTCCTCCGTCCCGTCCGAGCTGCTGCCGGCGGTCCTCTGGAAAGCACAACAATAACAGTTAGAAGCGTGATTCAACTACATCGTGCGACTGTCAGTGAAATAGCGTGTTATCGGTCAGAGAGATGATGCTGTGTGGATGTGTGTGTGTGTTTACCAGCGGGTAATTCAACAAAGATCCCATGCTGGGGGAGGAGGATCTCCCTTACACATCTCCTCCGGCACCGCACCACCCCCACAATCCCACGATGGACTTGTCAATAAACACCCGAAATAGGCCAAATAGGCGTCACCGCGAGTGTAACCTCAATAACGCCGACTGCCCCTATTGTACCGACCCCAATTCGACACGACGCCCGAGTGCCCCAGTTGCGCGTCAATTTCCAGTGCGTAGTCGATTAAGTCGACTAGGAGACTAGTTTGCAAGACCGCCTAACGAATCAGTAAAGACAGGTGAACTAAAAGAAACCAAAAGGTCCCATGAACTTGGTTTACTGCGTGATCTGTCAAAAGACTGCCTAGCTGCCTGCCACACGGAATGAATGGGTGATGATGCTCACCTCACCCCCACTAGAGACCAAACTGCGCTGGGTGGGGGTTGGGCGAGGGGCACTCGAGAAATAGATAACATGTCATTTGCATTTAAAACAAAAAACAAAACAAAAAATATATCGCTCAAATATAGCTATAGATATATTTTTTGTTTGTTTTTTTGTTTGTTTTATAGCTCTAAGTCGTTTTAATTCTTTTATTTTTCAAATGTCTTCTCTTGGGTAAAAATGTTTTTTTTTAATGACACCATTAATAAAAACAACAACATCAAAGCTATACAAATCTACATACAAATCACATCCAATAAAAACATGCTTTATGCGATTGAATATGCCAGTGCTTTATGAGAATTAATGTAGCATAATGTGCAGAATAATGGTGATAACTTCTTTTAAATTGAAAATAGAAAAGAAATACATCTGAACAGCATCAGGCGACGGTAACAAACAATATGCAAGTAAAATAAACTGAAATATGAGAAATATGTCAGCATGGACCACAGCGTAGGTTCGACGTTCAGCGCTTTTGACAACTTCAGAAGAAGCGGAGTGCCTCATTTACATACGACCAATGACATCAGAGTGGAGGCGGGGTCTGAAAGAGTCGGGCCAACCAACGCGTGGCTTGCCCGGGTCCCGTCCAATCATAGCGTTGTTTTGGTGCGTACGTTTCGCTCTATCCCCGCACTCAAAGAACAGCCTGTTCCATTTCAACAACAGTTCAAACTGCCGTTATCGACGTTAGCGGACGTCAGCGTCTCTTTGCGCTCCACATGGACTTCACCAAAATTCGCAAAGTCCACATTTGCAAAGCTCTTCTCTGTACAACCAGAGGTAGCGACACTTAATCAACAACAACAACACATTCTGGCAACTCGGCAACATTCGCTAGCGTAGCTTTTAGCAACAACACAAAACGACAGCTCAGTTTGAGTGACTCTACTAACGTCGATATTCAACACACATTCACATCGTATTAGCGGCATCTTGTAGGGCTGCTGTTCGCACCACAGGCGGTCCAATGTATTTCCACACACTAACATTAGCTATGACGTTATGTTGTTGTGTGTCCGAGCTGCAGTCCAACGGCTGAGTCTGCTTGCAAAACATCTGTCTTACCTTTCTCCGGGGCATTTTCAAAGGTGCGATGTGCGTCGCCTATTGCGGATGATTACTCCCTACTTTGCGGGCAATTCGCCTCGGGTTGTGCAAATGATAAGACCAAGAAATCACCAGCTTTTGATATGAGCCAACTCAGCTGAAAAAGGCGCACCAATTTTTCCGCACTTCCTCGAGAGTACGGCGCAGACGCGTTCGTTTTGTGGGGGTCCGTGGGCAAAATGCTTCCGTGTGAAACAAGGCTGTGGCGGTCCGTTGTTACAATACAATGAACAATCTTGCAATGCGCTCGAGCGAACAATGGTTATGTCAGCAAATCATGTCAACTTTTAAACCGAATGAATATTTCGCTACTGAAAACATCAAACGAGCTGTTAACAGCAATAACAACGTTCATCAAAGCGAATCAAACAGGTGTCACGTAACACAGAGCGGAACCACCTGCTAAAACCCAATTCGTCTTTAACAAACGTGTAATATGTAGCTTAGATGTATATCAATACCGTACACAAAATATAAACGCTAAGTTGTTTGCTTGGAAAGTCAAATAATGAAGCCCGAGGAACCAAAAACAACACCGGAAGTAAGCATGAGGGAAACCTCTCGCTCCGCGTCTGTCAAGCTTAGCTCTGCACGTTCACTTGACAGCGCGCCAGTGTTTTTTGGTGGGAGGGAAGCTAGCGCAGCACGTTACATTTCGAGTTGGACCTGAGTGTCCTCCATTGTAGCCCTGCTCTTTAATATCTTCCTGGTACAACATTACGAGTAGTGAAGGCTTTGTTGAAGCTTCGACACTTGATTGAAAACATTACTCGAGGCTACAATGACACAGTGCTCGAGTAGGACATCTAGTGGTCAATAAAATGAAGTGCAGCCGAGACGTGGATTTTTTGGTTCATGGATTGTTTGGGATTTGATTCACTATTTTCCCACGTCTGATTGTAGAATGCTATAGCTCTATACTTAGCTTGACTTTTTTAATAAATCAGCTTAAAAGCTGTTGAATAGTGAGTGTTCAGTAAGCTAGATGTAAAAAAAACTATTTAATCGATGATCAAAAAAGACAACATAGACAATAAATAACACGCCTCGGCACAGTGGTTTATACATAAGGCAGCAGGAGGCGGAGAATAAAAGTTGCGCTCCAGTCTTAATCAGAATCAGAATGATTTAGTAATCCCTCGGGAAGTTATACAGCTGCAGTTTCTCCCTACGAGTCAGGAAAGAAAGAGTCAAATAAGTATGAAAATATAAAATAATGCCACTAAATATATGTAGCCTAATTGAGAACATAATATGTAGGATGATAAGAACACACTATACAGTCGAGTAGTGTATCTGTTGAGGTAGTATCACAGAATCTAGTGCACATAAGTAATGTTTGACATTTATACTGTATTAAATGTGTGTAACTGACATGTTTTTTTAATGTCTGCCTCTGAATGCACACTGTAGGGTAATTGTTCGTTTTTATAAGGGCTAAATAAATAGCCTTTATTATTATTGTCATGATTATTATCAACAACACAAGGTATGTACTGAACTTTTATTGCACAACATGAGACTAACAGCCCACCAGCGTTAAATATTAGACTCACACAGGAAATGTGCATTCTCTACTAAACGTGCTGTTTGTTGTCAAAGCTATCAGCTCCTAGGACAGGCGTTTCCCATCATGCCCCGGGGCCTGCAGTCGGCGCATGGTTCCAAAAACTGCGGGCGCCTCATCTCGTGAGACTATCGTTTCCCGCGTGTTCATGACGTCTGAGCGATTCGCCATGCACTGTGCGGCCATCGCTTCTGCGCATGCCCGTCATCTCCAACGAGCCTAATGCTTCACGAGCTACCGCGCATGTGTCGGAGCCTCGGGTGTCAGAGGACCAGCACGGATAACGAGCTTCAGAACACACTTTCCCCCTGGACGCCACCAAAAAGCGAAAACTACGCGAGAGGGATTCCCTTCCCGTGACTATTATGGCCGGTAGCGCAAGCAAGACGGTGCACGATATCTTTCAGAGTATGGAGTACGGACCGGCAGCAGCCCCCAGCACCGCCACCGCACAGGTAAAGTTACCGAGCTAACGGCTACCCGAACGGCTGGTTCGGCATGAAACTATCCTATATTCTCCTGCTAACCGGGCTAGCGGTGAAGCCGCTTCACCATGTGAAGTCAATTAAGTGTTAGCTGCCTGGAGCTCACAAGACAAACATGTGACTGAGACAGGACAGAAGTTATGACATTCAACGGTGAAGCCAAATATTTGGACAGTATGGGATATTTACACTTTTTATTAGTGTTGATAATTGAGTTCACTCAGGGTCAAATCAGACCATGTGGACATTCTGACGTAAGCAGGTAGGTTTAGTCAGATTTGTATTTATCTGAGCCTATTCATGTTGTTTTATTGTGCATGTACAAACTGGTGATGTTTGCTGGTCCATGTTGTTGAACGTGTTTCCCACTCCACAGTACTGTAGATGTGTTGCCATAGTGTCCTGGAGGATAGTAGTAGAAATGTAGCTGTGACGTCAGAGCAGCTTTGGTCAGGTCTATGCCAAAAAGTGATCGTCTGCCAGAAACTGCTTTGGAAGGTGAAATACTGCCTTACGAGTTGTATTGGCCCTTTTAAAAGGTATTTCAACAGGTAAAAAGGACTGGATTGGTTATAATCTACGGCACAGAGCAGGCACAATAATGGAGAGTCATAAGGATGATTGCAATTGAGATCAATTCTTTATTTTTGACTCATCCATAAATTATGTTAATAACCGTCTAGTTTCCAAATACAGGCATAATCAAGGATACTAGACATAAAAACGCGTATTAACATTTACAATAACAATGCTGTACTATTGCCTGTGATCACGTAAATGTCATGCCCTGATATATACCGATATAAACTGACAACACTTTGGCCACAATTAAGATTATTTGATTACCTGAAGCATTAAAGTTTCACAAAGCCATCCCTTTGCTATTACCACAGACATTAAGTTATTTGTATGTGTAGTTATGAGTGTTTGGTCGGGATGAAATCAGCTGTAGACTGGTGGTTTTTGGCTCCACACCGGCTGAAGATGAGCTCGTGGTTCAGAGAGAAGGTCGCCTCTGTACTTTGGTCTTCGGTCTGTAAATAGTTGACACACTCCTCCCCGGGGTCCTCGTCTTTTATCAGTCACTGTCCTGCAGAGGTGGCGTCCTCCTGACCAATCACATGCAAGCGTAGGTTTAGTGTCGACCATAGCAAGAGGGTTTCATTGTTGCCCTTCATTGCATTAACTTATTACAGAGTGGAATTGGATTTGAAAGCATGGACTGTTCTCTTCACTGTGATTTGAACGCATTCCTGCCGAAGTCGGATGTCATGCTTTCTGTTCTCCTGTAACACAAGTTTTCGAAAAACGTTTTCTTTCAAAATGTCAACATGAGTACCCTGACCCATGCACTTCAGACATCATGTGCATTTTAAATAAACCTTTTATTTAGGGCACATATGCCTTTGTTTTGCCATCAGCAAGACAAAACATTCTCTTTAAAGGTCCCATATTATGGGAAAACAGGTTTTTACTGGTCTCTACACCTATAAACTGGTCCTCCCTGAGCCTGTCAACTCCCAGGATGAGGAAAACAAGCGACTCCTGCATGGTCTCTGCAGCCCCCCCCACTGGTACAACGGTGCTCCTACAGGCTGTTCAGATTCAGCTCCTGTCGTTACGTAACAAAGGTAGGATAGGTGATGATAGGAGATATCCGGGTGGGGGCGTTTGGCAACACAGCGGGGAGAGTGCAGCCAGACTTACCGGTCATGGCGCTGGGTGATCCAGCTGGTGCTCCGTGAATAAAATCCCGGTGTGGGTGAAGCTGGAGATAATCCTCTTCACTGCTGCCTCCGGTCGGACGGAACCCAGGGGCGTGTCCGACAGCGCCGTGCACGACGGTCTGGGTCTGGTCTCTTGCATTTCATTTTTAATGACAATGTGCGGCTACGGTTCATGTTAGATTGTATTGTACGGGTCTAGCTTTGCCTCGACACTGACCCTCTAAAAGGATCTGTCCCAACCATACGGGACCAGCAACTTCACCTGAGACACATAGGAGCCATAGCGATACATCCACCGTAAACATTGGTGCATGCTACCGCTAGTGTAAGCGGCAACGTCTCCGTAGCTCTCCGAGTAGGCGATGACAGACGGAGCTCATTAGCATTTAAAGGTGCAGACACAGAAACAGCCTGTTCTCAGCAGAGCTCATTTGAACAACTTTTAGACGGCTGAAATTCAGGACCATGGATGGGTTTGGGGCAATGCATATCAAATACAGTGTTGTTGGACCTCTGACAGCTGTGTGAAATTGATGAACATCTGTATAATATGGGATCTTTAATTCTGAAACAGAATTATGAAAAATGTCAACGGCATCAGTGTTGAGTCTTGCTGTGTGGATGTGCAAAGGAATATCGCACTTAAACAATGAATAAAAAACAGCTATGCTGAAAAGTACAATGTGTTTTTGTTTTGTTGCAAAATAAAAGGTGAGCGCAGCACCAGCAACTTGGTAAAAAAAAAACCTTTAAAAAATAACAGGAATTACAATGTTAACCTTTTAATGCGGCAACAAACTGATCAAAATGTAAACAAGCATTACAATTCCAGTATAAAATGTATATAAACCTAGACTCGAATAGACGGCCCCGTTGCCATGGATCCCCGATCCGGCTGTTTGAGTCGGTATCAGTCTGACATCGGTAGGTTTTGGGTGCACATGGAGCTGCTCTCAGCCAGGTTTCATCCTCAGAGGTGGTTTTCGTCTCCACCTGTTTAAGGCCTTCCCCACAGTTTGATCATTGACCGTCCCTTTCTTCTCTGCCAGGCCTGGCTGGACCACCATTCCCGTTCTCTGGGTCTGTTCATCGATGGCAAGTTTGTCCGTCCGGCAGACAGACAGACTCGCTCCCTGTCTGATTCTCAAGGTAAAAGCAGCTCAAACTCTCAGCGGAAAGCTTCCACCTTCTTTTTCACTTCCATCATCTTTTTTGTCCGATTCTGTGATGAAAAGCTGGCGGTGAAACCGACAGCGTGCATGTTTTTCCCCTCCTCTGGTCTCCAGGTGGTGATGTGTGCAGCACGGTGTGCGCCACGGAGGACGAGGTATCCCAGTGCTCCTCCTCTGCCGTGAGTGGCTACGAGGCGTGGGGCGGCCTGAGCTGCTGCCAGAGGGCCAAAGTGCTGCTCAGGTAAGAAACGCACCTGTCGACATCTCGGGAACCTCGCCGCCGCCCGCCACGCTAACGGTCCCGCCCTCCACTAACAGGGTGGTGGGCGTTCTCGGCCAGCACACGCAGTGTTTGTCGGAGCTGTGTGAGCTGTGTGAGGCGTCCTGCTCGCCCTCCGCCCTCGTCAGGCTGCTGCAGTACTACTCCACCTGGGCTCAGCTCAGAGACACTCTCATCGACGGCTGGACACCTCTGGGTGAGATGCACACGCTTTTGGTTGCAAAGAAGCATTTGGTGTACAGTGATCAGTTTTTAATGAAAAATCATCTGTTTGTCCTGTGTGCAGGTGTGGTGGCTGTAGTCGCCTCTGATGACTGCTCTCTCTACTCCCTGATGCTCAAAGTCCTCCCAGCACTGGCCATGGGTAACACACACACACACACACACACACACACACGTAATAAGTAGATAGAATATCTAATTGGTCCTTATCCTTCTAGGTAACTCCATCATCGTGGTCCCTGGTCGCCGCAGCGCCCCTCCAGCGCTCCTATTGGCACAGCTTTTTATTGGAGCAGGATTCCCCGCGGGGGCTCTTAATGTTTTAACAGGAAGTGACGTGTCGCTGGGTGCCAGAGTGGCCCAGAACCACAGCATCAGCTACGTCACCTACAGCGGCAACAAGCAGGTCCGTGTGAGGAGGCTGGTGTTTTACTCTCTCCTCTTTGTGGAAAGACAGCGCTGACGTCACCAGCGTTTCCTGTGTTTCTCTCTCTCTCTTTCAGGACGGAGAGCTGCTGTGTAAAGCCACGGCAGGGATGGGCGTTCCCGTGTCCGTCTCCCCCTACGTCGGCACTAGTTGTCCCTTCATCATCTTTGAGTCGGCCGACATCGACAGCGCAGTGGACGCCGTGATCCAGGTGGCCTTCAAGAAGAGAAGAGAGGTGGTTTACACAAATAAGCCCGTATATCATCCCCACGCCATGTTGTCATATGACCACTCGTTTTTAAAGGGATAGTTCAGATTTTTGTAAATGTAGATGTATGATATACTACAGTAGATGAAGGTGTGAAGTAACGTACTGCTGTGGAAATCAGCTTCAACGTGTCTTTTCTGACTCTCCGCTCAGGTCCACTGGGTGTTGTGCGTGCAGGAGAGTGTGCTGGACCGCGTCGTGTCCCGTCTCAAGCTCCGCATGGCAGGGATGAAGTGCGTGGTCCTGCACAGCGACGGGGACAGGGTCCTGGTGGACGCCGCAGTACTGGACGCTCAGCAGCAGGGGGCCAGGGTGAGTCAGAAACGCAAAGAAAAGCTGTGATGAGCTGCAAGTTAGAGAGGGGAGGTGACGATGATGACGGGCTCTGACCCTTCTCTCTCTGGCCCCCAGTTGGTTCAGTCGTGTGCTGCCCCCCCGTCAGCTGCTCAGTACCCTCCCACGGTGCTCTGCGGGGCGGCCCCCTCCTCTCCGTTCGTGGTCAGCCCCGCTCCTGGACCGCTGCTGCCTCTCATGACCTTCAGGAGCAACACGGAGGCAGTGACCCTCGGTAAGGAAGCCTCACTGGACGTAGATTTAAGAGGGAAGTCATGATGGCTCTGCAGATGAGCTTTAGAACAATGGATCGTGTCTGCTCCACAACAGCTTTCCTTGTTGAACTGGTATCTTGAAAGAAATTCACCAAATCCCACTGGGTTGAGACATTTTACCTTCTTCCAGCAATTTGATTAAAACTGTCAAATGAATGCTGGAGTGCATTTTTAGTTTTGGTGCAACCAATGAAATGAACTCGGGGTTTGGAGTAAAAATGAAACTGATCTTTGTTGAGTTGAAGCTAGTTTTAAAGTTTGGTGCAAAATGTTTTAAAGTCGAACCGCAAGTTAAAAAAGCCTTTTATGATCATCAATGAATTAGTGATAGCAATGAAACAGTCTGTTATATGAGCTTGTAGTGGCCTCTACACTGCATCTACACTGTACCACAGTGAGTGTCTCGTTGTACACAGGAAACCACAGTCCTCACGGCCATGCAGCCTCCATCTGGACCGAAGACCTCACGCTGGCTTTGGAGACGGCTAAGAGGTACATGAACACACTACTTCTATCCGCTCTCATCTCTTTGCCTCTCTCCTTTTCTTTTTACTTGTATATTACTTTCTATATCTCCATCTCCCGTTTGTTGTCCGGACAGCTGCCAACATGTCTTCTCCGTCCCTGCTCATGTGTTCGTCTCCGTCCTCTCTCTGCAGTCTGTCCGTTGGCTCGGTGTGGGTGAATTCCCACTCTGTGTCCGACCCCTGTCTGCCGACCTCCGGCCACAAAGACAGCGGCACCTGCACTGATGGAGGCCAGGAGGTACTCCCAGATCTTCCTCACCACTATGCAGTGGAGTCTAGTACTGTATGCTGACCTCTCTGCTCTCTGCCAGGGCCTGTACCAGTTTCTACGTCCGTCCTCTTCCTCCTCTCCTCTACCTCGCTCCTCCCCCGTCTCTATGGATTACTCAAAGTTTGGAGCAGCGGCTTCCCCAGTCATCATTCCTGATGACTCGGACCCTGCCAGGTGGGTTTGTGAGGCTCTTTCTACGTTTGTCATGTTTAGAAGGTATCATAGCTGCATAAAAAGCACATTAGTAATGTGTAACGGCTGTTTTTAATTTGATTTTTTACATTTGAGCTCCGATTGCGTCACATGAGTCAGAAATATGAATCATATAAATGTAGCCTGATGTTTGTCTTTCTCTCCACCCACAGTGCTCCAAAGTCCTACCTGCAGTTTGTCGGCGGCAAGCCATGTAAATCAGTGTCCGGCTGCTGTGTGGCCGTGCAGACAGCAGGGGGCGGCAGTGTGTTGGCCTATTGTCCAGACGGAGGCCGGAAAGACGTCCGTAATGCCGTGGAGGCTGCTGTCAAAGTCCAGCCGGGGTGAGGATTATGCTTGACAAAGATCCACAAGCTCTTTCAGGTCCAGCCAGAAAACCCAAACAGGCAGTAGGTGACATGAGGGGTGACGCCCCCCCTCCCTTCCATTGAAGCAGAGGGGATGTTTATATGTTTGCATACTCAAACTGAGGTTTGTAGATAAGAGTCTTTGGCTCTGAAACCTCTGTAGCCACTGGTTAAAAATTAACAAATCACCTATTGCAAATAAATCCTCGTGTTTTCAGTAAACACTTTTACACGTCTAATGGAGAACAGGTGATGCACAGCAGTTGCAACAAATGTTAATAACAAACTGATGAATGATACACTGATAGTAATGATACAAAAGCAACATTTTCTCACCAAACTAAATAAACCCTACTGTTCCTAATTAGTTTAAAGTCTATTTTTCAGGCTAAATGGAGTTTTAAACCTCCGTTTCCCCCCAGAATCAAACGTTAAGAGCTGAAACTTGACCTCTTTGGAAATGACATTTTATTCAGACACGACCCATGACTTCATGATCCAGATAGGCAGCAAGGTCTTTCACAATCCAGTGGGCCGTGTGCGTTTATCACCAGTTAAAGTGCAACTCGACAAATGTGCCGAGTAATGCGCAGCATTTCAAAGTACACGAGCATCAACAAAGTTTATTTATTATTTTATTTGAATGTTATTTAATAAGGAACATAAAAAAAATGTCAAGGGCAATATGGGCAAGCAGTAAAGCAGTTAACATCTATTCATGTGTGCACTGTTGATTAGATTTGAGCCACTGTTTGAGTCCTTTGGTAAAAGCTTTTCTATTGATTTTAACTCAGTGGGTAGAGAGCTCAAAGTCTGGCCCCCTTTACAGAGAGAGCAGACTGGCAGAAAGAAGTCTTGCATTGTGGGATGAGACAATCGCCACAAGTGGATGCTCGTGTGGTCGCTCTGTGGTCGCTCTGATGCCTGATGGCCACTTCACAAAACAGTGTTGACACATGATTATTTAAACATTTAAAAAAGAAGCTTAAAATACTGAGGTTAATAAGATGTTCAAAAGTGAGAAGGTTGTGTTTCCTTAAGATGCGGCTGTGAGGCCATTTCATTGGATTTTGGTCCCTGATTTTTATTGCTTGCTTGTAGAGCATGACACGGGAGTGGATTTTCACTCCCGTCCCATCGCACTCCCAGAGAAAAAATCCCATCCCATCCCAATCCCGGGCCGGAGTAAAAAAAAAAATCCCGTCCCATCCCACTCCTGTAGAATGACTCCCGCTCCCATCCCGCTCCCACTCAAAATTACTCCCACTCCCATCCAACTCCGTTTTTTTTTTTTTTTTTTCATCACATTCAACTCGCATGAATCTATGCAATATTTGCGACTTCCCGATAAAGTCAGTTAATCTCACCGACGGATCATTGTGTCGGACTTTAGTCTGTAGCTCTCGCTTCCCGGCTTCATCGCCTCTACCTGCCTCCGCGCTAACGCAAGTCAAAATAGTTTTGGCTCACTGAAAGATGACTACAAAAATGGACGTATCTGTCCTTTTGGTTGTTTAACACGGCTGAAAATCATCATCTATTTATGGCGTTCCCGCTCCTGCCCTCTCCCGTTGATTTTTATTCCCATCCCGTCCCAATCACGGGATTAATAAAACTTTGACTCCCATCCCGCGGGAATCACGTGACCCTCGGGAATTCCCGAAAAATGTCATGCTCTACTTGCTTGTATATGGAGACTATAGGTTTCATATGCAGTGTGTTAGTAAACAGCATGGGGGTACCACAAGGATCCGTGCTTGGTCCATTTCTGTTCACTATGTACATTAACATTAACTTCAGTGGTTTCCTCCTTAATTCTGACCTGAAATACTTCATGATCAGGCCTGTTACCTATGGAGAAGCAAATGGACACAGTTTTTTTTACATTGAGAGTTAGGTGGGATAACTCTAGCCATGCCGAGATGTTTAATAAAGCCTGCGTCAGGTGCTCGCCTGCCAGGCTGGGTGAGCTTCAGGCGACAATTTGAATTGGTTTAGTTTATTGAGTAGGACACTGTGGTTAACAGTGTCAAAGGCCTTTTTGAAATCCAAGAACACTGCCCATACAACATTTCCTTTATCCAGGGAAGTTTTGATCTTCTCAAGCAGATAACCATTTGCTGATTCCGTGGAGTATTTTTGTCTGAAACCAAACTGCTGTGGATAAAGCAGTTGGTTAGACTCTAAGTGCTCCATTAATTGCTCGGCTACATTTTTTCTCGAGAACGTTTGAGACTACCGGAGGATGGCGATGATAGGCCTGTAACCTGCGAAGTCCCTTTGTCCTGATTTATAAACTTATAAGTCATTATTGCAGTCTTCCAGCTTTCTGGGAACCTATTTGTTTGGATCGATAAGTTTACTAAGTAAGTGATTGGCTCCAGCAGACAACTCGGATGTGATTGTTAAATGCAGTATTTAAGTTATGGATATCCTTTGCCATGGAGTTACTCATGTTTGCAATAAGTTTGATAGTGGAATGTTTCCACAGTGCTTGACCAGTGCGTTTCCTGCAGGACAGTTTCAACCATCGTTCCCAGTTTAGAGCCGTTAGGCACAATAATGACAGACGTTAAAATGTCTTTTTACTTCCTTGTAACGTGCCTCTCCTCTTCCAGCTGGATGAAAAAGAGTCCGTCTGCACGCGCTCAGTCGCTCTACTCTCTGGCCAAAGGCCTGGAGGCAAAGAGGCGGGACATAGCTGCGTCAATCACCCTTCAGACCGGCCTCTCAATGGACGAGGCTGATGAGGAGGTGGAGCTCAGCATCGCCAGGCTCGGGGTTTGGGCAGCTTACTGTGACAAAATCCAAGGAGCAACTCTTGTGAGGCTTTTTTATTTATTATTTTATTTTTTTTTTATTTTTTCTTATTCTAATGATGATTCATCGATGATCGTCAGGACGGTCTGTTGCATTTACATCTCGTCTGTCTCCTTCAGCCTCTGCCACAGTCCGGCATGGCTCTCTCCATCCCTGAAGCCCTGGGGGTCGTGGGGGTCGTCCTCCCCGACAACAATCCCCTCCTTGCTATGGTTACACTTCTCGGCGCAGCCATCGCTACCGGCAACGCTGTTGTCATGGTCCCCAGTCAGACGAATCCGCTGCCAGCATTGGCATTCATTCAGGCAAGTGTCGAGATGAAGCACAAAATATGAAACACGAGAGCAGCTAGACAGAGTTTAGAGAATGTAAGAGAGTAGTACTTGAGGGTTTTTTATTAAAAAGAAAAATGGATGGTTTTAGAGTGAGAGGTGAATTATTCCACAGGTGATGGTTTGTAACTGGTACCAACAACAATATCTCCTCTTCACATTTCTGTCATAATGAGTCAGTGGACGCGCAAAAAAAAGAAGCAATGGTTTTCAGAATAAAAGTGTCAACGTAATGAGCGAAGTTTGGCACCCTTCGACACCTGTGTGCATCGCTCTGTAAATACGGGTTTCTCTGCTGCTCCTCAGGTGCTCCAGTCTTCAGACCTGCCGGCAGGATTGGTGAACGTCATCACAGGAAGTAGAGACCAGCTGACGGCGGCTCTGGCCAATCACAGAGTCATCAAGGCCATCTGGTACTGGGGCAGTGCTGAGGTGAGGACTTACTTCTTCAGGCTGAAGCAGCCAGGACCTTACTATGATGTTATCACCTTCACTCCCGCTCTGTGTGCCGTAGGGCCGTCAGTACCTCCAGCACACCTGCAGCAGCCCTCCCAAGACCCTCCGCCTCTTCTGCCTGAAGGGAGGCGACCAGAAGGACTGGGCTCCTCCTTCACTGCTGGAAGAGATGTGGAGAAATGCCGTCCAGTGGAAGAGCATCTGGATTCCTACTGCATAAAGAGAGAGAGAGGCAGATGTCCACTGTTTAAACACCAGCCTGTATGTGGGAGGTATTCAGAAGGAAGTATCGAAAATGAACCAAATAGCCCCAGAAACCTCCTCAACTGCTCTTCCTCAGCACGGCACATATTTACAAAGGTGAAGGTGGAAGAAACAATTAAACAGTGTTTCCTTCATTTCAGACGAGCAGACAGATTGTGTTTTCTACCAGAAGACCGTCCAGCTAGCTAATTAAGGGGGTTTGTCAATTTGGAGTCCACCCTGTTTGTTTTCTCTACTTTCCACATTTATCATTCATATATCTGTGGAAGCCGAAGTATGACTTTGTCCAACCTGAAGAAATGTGGCACAAAGCAGCCAGCGCAGACAACCTGGGGAAGTCAACCTGACGTCAAGAAAACAGGATATTAAATCCACACAAACGTTATAACCAGAGAGATATTAATATAATAATAATCAGTACAGCCGTGTGTTTTCAGGTATTTTTAATAGCTTCAGGGTTTCGTCAGCCTCAAGATCATATGAAATACAAAACTCTTTGCTGCTACCTTTTTGTTTTAAATGAAGTTAAACAAAATGCCATCAGGTTAGGAACATAAATACACACATTCAATGTATCAACATATTAACGGATTCAGTTTTAAAATAAACATAAAGCACTTAAAACACAGGATTTGAAAATACTTAATTAAAAACTTTTAACAACATTGCTGATGTTTTAATATAGAATAAGACTAAATATATAATAATAAAACTAGAGGCGGTAAACGCATCTATTTAGAGATGCTGCAGCAGAAATGTTTCATAACAAAATACATTTGATTTGTAATTTATTAAATATTTCATAATAAATTACATTTGAATTGTAATTTATTAAACATTTCATAATAAATAACATTTGATTTGTAATTTATTAAACATTTCATAATAAATAACATTTGATTTGTAATTTATTAAACGTTTCATAATAAATAACATTTGATTTGTAATTTATTAAACGTTTCATAATAAATAACATTTGATTTGTAATTTATTAAACGTTTCATAATAAATTGCTTTTGATTTGATCTTTGTTTTCCTCGAATACAAAGTACATGACATGAAATGCATCATACAATTATGAAAGATACAAAAAGAATAAATGGATGAAGGAAGGAGGAAGCTATGCTTATCATGTCCTGCTTCTTCATTAAATTATCTCATATCATTTACATATAATTAAAATTTCCATATAGCTCCTATATCTGTGTGAAGTAGTCATTATCCAAGTTTTGGATATGAGCTATATATCCAACAGAAAAAACTTGCTGCGTCCTTAAAAGAACGTCACTTAAATGCACATGAAGATGATGGAAGCAGCTTCTTTATGGATATTAAAATGATAATGAGAGCCTCATCCTTTTTAAATAGCAAACATGCCAACTCTCCTTAAAGTGCAGGTCTGATGAAACGCCACAACAAAATGAATAAACATTAATTAAGTCGAGCTATAGACTCTTCTTAAAGGGAGAGATGTTATTTCTGCAATCACAGGACCTCGTGACTCTCTACCTCTTCCTTCTGCTTTCCTCCTCCTTTCATTTTTGCCATTTCTTTTTCATTTCAGCCCTGCTTTGGTTTTTACAAGTATCGTTCCTCTTAAATCGGCATCCGTTTAATCCAGGTAGACTCGAGAGGCAAGAGAGAATTAAATGAAATGTTTTGCCAATTTTTCAGTGCCTTAATAAGTTAAATAAATAAAGATTTTGGCCACAAGAAGCTGACATGCACCACTACCCCGTCTTCTACCTTGGACTAAAAGACAAATGTATTTTAATCAGCCCTAATCCACCGTTTGGGAAAACACGCATGCTGAGAAGCAAAGATTCTCACTTATCTATCAGAGCGTCCATAGATAGCAGAACCGTTCAGAGGACGATACAGATTTATCAGGAAGTGACATTAAATATTAGAGTCTACTATCGTTTTAATAAAATATCCCAGTTGTCGTAAAAGTGGCTTTAACTGTTTACTACAACTTGTTTAGTTGTTTTAGTCGACAACCTGAACCCTCATCTGCCTTCGAGTTCTGCCGATGACCAAAGTGGCAAACACCGACCACCTTACCATCTAAATATGCAAATGTGCTGTACTGTATATGTCTTATTACTGTATAATAACACTGTAACCTTCTCACCATGAAACATTCCCAGTGAAATCTAGTTTGTTTCCATGGCCACTTTCACATTGTCCAAAAAAAAAAATGTTTTCCAACGCTCTATGTGTGTGACCAGAGAATGAATATTCAATATTAAATCAATAATTTGAGATCAACAAAGTACATCTGTCTGAGTTATCTACCCAACCTATAGTTTATTGAGTTTAATGTCAGACCCAGCAGAGGCTGGTCCAGTCCAGTCCAGTGACGTGTGTCTGTTAATGCATGAATTCCTCAGTAAGTCCTGCTTCCTGTTTTCACTGTCTTGTCCCCCCCACACACACACACACTGATTCCGGTCAGCGGAGCATTGAGGTAAACTCCGATGCTCCCATGTCTCCTTCCTCGACACTGCGACATGCTGAGTCAGCAATGACACAGTACAGAGTTGAACCTTAGGCCACTATTGCACAAGACTGACTCATCGTGCTACATGACGCAGCACAAAGTAAGGATAGGTGTCTAAACTGCTGAATGTGGGATGTAAAGAGAAGAACGGCCGACGTCCTGCTGTAATGACAAGTAGTTATCTTCTCAACTTGGGTTTTATTGTGCTTTTTATTAGGCTTGGGAACCAAGTGTACTGACTTTGGATCAGATCCCTTTAACCCCTGCACGTCTTCCTCTTTTCAGCAACCTCTCTTCATAACTGGTGTGTACACTGTTTCTGTCTGGTCTGCTTCCTAACGACCACACTGCATTGTCTTCAAGATGAACACCCTGATAAAACTAGTGCCAGGAATGTGTTGTGTTACTGCTTCTAGACAACCCGCCAGTTACCTAGTAACAGTAATTAGTAAGTAGCAGCAGGGACGTCACTAGCATTTAAAGACAGCGGGGCTTAGCCCCCAGGAGAAGCATCTTTGTAGTATAAGAACTACAACCAATGAAGAAGTCTAGCTAGTAACACTTCTTTCATTCTCTTCTGTTGAAGAGTTACTGGTAACTTTTAGACACATTAAAGCTGCATGATTATGTAAATGTGTCTTAAAGTGATAGCGTATCTAATTCCTCTCTCCATTAGATGAGCTGCAGGTCTATGAATGTACTTTAATCACACCAGTTACTGTCCTGTAGATTGGTTTGACCAGAGTGTGATTCTGTCAAAAAGTACACAGTAGAATAAACCAAGACTGGGTTTAAAGGTCACAGTGAAATCTGACAACATAAATATGAACTTTACCCAAATAACTGTATTTCGTATGGATTTTATTTTTATTAATTCAAGCTAACTGAGGATAGTGTCTGTAAACAAAAAATCAAAAACAAAAAGACAAAAACACTATGTTGCCAAAAGTATTCGCTCACCTGACTCTCATATGAACTTAAATGACATCCCATTCTTAATCCATAAGTTTAATATGACGTCGGTCCACCCTTTGCAGCTATAACAGCTTCAACTCTTCTGGAAGGCGTTCCACAAGGTTTAAGAGTGTGTTCATGGGAATTTTTGACCATTCTTCCAAAAGTGTATTTGTGAATTTTGTTTGGGTATGCATGCCAGGCGGCTAGGTGGTGCTATGATACACTATCACACAACACCGCCATGTTGGAGCACATGCGTAGAATCTTCCTTCTATTCTTATCGGCACCGCGAAAACCAAAACATGGCTTCTCTGTTCAGTAATACTATCTGTACATAATCCTGTACATGTCATGGAAAGACCCCTGTAAGTTTATTATTCTTCTCTGTTCTGGTCCTCAGTGGTGGAACGAACTCCCGACCAGTGTCAGGACAGCAGAGTCACTTGCTATCTTCCGAAAAAGGCTCGAGACTCACCTGTTCAGACTTCACCTCGACTCTGCATAGCATGATCCACTTTTAAGACACTCTCTCCCCTGACAGTATGTAGTCTATTGAAAAATGTTTAAAATAACTGAGCATTCCATTTTTGTATGAAATTTTGAATTTGAATGAATTTTTTGAAATACCGACGTCAACTATCAATCTTTTCTTGTACTACTTTATTGCATCCTGAGCAGATAAAGGGACACAATCCCGTATCAATAGTTTATAATGATGTGTATCAGCCTTGGGCCCTGAGTCAAATAATCTACACTGTAGATTCTACAGTGTTGAGTACCCGAACGTTCAGAGGTTGAGCCTAGCCTCCCCGCAGCAAAAAAGATGGAGCATGTGGTGGAAATCGGTTTATGATTTCCTGACGAGAAATAAGAATACAACTCCAGCTGTGCTGGTGTCACAAGATGCATTTTACAACTCATGTAACACATGACATGACATAAGTGCAGAAAACAGGTAACCTCATGACACATGGAATAGTATGAGTTAAAACTACTCAAACTACTAATACTATAATGAACTACCAAATAAAAAAATTCCCATCACATAACAGAAATGCTTCTTTCTAAAGCTATACTCCTAAATCTATATGTATACCATGTATTTCATCAGCAAAACAAAAAAGCCCCCCTAAAATAGGCCTAACAACGTCCCTGAGTAGCAGTAATGTTAGCTACCCCACGCTAACTACTAGCAATAAAGGGTTAAATATATTGCAATATGAGCACATCTCTTACAACATTTTCAGTTGAATATCTTTGTAATTAAAAGGTGTGTGCGATCATTATTACAAATTCTTCCTGTCCTGTGCAGCACCAACACCACCCTGTTTGTTTCCCATTTACAGAGCCAGGATGCAGATACTGGATTTCTTTCTTTCAGCTTCCTGCTTTTACTTAAGATATAACTTCCACTCAAATGTCCAATTTTGCACGCATTAAGTATGATACTCGTGGTGTAACTTTAGGTAGAAACGTCCTCACTTTTCAGAACCGGAGGCTGCTGCCTGAGTGTAATAAAGACTTAGTCCTAAAGGAAACCACTTTAAGACCTGAGACCTGCAAATACTCTAATTATAGCTTTAGCTAATACATAACTACTACATTTTCATAGTAAGAGAGAAAATGAACAAAATGAGGTAACAAGGAGTGGCAAGGTGCAGAGAATGGTGTCACGTGGACAGTGCCAAGACCATGTGGACTTCCACTGGTTCAAAGTGGAAAATGCTGGCTCACAGCACTGTATCAGTTTATTATTATTACCATTTATCAGTTTATTATTAGTCCTTATTTGAGAGATAAGGGCAAAAAATGACGCTCTTGTTCTAACTAAAGCATCATGTTCAAATTTCCATGAGGCTTAAGGTCGGTTCCACACACTGATTTCCAATTTACAGATCAATTAGCACCATCATCCAAACCTAACTAAATGTCACTCATCTTGCTCTTTTAGACTCATTCTTTGTTACATTTTATTTTTTGAAGTTGTTCACAAACAAAATGCAATACGGCATATTCTTGGTCCCCATGGTTTTAAAGCAACAATGAGACTCTGGAGCGTCCTGCAACATTGCTCTGTTATTGAGTAACGCAATAAAAAGACTACCTGGTTGTAAACCCTATCATCAACTGTTTAGACATTCTGGCTTCTTGCAGGTAAAACAACTCCAGCTGCTTCGGGTCAAGGACAAAATACTAACCTCGATAAGGACCACAAATTAACTAAATGCGTTTAAGGCCAACAATCCAGTGCCAGGTCAAGTTTATAGAAAGAAGGCCAGAAAAATGCAGTTTTTAAAGTATTTTATGAAAGGTAAATTACTTCTCAACCAATCTTTACACACCAAACCTATTCTGTATTTGAGTTTCAACTGGAATGTAATGCTCTATATTGTGTTTTCAGCTAGAAAAAGTGCTTCGTCATTGCTTGGTGTCAGAATGGGACGTTAAACCCGGATTTCAGTTCGCGAGAAGGTGGTAAAAAAAATGCACCGTCATCCCTTGTCCCATGACTTCGCTACTGTCATGCGCCGTCTGAGCTCAGTGATTGGCGGAAACGCGTGAAGCGACGTCACGTCTGTCACGAGCTCCGTCTTGGCGTATAAATACAAGGAGCGGCGCTGCTGCCATCTCACAACAAGGAGTTCTTGCTTCAACAGTGTTTGAACGGAACTTCTCCTTCCTCCTCCGCCTTACCTCCTACTTCTACTCGTCTGCATCCCGGACACTAATTATCACCCGACAACGACGACGCAAAGCTCTATTTTTGTACCGTTCTTTTGTTAAGAAAAACAAGCTCAGAATCGCCAGCCAAAATGGAGTCTCAGGTCCGCCAGAACTACCACCGCGAATGCGAGGCCGCCATCAACCGGATGGTGAACATGGAGCTGTTCGCCGGTTACACCTACACTTCCATGGTGAGGAAAGACAAGCCCTCCATTGTATTTCTAATGGCTCGATATCTCGAGAATATGAGACGTCTCCGTCTGCCCTGTGGTTTATTCTGTACTTACAGCAGCTGACTTGGAGCATTCGTGTTAAAATGGGAACTACTGGTGTTAAAAACACTATTTGATTGTGTATTTCCACGTAGTATTACAGTATTTCAACTGCTGTTTGTGTTTTCTGTTTATCTGAGGAGCGCCGCACAAGGAGCGTTTAGCCCCTCCCACCTCAAAATTGCCGTGTCATGCTTGTGGTGGTGTTTCTTTTCTCTACCTCACCCTCGTAATCTTCAAACTCCACCAGCCATGACTCACGTGCCTGACCACTACTGCGTAACTGCTGTTTAAATGGCTGACGTCTGCTAACGGCTGTTTCCGCCCCTCCAGGCCTTCTACTTCTCCCGTGACGACGTGGCCCTGGACGGCTTTGCGCGTTTCTTCAAGGAGAACAGTGAGGAGGAGCGGGAGCACGCTGAGAAGCTGCTGTCCTTCCAGAACAAGAGAGGAGGACGCATCCTCCTCCAGGACATCAAGGTCTGTACATGCTGGAAGACCGGTCGTGTGTGTGTGTGTCTTAATGTAATTGCTGTCCGGCCTGCTCTAATTGAATGTTTTCTGTCCGTAGAAACCGGAGCGTGCTGAGTGGGGGAGCGGGCTGGAGGCCATGCAGTGTGCTCTACAGCTGGAGAAGAACGTCAACCAGGCTCTGCTGGACTTGCACAAACTGGCCTCAGATCACGTCGACCCTCATGTAAGTATGAATGACCTGTAAGTGCTGAGGTTTTCAAAGGAGTCCTTCATGTGCTTCATTAGTCCATGTCCATGTAGTAAGCCTCCTCCCTTCCTGTCCTCAGCTGTGTGACTTCCTGGAGACCCACTACCTGAACGAGCAGGTGGAGGCCATCAAGAAGCTGGGCGACTACATTACCAACCTCTCCCGCATGGACGCCAACACCAACAAGATGGCGGAGTACTTGTTTGACAAGCACTCCCTGGGGGGCAAGAGCTAAACGGGTCTGAGTCGAGCCTGTTGATCACCCTTCTGCTCCAGCTGTTCATTCACCACACATGTTTGGATATCATATCTGCTAAAACTAAAGTTGACGAGCTCTTGTATGTTCCGGTGGTGTTTTTAATGTCGTGGAAGGACTCCCTGTAAGCCTCCTCCCCAACGACATTAAAAACAACGGTTGTGACTGTTTCTGCTCTCTGCCTAATCTGAATAAACATTTTGAGCTGGACCCTGTTTGTGCACTCTGTTCACTTTGACCTAGAAGGTGCAGGTAATGAGTTCATGCCCAGTTTATTGTCACTAATATGAAAGGGGGAAAAAACCTCGGTGCATAGTCCTGTTTTCTCCTGCAGCGATGTTTCCCATGAGAACTGAATCCACAAAGAAATGCAGAAACGTGTCGGATCTGGCGACATCTAGCGGTGAGGTTGCAGAATGCAAGTAACTGATGTTTTTCTTGTGAGGCAAGCATGTAGATTTATCTGGAGCCAGTGTTTGTTCACTCTGGGCTCCTGTTGCAACATGGCGGCCGGCTCATGGTAGTTCATGGAGTGTTGGATGGGACAAAATGAAGCTTTATTTATATAGCACATTTAAAAACGTCAGGAGGGACAAACGGGAAAAGAATAACGTGACTTGTTGTCACAGTGCAGGATGGAGGTCAGCTGTGAGCACATGAACATGTCACCAGCAGTTCTTTGACACTTAATAAGTCCTACTTTCACTCCAATCATCACTACTTATATCATTTTAAATGATCTAAAGACTTAAAGCACTTGCAGTGAGAGTTGCTTGAAGGGGAGACACCAGGTGAAGATTGCAACTAAAAGATACCACCAGGACAAACCCCCAGCTCATCACTGACATTAACATTTTTTCCCTGAAATGTCATGTTTATATATGCTAATGAGGCATGATGTAACTTTTGGTTAATTTAGGAGATATCTACACACGCAAAATAGACAAAGTACTGAAATGAATGCCTGAATGTGTATTGTAAGATGTTTTCCATCCAGTAGTCCTAAACCCCAAACCTATAGGCAACTGACTGTAAAGGAATGAGGTTCCTGCCACCTAGTGTCACATTTGTGTTTTGCAGTGAACGACAAGACAGTCAGATCCCTCAAAAAACATGAGGTACTAATCTACTACTAATCCACGTACTACAGGACAAGGCTTTACTAATCATGGATCATTAAAAGCCATTAATCAGAATATCTTTTGAGTTGCCAGGTTTGGAAAAACCTCCATCATCAAAAATAGGTTTGGCTTACCTTCTGAAAGAGGGCTGCAGGGCATCTGGAACAAAATCAAATCATAACAACTCATTAACATAATAATGTGTAACCTATGACAATTATTTACCACTTTATTTGCCAGGAACACTGTAATACCCTGAAGAGACCTTCAGGCCAACTCCAGAAGCCTTGCACATTGTGTTCTATTGGATTTTTGATCATTTCAGAGAATAATCATAAGATGTTCTATGAAACGTACATGTTCGGTTCAGCATGATAATCCTCAATCAGTCAATGAGCTCAATGTGGTTGAAATGTTAAGGTTAGTAGATGTCAGTTATGATAGTAATTCATGTTATTTAAATATGTTTGTAATAGCTCTGCTCCAGGATCAGCAGAATCAGGGTTATTAAATGTTGTTGTAACAGTTCTAATATGAATAAGACTTTCACTCTGAAATCAAATTGAAGCTTTTTTTTTTTTTTTACATTTTTAAATGACCAAATCAATGCGTCCAGGTATCCTTTTAATGCATTTTAATATTATTATTAAAAATGTATTTTCTCTTATCACCTTCAAATCAATCAAGACTCACAATGTATTGTCATTTTTAACATTTAATTACACTGTCATCACAATACTGTACTCAGAATTGTGTTGAGAAATCAACGCAGAGGGACTATCACACAAGAAATCTGAGTCGCTAAGCATTGTGGGATTACAATACTGTGAATCTACACTTCACTGCTATTATAATCTGATGGGTATTTTACTGAAAAATATCAATTTGATGTCGTAATATTACAGCATCTTACTGCTACAACACAGAAATGTAACGTCATAACTGACTGTGAAGTCAAGTTTTAATATTGTTTAATATTGTTTGCTATAAAAGGTCACAGTAACCGTGAAAGTAAATAACAACTATAGTCATTTATTGTAATATATAATAATAATGTGCATTTTTATAGCACGTTTTATAACATAAAATGCAGCTCAAAGTGGTTTATAAAAAAAACAGAAATAAATCAGTAACGCAGTTATTCAAATAGAAAACACAGAGCGAGGAAAAATAAATACATTAGTAATACAAAGTAGGAACAATCATAGTAGTAAAACAAATTAATAATAATAATTTTAAAAAGTGTCATAATAGCATTATGGGGACTACTGACAGTAAAAGTGACAAACAATCAAATAATTTCGGAATAATTTGATAAAACTAACAGATGATGATCGTGACGTATGAAGGTGCCAAACTAGTAAAAGAAGTTTAAAAGGAGACAGTCAGATATTTACGTCCTCGCTGCTCATTTAGCTCCCACGTGGGCGGGGCTCGGCCCACTCCAAGTGATTCATAAAATGGTCATCTTCAGCATCCTCCTCCTCCTTCTCCTCCGCATCCACAGCAGCGGCTGCTTCACACATCTGGTCGGCAGCTTCAGCACCTCGGACAGCGGCCTCTCCGATAGGCTGAACCCCCTCCGAGGCCGAGCGGCGGCGGCGGCAGCCAATGAGAAGGCTCCGTTTCTCTCCCACATCCAACCCGAATAACTGCAGATGCCCGCATCTCTGCCTCTCTCTATCTGGCAGCTTTACCTCGCTGAGGGTTTAATCTGCAGGCTATTTTGGGGAAACGTAGTCGCCATTTTTCTCTTCTTCCTCCCCGTCTTTGTGTTGACGTGTTGGACATGTTGCCGTCCAGGCTGCGAGCATCTTAGCGGGACGCTGGTTGAAGCCGCGTCGCTTCTCGATGGAAGACGTCTTCCTGCTCGCTGCGAGCGACGGCGTGAAGCACGTTTCGCATTCGCTTCCCATCGACGAGCGAAGGGTTTTCTAGAAGTGAAGATCTGAAGAAGAAAAACAAAACAAAACAACAAAAAAAGGCAGCAGCCCAGCGGGAGTCCGACCTGTCGCTCTAAAGGGGGGCAGGGGGGATTTATATAACCAGGGACCGGACCGTTTTCACGCCCTGGACCCCGCACAGCTCGTGTCGGCGGTGTGGAAACCGAGCGCGACGGATGGGAACCGTTCTCACATTTTGACCGCATTTGCTGAGCAGCAAGGGGGGTCAAGGTGTGATCCATGGACCTCACCGGGAGAGACGATTAACGCCAAGGTAGGAAACCTAAAAGCTTGCACACCTTTTTTTATTTATTTCAGCTTTGAAACCAACCCTGTCAAAAACAACAATATAGACATATCCACTAAACGCACAGGTGTGTGGCCGCTCTGTTCTCCACGTTTAGATGTTTCGTGTGGCTCCAAAGTGGATCATGCACACATGAAACCCATCACATTCAATACGTTTAGATTGCGGGTGTATGGGGGTGCAGGCCATCAGCTGATGTGTTGAGCTGTTTGCAGGGCTTCCATTTTGGAGCTAAGATGGATGCTTGCGCACATTTCTTTCTCGTGCAGCCTCCGTCTCGGTTCTTATATAATCCTGATGGGCTCTAGAGCGGCTGCAGGCCGGATCCGCTTCATGCATGATATCAGCAACGGCGTCGAAACGCAGATTTCAGGCTGGATTGGAAAATCAAATCCATGGTCGCTCAGGTCCTTTCTGCTGTGCGAATTTTCTTTGACGAGGACATAAACAGCAGACTCCTACATGTGACCACTGTTGAGCCTGATGATGCTGCTGGGATCTGTGTTACTGAAATGCCATCAATTTATTGTCAAAACATTTGGTCAGTCAATTTGGGAGATGGATTTTAAAAAAAGTTGATTTAATATTTGATCACAGGTAGCCTATATGGTCTAATATTTTTGTGAAATTGAATCGCTGGCTTTTTGAGGGGCTTTTCAATAAAATTCCCTTATCTTCTGAGGAAGACCGTGTATTCACAGTGTGAATGTTCATTCTTGGCCTTCAAAATAGTAGCGAGACATAAAAAACAACAACCCGTTTAGTTGCCATGGTAGCTGTGGCACGGTCCATGAAACATGCAAACTCAATCTGTTGAGGAGGACAATGAGATGCACCAAAAACCTCATGAAAGCGAGTAAGTGGACCTTGAGTAAACCAAATAAAATATTTACCTTGAGCTAACTTAATCTTAAAAATCTGGTTATTATTTATGGGGTTCTTCTTGTTGATGGTTGCATTTTTGCATTGTTTACCAAATGTAACGTCACTAATGGAAAACATCACCGCTCCTTCCTGTTCTTCGCTCGCAGGTTCAACTTCCTCCAGAAGTGAGACACTTTCTCAAAGGTCCTTGTCCAGACCAATCAAAGAGCTTTCCCCCCACCGCTCAGCCCTCCACCCTTCCTCCGTCCCACTGCTAACCCTGCAGCCATCATGGGTACGGTGCTGTCCCTGTCTCCCAGCTACCGCAAGGCAGTGCTGTTTGAGGACGGCCCGGCCACGGTAGGCCACTACACTGCCGTCCAGAACAGCAAGAATGCCAAGGACGCAGCCGCAGCGGCCGGGAAGTCCCTCAAACGCCCCTCCATCATCAGTGTGTTGCCATGGAAACGCATTGTGGCTGTATCAGCGAAGAGGAAGGGCTCCAAGAAGTTGCAGGCGGAAGGCGGGGATGGTGGGAAAGGGAGCTCTCCGGATGGCCACGCCTTGGCCACGGCGAACTCGGCCTCCAACAGCCTGAAACTGAAGAAGTCTCAGTCGTGTGCTAACCTCGCATCTTACTCCTCAAGCCAGGACCCCTCGGCCACTACCACCACTACCTCCTCTCACCTGCCCATCTCCAAAACCTTGGCTAACGTAGCTACCGTTGCCGCCAAAAAGAATTCCCTCACCGGTACCGGGATCCAGCCGTCGACTGCAACCGGCACGCCAAAACGTGTCATTGTCCAGGTAATTGTTTCTTATCTGGCCTCTTCCACCAATCCTCCCCAAATCCCCTTTCTTACCTTCCCTTTCCTCTCTCTCTCCAACTCAGGCCTCCACCAGCGAGCTGATGCGCAGCCTGGGTGAGTTCCTGTGCCGTCGGTGCTACAGACTGAAGCGTCTATCCCCCACCGATCCGGTGCTGTGGCTGCGCAGCGTCGACCGCTCCCTCCTCCTACAGGGCTGGCAGGATCAGGGCTTCATCACTCCGGCCAATGTGGTCTTCCTCTACATGCTGTGCCGTGATGTGGTCTCCTCTGAGGTGGCCTCCGAGCGCGAGCTGCAGGCCTCGCTGCTCACCTGCCTCTACCTGTCCTACTCCTACATGGGCAACGAGATCTCCTACCCGCTGAAGCCCTTCCTGGTTGAGGCAGAGAAGGAAGCCTTCTGGGACCGCTGCCTGGAGATCATCAACCGCATGAGCGGCAAGATGCTCCAGATCAACACCGACCCACACTACTTCACCCAGGTGTTTGCTGACCTGAAGAACGAGAGCAAGAAAGAGGAGGAGAAGACCAAACTCCTCATAGGCCTTGACCGATAGGACGGAGCTGGGAGGGGGAAGGGAAGGCAGAAAGATGGATGGAGTTAATAGGTTGAGGACGTTAATGTAATGGAGCATAGTGACACCTTGGAGCTGTTGTCTGGCGTCTCTACTAGTTGATCATTAACCAAATTTCCTGTTTGTAACCCAGAACAAAGAACTTGTGGGATTGAACACTTTTAAATTATTTGCATTGGGTAATGAGTTAAACAGTAGCGGACAATGGCAGCGACTGATCTGTGTCTCGCCTGAAGCCAACCCTCCACTTTCACCACAACAAACGCAGATCAAATCAGGGTTTCTGCTCGGTGAGGCCACAACACGGTCCGCCACATTATTGGTCATGATTGGATCGGATTAGATTCTATCGACTGACAGGCTACTTGTGGATATCTAACGCCTGAATCTCTCGGCTCAGGATGAGACAATAACAAGCTTAGAGGCAGAGATATGATCATTAGACAGGCGTTTTCTCAAATGCATGGCCATCAGGGTCGCTGATGTGACATTAACAAGCTGAGAGAAAGAGATATCTATTATTTGTGTGTCTTGCCTCGGGCTCAGAGACATGCATCAGTCCGACTTGTACCTTGTTTCCGCACGATGAGAAATGCAATCTGACATAACATTTTTTCTGTATTTTGATGAAAACAAATGAGCGTAGAAACACCAGACAACACCGCTTCACTAATTAAGGGTGAATACTATAAATACAAAGATACAGTATCTTGATACGGTGATATTGTTTGATAGCACCCAGGCATATATAGAGAAATATCCCAGTGATGGTAAATTCAAGAGCCACCTTGCATGAGGTCACTTCATATGTCCTTGCACATGACCGCCTGCTTATTGCCAACTCCACTTTACCTTATTCCTATCGTCCTGCCCTCGCCTATTGCACTCTCCAACAGCATTCAGTAATGATCTAGAGCCAACCACAACCCAACTACTCCGCAAACTTGCCAGACTGTGAAATTGAAGTCGCTATTCGGCGTAATTGTACTGTAGTGGATGATTTCATCTGCGTCTTGTCTAAAATACCAAATCTGCTATGAATTGGAGGGATCAGTTATTTATTTGGAAGGGTGTGGAATGCTAATACATTCGGCCCAGATTAATAATCATGAAACAAACCCTTCTGGTAGATGTTTACATTTGCAAAAAAAGATATGGGGAAAATGCAATACTGACCTCTCCATGGCATATTTTACATGGGGAGTGATATCATTCATTCCTGTTCCTCCCCTCGCACTTTCTCCTGCAGTCCATATTGGTGCTGTCCCGAGTGACCACAGGGAAATATTTGAAAGAAAGAAAGAAAGAAAGAAAGAAAGAAAGAAAGAAAGAAAGAAAGAAAGAAAGAAAGAAAGAAAGAAAGAAAGAAAGAAAGAAAGAAAGAAAGAAAGAACGATTTCTGTCTCTAAATCCCTGCGCTCATCTTGTATGCTTCATACTGTGTGAAAGATTGGTGGAGCTGGACAACGTAATCAGAGAGTAGATCATGTGATCTGTCTCAACTTATAGCCACACACGTTGAAAGACTGATTCCAGGTGTGTGTGAGAGCAGACGCTGCAAGTGTCGACGTGACTTCTCTTCCAAAACAACGCTTTGATGTTGCCGTCGCCACTCGGCTCGAGGGCCTCCCTCTGCTGTTTGAAGTCCTCCTCCTCCACCCGGGACCTTCCACAGCAACCCGGACAACACAACACAGATTCTCTCTCGCTGTCCACCTGCTCCAGTCCCGTTTGAACCGGTCCTGATCGGTCCTGATCGGTTCTAATCAGTCCTGATCGTCCTGATTGGCCCTGATCGTCTTGATCGGTCCTGATTGGTCCTGATCGGTCTTTCCAGTGCGGCCCAGTCCACGTTGTCCTATACTTAGAGACTCTCTGGTCTGCTGGTTCGGTGGCTTAGTTATTCACAGAGCTGTTTGACATGCATGTGTGCTTCTATAGGTTTCCTAGCATGCTGCTTTGTGTTGGCACATTGCACCCCATGTTCCAGAAGAGACTGAGCGGTCGCCACGCTGAACTGCTGAAGGTAGACTCGGTGATGTGACGACCAGGAGACCCGCCAAGGACTCTGTAATGAAGGAAACATGTGAGAGGGTCTTTACCTGTACATGCTCAAAGCAAGTCCAAGCATCGACCCTCCGTCAGGAATTCAGCTGTTGGGTCCGTGGTGCTCAAGGGCATAAAAGGAGCCCCTCCCATATTAAGGGGTTAATATTAAATGATAGCATAGGAAGGTAAAACCAAGTGTCAATCAGATTGATTCAGAATTTAAAGTCGAGCTGAATCTACATTTCCAGAGTGTGTATCTTCCGTACGGTGACATATTCCTGTGAAACAGGATAGGAGGCGGGACATCACGTTGGGAGAAATTTGATTTAATTGTTGAAAGGATTAGCTCACGACCTTCTTTAGCTCTGTGCCGCTACAAGTTTAAAAGGTTACAGATTGATCATGATGGAGGTCGTCATGTTATTGTTGGTACTAGCTGACGTAAGCAGGCATCGTATTTGTTTTTTCCAGAAAGAGAAATATATTCAGTATTGAGTCAAGAATTTTATTTTATTCTGCATATATTGCCAAATAGGTGCACAGTGCACAGTATGACCTGGGATGTGATCTAAAAGGGTTAAAAAGACATTTCTCAGTTCAGCTCAACTTTTGGGGGTTTCTACAGCAATTCTGTTTTGCAGCTTAATAAAGTCGGGGGATCAAAAAAGCAGCAGCACTTTCAGCCTAGTACAAGGATTTCCCATAATACATCTTTTTCCAAACCCAACACTTCGAGTTTGTAACATAGGATTTCAGTAAACCTATTCTAAGCCTGAAGCCCAAACTGAGATGACCTTGGCGTCGTCTGGACGTTTTTGCCCGAAGCGACTGGAGAAATCATACAACTGAACTCCATGTAACCGCGTGCCTCCAGAGATTCCTTGCCTTGTCGGCGTCACATCACTGAGTCGAACTGGAAGCCAATAAACTGTGTTCGACCTTGGAAAAGCTCTGCCTCCTCAAACAGGGCAGAGATCTTGTGCCATATCATTCTAAAGACTTATTATTTCATACAAGAAAAACCCACAAAAAAGAACGAAACACGAGCCAACGCCAAGTCTCTGACTGCTGAACAAGAAAGACTATGAAGGAATACTTTGTTATTTTTCTCAGTGTTGCTACGTCATGTATCAGAGATGTTTGACCAGAAAAGGAGGACTTTGTTTAGTTTATGTGCCACAGTGAGTGACTTTATAAATGATGACAAATGATATTTGGCCAGCACTCTGATTGGATAGAAACCCTGAAAAGAAAGATGGCGAGCATTTGATTTCCAAAGCTTGTGAACAAAACAGAATGCCTGTTTCCAGACTGGGTGCAGCTGACCTTTGAACTGCGGTTGCGTTCTGTGTGCAGATGATAAACGACTGGGCTGCAGCAGGTACCACGCTGTAAAAAATAATGTAGCCTAAATGCAGTCAGACCTCATGAGACAAATATGCACACGAAGAATGAACAAGCTCGTTTACATGTCCTTCCTCAAACAGTTCACAAGTAGCATTCCTATGACGACTGTTGAAGAATCAACTTATTTCTTAACTTGTTGTACTTAAAGATCCGAACCGTAAGTCGGAGGCTTGCTGGGAGTTCTGTAAGGAAGTTGGTTCAAAGAAGTGATGTTTGATCCTTGCGCTAAATCTGGAGGTTGAATTGACCGTTCACTAAACCCTCCCACCTTTACTGCTGCCACACAGTATAGAATGTTTATGACAATAGAGGGGACAGATTTGTGGGGGAATGAAACTGTAGCTCCTCAATTTCAGACAGAAAGAAGTGTTTGCCGGCTTCTACTTCCTAGCTGGTCGATTTTCACCCTAAAAAGACAACTCTCGCTAGCAGACTTTATCCACTGTGGCTCGCTAACTAAGCTAAGGTTTGACCAATAACTTGGTTAAAAATGATGTTTTTGGATCACTCTTTATTGTTTCCCACCAACTCTATTTAATTTGACATAAAAGGGCTCTTAAATAACGCTGTCCGATCCCGGGATCCATGCAGAAGAAAATGAAAATCATTGGTATTGTTGCAGTGTAGTTCCAAAACTACAACAGTGTTGAGGGAAAATGTAGGATCGGACTGTTTTCTGTTTCACGTTTAAGGCTGCAAGAGTAAAGTAGCATCATCTCCAGTAACACTGTGTAGGTTTGCTGGAGTGTAAACTACACCTTCACTCTCTCTTGGAGCTCAAAGACACCATCTCCTCTTAAAAAGGGATTTAGCGAACGGTCAAATGCACCACTTCTATTCAAATTGGACACCCATAGGTGCAAAACACACACCCCCACTCACACTCAGAGTATATATATATATATATATAGTTTTTTTATTAATCTATGTCATGTGGATGTCAGGTGACAGATTTTGACACAAAGGAGAGGCGATGTATTTCTATGTGAAACAAAAGAATTGATGAGCAAAAACATCCCCTTGAGATTTTTCACTATTTTTGCTGGCTCCGGTCCTTCCAGCCGTGCGGGGAGAATAAAAAAAGAAGAAGAAGAAGAGACGAATGAGGAGGCGAGGACAGGAGACGTGTCCTCTGAATGAAGCTTTTTCTTGAATGACAGAGAGGAGTAAGGGTAGACATCACCCCTCCTATACGCCTCTCGTCATCGATCAACTCATCGACTATGTGCCATATTTTATCTTGCAACACGTACAAGACAAAAAACGATCGTGTAACATATGAAGCTTATGATAATGATGATGAAGTTCTTATGGTTTTCCTTCCTTTTCATTTGTGAATCATGTTGTGCAAAGAAGAATCTGTTGAACAAACGTCAAGGCTACTAGTGTTACTAGAGTGCTGATGCTGCAGTCTGTTACTATGTGGATGTATGAATATGTATGTGAGAAATAAGAATACTTTGATCAACTGTTACAGGTACTTTATATAAAAAAAAACCTTTACAACCAAGGTGTTGTTTTTTGTTGTTGTATTTTTCAGGTTGTGGGATTTTAGATGCCAATTTAGGGACAGTTCCTAGCCTGACCACTGCGAGGCAGCACTGAGATGTTGAATACATCGAGCTGCATAGAGGCTGAAGAGGATGAAGTGGTATGTGGGGGTTCTTGAAGGTTCCCATCCGGGCAGATGACCCATAATAGGCGTGTTGCTTTCTGACTCTCTAGCACTCAAGTGGGTGTAGTGTTGACAGATGGTATGACGCCCCAACGGAGGCATTAAGGGCTGACGCAAGTCTACCTGTTATTACCAAGTGGGGACATCTGACTTCAGCTCTCACAAACCTGCCTGTATGAAATGTTCTTTCATAGATGCCTTACTATAATCATAAATGTGGCTGCTAGAGCTGAAATGGTCACAGCGACACAACATCTCAGATTATAACAGCAACGAGGATAGAAGATGAACAAGCTATCCCCAAATCCAATAACTGAGACTCGTTTAGAAAGAGCATATGAGAGAGCAGAATGAGTATTACTTCATGTGTATATGTGTTAGGATGATGTTTTTGACTTCCTGTTTTATTTTGTAGTCTCTTTCTGTGATGTGTTGTTTGTTTACTTCCTGTTTTAGTTTCCCTGGGTTTCACATGTGTGTGATTAGACTCGTTAGCCCTCCCTTTCCTTCACCCTGGACAGGTCGCCAATGTATCGCAGGGCTGACATGTAGAGAAAAACAACCATTCACGCTTAACCTATCCTCATCCTGCATGTCTTTGGACTGTGGGAGGAAGCTGGAGAACCCGGAGAGAACCCACACTTACACGGGGAGAATATGCAAACTCCACACAGAAGGAACCCGGGCCGACCCGGGAATCAAACCCAGGACCCTCTTGCTGTGATGCGAGAGTGCTACCCACTACACCACCGTGCAGCCAATAACTGCATATTAATATAATAAAATAATTAAAATAATAAACACATAATAATCTACATGGTTACACTTACTTACTCAGCCACAGACAAAAAAGGTCACGGCATTGTATCTTCCATCCATTGTCTACCGCTTATCCTGTATTTAGGGTCGCGGGGGGGCTGGAGCCGATCCCAGCTGTCATTGGGCGAAGGTCAGGGTACACCCTGGACAGGACGCCAGTCTATCACAGGGCCGACATGTAGAGACAGACAACCATTCACGCTCACATTCACACCTACGGGAAATTTAGTCATCAATTTACCTATCCCTGTCTTTGGACTGTGGGAGGAAGCCGGAGAACCCGGAGAGAACCCACGCTTACACAGGGAGAACATGCAAACTCCACACAGAAGAAACCCGGCCGACCCGGGGATCAAACCCGGGACTCTCTTGCTGTGAGGCGAGAGTGCTAACCACTACACCACCGTGCATTGTATCTTGAAAAAGGAATAAAAACTCAGTATATGATGTCAAATAAAGTCATGAAAAAGTCTTGGTTGAACACTTAAGTATGTTGAAGGTCTAATATCGTCTGTCAAAAAAGTAATTTAGAAGCCATAGTGCAGTGTGTCATTAAATTCATAGTATAGTCAAAAAGTTCAAAGTATACCTTCTTGGGGGAAAAGCCTTAAAAATGTTCAAACGCTTGAATTGTCCAGCAGTATTCATCATTCAAAGCACTAATAATGTATTGAGCATGAAGAAAACAACACTCTTGTTATGGTGTTTTGTTGGATACCAAGATGTTTCTGGGGTTAACAGGGGAGTCCAGAAGCCTGAGCTGGTTCAGGTTTCTGTGGACCGACTCCGTGGAGTTGATGGTTGTTATGGAGGACAGGAAGTAGAAGTAATGACGAAACAATACAAGAACATGAACATACATTTGATAAATATGAGAAAAACATGCTCTGTCTCTTTCGGACTTGCTCAAGTCGCACGCCCGTCAGAAGGCTAATCGTCATGGAAACCGAACTATGACCCGTCCCAGCAGGTATAAAAGCGCTGTCCACCATCTGGAGTTCTCTTTTTGCCCTTGGACTACACACGGATTGGAAAGACTGAGAGAGTTGACCCAAACTGGGAGAAGTTTCAAAGCGCTTGAGAAAAACCAACGAAAACACATCTTGTTGTAAAACCAGTCGTAGAGGATCGTCAACGAGCTACTGTTTGGAAGAAGAGACCGGTGACGACGACGATGGCCCACTGGGGTCCATGGATCCTGGAGGATCCCCTGGGCCTTGTTTTGGACCTGGACCTTGATGGTAAGACAACATTTATATTTATTTTAGTGTTATACTTGTTGATTCATAGTCTAAGAACCTTAAACATCGGCCCAAGTCCAGAAATCAGTGAAACTATTGGAGTTTGAAGGTGAACAGTTCATTTGGTGAAACCAGACCCTCACTCGACGGTTCTCCGTGTAAAAGGATTATTTGTGGGGCAGAAGTCTTAAATATGGCGGGAGGACCGTGGAGTGTTTAGTTGAAGTGTGGTGTTTCCAAAACACTGTTTTGGTTTGAGGGCGTCAACACTTCCACATCTTACATACAAATCCGTGAAAAAAGATGAAGCCGCGTCATATTTCATAAAATGCCCATAAAGTATTATTATTATTTGTGCACCATGGAAACGGGGGCCGAACGTCAAGACGTCAGGACGCGGCGTACAGGTGCAGTGGAGCCGGGCTCGATCCGACCCTGAGTGCCTTTGTTGGGATGTTGAAGCTGCTCTTCTTCACCACATTCACTCCGGGTTGAACACGTGCCGCCTCCACGAGGACACCGTATCCTGCACGCGCCGCGACCTGCAAATGATAGACGGGGTGATGATGATGAGTTCTGGGCTAAAGAGGTCGCTGTGTTCATTTTGGATGAAAGAAGCTCCGTTTCACTGTGTAATGACGTACAGGCGACATCTAATCCACCTATTAATAACAATATTAATATTTACACTATCATTATTACTATTATAATTAATAATAATAATAATTATTATTATTATTATCATTATTATTTTAACAACAACACATATTGCAGTCATTTTGTTTGTTTTGTTGTATTATATTTAATATTATAGTTATTAATATTGGTATATTTTATCTTGGGTTATTATAATAATGTATACATTATATGTTAATGCAAACAGCTAAAATAATAGTTATTGTTATAACTATTATTATTATTATTATTATTATTATTGTTACATAATAATAATAATATAAGTCACATATTGAATATACTTATAATATGGGTGAAGTCAAAACGTTTTTTAATTTTTTTTTTAATAAGTTAATGTTGAAATAATGCTAATAGTAAATGAATAGTCACATGACAGCCGCATGAATTGATCCTGCTTCACACAGACAGAACAGCACTATGTGTGATATTCCTGTTCAAAGCCTGTGTGTTGGTGGCTTTGTGACAGACGTAGTGCAGCGATAGTTGGGATATAGATATGCTGTCTTCTTGGTAATTAAAACTGGATTATTGCTTTGTTTAAATCAATGAAAAATCATACTCGTACTTTGAATTTTCTTCCCCCTCAGTTGATGCCTACGATGTCATCGGCCGTCCTGCACGAGGTGGAGGTGAAGGTGGAGGTGAGTATGGACTTGTGGATGAGGTAGGTCAGGCTGGGGCTGTTTTTGGAGACTTCTCCAAAGATGAGGACAGCGAGCAGGAGGACGTTCAGGATGAAGGATGGACGAGCGAAGATTCTGGCTACGGCTTCATGTTTGAGGATTCTGATGAAGAGGATGAAGAGGAAGAAGATGACTTCAGACCTCAGCAGTTCCCTCCTCGGCTTCTGGCAGGGATTTCGCCTTCCCTCTTGTCCTTCCGTCTCCCTCCCTTCTGGTGTGAGCCGTCCAGAAGAAGATCCATCCTTGGTTCCTCAGAGACCAGAAGAGTCCGCTTCCTCAACCTCAGGCTGCAGCTCGTCCACAAAGACAAGCAGAGAAGAGGACGGGGAGGTAAGTGTGAAGAGGCAGAGGATCTCCGAGGACAGCGATGAAGAGGAAGATGATGATTTCAGACCTCAGCAGGACCTCGGCCGTCCTGCACGAGGTGGTGGTGAGTATGAACTAGTGGATGAGGAAGGTCAGGTTGGGGATGTTTCTGGAGACTCTGAAGATAGGAACAGCGAGCAGGAGGAGGTTCAGGGTGTAGGCTACAACTTCATGTTTCTTTATGATGATTCTGATGAAGAGGAGGACGTTCTGATACCTCCAGCAGCGTGATCGGGAGGAACGGCCTCCCTGATCTAAATCCCAGTGGTTTATGTATTGTGTTATGTATTGTATGTGTTTAAATTGTAGATGGCGATAAGACAAAGGTAAGTTCACATTTAATTACAGCACTAACACGAGTCTCCTGAAGTGTCATTTACAAGTGATTCAAAGATTGTTTGTTTTACTCACTCTCTGTCTTTTTATTCTTTGAAGTTAGGTGTTGGTGGCTGTTCCTGACAGAGGTCTCCAAGTCTCTTTTACTAGGTATTGATGGCAGCAGCAGACCTTCAGGATTATACACACTGCACCAGCCTCCCAACGAGAAGAGACCATGTGGAAGACCTAGACTCAGCTTCCAGGACCAGATGAGAAGGATGGAGGACTACAGGACCAGATGAGAAGGATGGAGGACTACAGGACCAGGTGAGAAGGATGGAGGACTACAGGACCAGACGAGAAGGATGGAGGACTACAGGACCAGACGAGAAGGATGGAGGACTACAGGACCAGACGAGAAGGATGGAGGACTACAGGACCAGATGAGAAGGATGGAGGACTACAGGACCAGGTGAGAAGGATGGAGGACTACAGGACCAGGTGAGAAGGATGGAGGACTACAGGACCAGACGAGAAGGATGGAGGACTACAGGACCAGACGAGAAGGATGGAGGACTACAGGACCAGATGAGAAGGATGGAGGACTACAGGACCAGACGAGAAGGATGGAGGACTACAGGACCAGATGAGAAGGATGGAGGACTACAGGACCAGGTGAGAAGGATGGAGGACTGCAGGACCAGATGAGAAGGATGGAGGACTACAGGACCAGACGAGAAGGATGGAGGACTACAGGACCAGAGGAGAAGGATGGAGGACTACAGGACCAGATGAGAAGGATGGAGGACTACAGGACCAGACGAGAAGGATGGAGGACTACAGGACCAGACGAGAAGGATGGAGGACTACAGGACCAGATGAGAAGGATGGAGGACTACAGGACCAGATGAGAAGGATGTTGGACTACAGTACCAGTAATGGCATAAAAGTTAACTTTACATATAGTATTGTATTTATTATAGGAGCCTTCTAGAATAGTATTCCATTGTTCATAATATCCTTTTATAATTAGTGGCCATATTCAACTCTAGCTAGCAACCATGTTAATGTTGTCTAGTTGAGTTCATGGGTTTTCATCTCTGGTGGTTCTGGTTCATAGGTCAGGACTCCTCTATGGTTTTGGCTCTCCTGGGCAGCTGAGAATGGACGTCAACCAAGACATCAACCTATGGAGACCCAGCACCACAGCAGACCCTGAACTGCTCCCCTACCTTAGTGAGCCCCAGACCCAGTGTGTGCCATTCCAACCTCCCTGCCCCTCCGCCCATCCCCCGACACCACCCGCCTCACCCACCAGCCAAAGGGTGAGGCGGCTCCCGACCAGCACAGAGGACGTTTTTGATGTTTTTGTTGTTTTTGTTGTTTTTATTGTTTTAGTGAAGCTCCTCTCTCTCTCTCTCTCTCTCTCTCTCTCTCTCTCTCACACACACACACACACACACACACAAACACACAAACAGATACACACACACACACACACACAAACACACAAACAGATACACACACACACACACACACACACACACACACACAGGAAGCTATTTAAGATCATTTCTATTTTATAGAATTATTATTTACTTTCTAGTAGATACCTGTCTGTGTAAATCTGTATATCATGTCAATCTGTTCAGTATTGCTTTGTTTTGTGTCAACATTTATTATTGTACAGCTACTGTGTGTGCCTGTTGTTGTCCTCGGGGACAAATAAAACTATTTTAATTTAATTGAACAAACTCTTTGCATCTGTGCTCAGAAACTAAGAAGGAGACAGACCATTAGTATGCATTATTGAAAAATCTATAACAATGTATGCATATTCATATTCACAGTATGTTGTATAGTATGTGGAGAAAACATCACAGAATAGTACATCTCAAAAAGTCATGGTGTAGCATCTTGAAAAAAAGTGGTAGTATAGTATGATGATAAATGTAATACAACAAATCATAGTATATTTTGTCAAGAAATGTTACAGAAGAGTCATAATATAATATGGCTTTAATAATCAATGGTGTAAAATGTGAAAAAGTAATTATATTGCAGGACAACAAAGTCGTGATATAGTATGTTGAAACAAGTCTTATAAGAGTCATGACATGGTATTCCATTAAAAGTGATATTATAGTATGTCAAATAAATTCATAAAGTCATTGTATTGTGTCTAAAAAAAGTTAAAGTATAGAATTTTGAAATAATTCATGAAGAATATTATAGTCACATCATAATATATATAAATTAAAAAAAGGTCATACACGTTCTCTGTCAAATAATTCATAGTAAAGTAGGTTAAAAAGTCAGAGTAGAGTTGGTAAAAAAAATAGTCAAATAAAAATGGCAGAGTTGGTATAAAAAATCAGGGCATAAATGTGGAAAACAGTCCAAAGAAGCCACAGTGTTGTTTCTACAAAACATTTAAAAAGTGATGGTGTAGTCTGTCAAAAGAGTGATGGTATATAAACTAGAACCAGGCAAGCCTAGTAAAGCCAGACCTGCACACATACCAGTGGAGATATGTGTGGATGAATTAGGATTAATGAACACAACTATGTGTGTATCGTGTGTCTAACACAGCAGCCGGAGTCAGTTTTTGAATATGCAAGGTCTTTCAAAGCCTAAATCTGCGATCAAATGTAATGTGGTTTGTTTGCCGAATAGCCCACTAGATGGCGGTATTGGTGCTCAGATGGCCTGTTGAAGTTGAACTATCATTAGCCGTTTAATTTGATGTGATATGTTCGCCATATAGCCCACTAGATGGCAGTAATAGTGCACAGAGGGCAACCTGTTGCATTTGAAGCTTTTTTGTAAACTGTTAAGATCAGTAAATGGCAACACTTTAGTGCGACCAATGGCCTCTTTAATGTAAACATTTGTTGTTTGAAACGTACTTAATAAATAATTGTCTTCAATACAGCATGATGTTCATTTGGTAAATGAAGGTTGCATTTAGAGTCAAATAGACAACAGGTATGCTTGAGGGCGAGGCTGCTGTCTGATCTCTGAACACATCCCAATACCAGGCTTTATGATCTTGACTCATTGGGACATAAACTTATTCTGGTTTCAGGTGTGGCTGCCCTGAGCATACAGCATGCTGTGCAATGATTACAGGCCCTTTACTTCCTGTCCCCGATATAGTTTACCTGCAACACACTTCTACCATGCCAGCCATTGTCAACTTAACATATGCAACACAGATAATCAAGGTGTCCAACAGATATCATACAGAGTCAGATCTGTTCAATAAGGTGTCATGAAATCATCAGCTATGTGGCCACAGACATGGGGATATTATTTCTGGGCAAAGCAGCAAGTACAAGGACTATCGTTAGTGGTTCATGTGATCAATCACCATTGTTGGTGTTGTTTGTAACTCAAAAGACCATTAAATAGATGAACATGTTCTGAGCTGCCACTTGGTGGATGTTACTCTGTTTTTAATGTGGAAAAGGAACAGTAAACAGTGTGAAAACTGTGGGGTTGAGAAAACGCTGAACATGTCATATTGCACTGCATGTATGAGGTGGAAAGACGGCTAATCCCAGAGAAGGTAGTGTGGGAGTGGAATCTGATGGGAACACTGGGAACAGAAGGAGGAGGAGGGGAGATCAGAATCACCAGAAAGGCACTTTTACCATTTAAAAAAAATACAGGGTTGTTGAATAGAATATAAGAACACCGTAAAATGAAGTGATGTTACACACAGGATTTCCAGGAAATGAAAAAGTGGATAAGCTAGCAAAGGAGGCGATCAGTACAGATATGTAGAAATGAATATTAAACTGTCAGTGGCAACAATACTAGGATGGTGCAACAAAAGGGAGACACTTACATGAAATACAAAATAAAGCAGGAGGAGTGAGAAACAGTGGAGCAAAGTCATTTTTAGTAGATTAAGAATTGGTCACAGCAAACTAAACAGACTTTTATGATAGGAAAACATGCAACTGGGCAGTGCAGTCAGTGTGAAGAGAAGGAGACAGTGGAGCATGTCCTGAGTTCATGCAGGAAGTAAGGGAGAGAAGACTCATGTTTACTGGGTTACGGACGCTAGGACAAGTGGAAAGCAGGATCAAAGATGTGCTCTATATGACGTAATATTATTATGATCACCATAATTATAATTCATCTAATAATAACAACAATAAAAGTAATAACAATCATAATAGTAATATCAATAATAACATGATACATGTTTTGAATATCTATCATTATTAATACAATAGAATTGACAATATTCATACTACCTACCTTAACAATAATGATGATGATAATAACAAAAACAGCAAAAACAATAATATAATAATAATGAATATGATAATATTAGGTGGATCATATTGATAAACGGTGTCCAGCGTATGTAAAATTAGTCCATTTGATTGTTTTTAAGCACAAAGTCAAAGAAGAAAAATAAAGAACTAGAATGTAAATTGTTTACATAATGCTATAATATGTATATAGAGAGACTAGAGGTAATAATAGAAATAAGATAATAAGGAATGAGACTTTTAAGAAATATTTCAAATATGTGCATCAAACATGCGATATATGATCACAGTGACAATTCATTTTGAAATCTTTGTTTTAATCAGAAACTGACTGTGAGGTAGAATGGTGAGTGTTCACACTGATGCATGATGGGGAGGCAGCGCTGGGGTCACGGTGCTGGATTTGTTCAAGGTCAGGCCTGGTGGGCGGCGCTTAGCTCCTGCTTCTCATTGTGTCCATGTCTGTCGTCCTGTGCGTGTTTTGCTCACTGCTCCCGTTACTACTTGACATGCCACGTGGTGTTTCTAGCCTTATTCCTGCTTTCAGCAGCAGGATTGGATCGCGGAGCCCCTGCTGTGGAGAGACAGGGGGCGCTGTCCATGGTGCTGAAGCGGAGAGCGGCCTGACGTTTACCAAAATAAATACGAAATACGTGACAAAAACACAATGCGGAAATAGTCAGTATAATACACATAGTATTATATTTGGCTTTTCAGCTGATATTTATGAGCACAATCTATTTTACACATTAACCGTCCAGTCAAATGTGTGTGCACGTGCACCACGTCGTTGATTTAGACCTACTGTAATGTTTCTCTCTTTTCCCCGTCGGTCTGCCACGTGAGCGGTTTTGCATCACAGAGACGCGGAGGAGTGAATCCTCCTCAACCGCACGCGAGCTAATCGTAGCGCTTCCGCTCGGATCGGCCAATCAGAGCGAGGTGCGCTGCGGCTTATAAACCCCATCTGCTGCGAGCCTCTCCGTTCGCCGTCCCTGCCGTCCTGTGAATCATTGACCCCCCCCAGCTGCATCCCCGATCTACCGCAACCGTGAAGATGGCGGCCCGGGTAAGATTTCGACACATATGCGGTATCCGCGTTATTTATGCGAGCAGCGTCATGCAGTGTCCTCGTGTTTGTGTGTGGCGGGGGGGGGGATGAGGGGAAACATGGCGTCAAATGTGAGCGTTTTATCCCTTCACATTGTGATTGCCTTGAATGTCACCGCCACAGCAGAATATATGGTTTATTTCCCATGATGCTGCAGTCCCGTAGCCCCGACATGCGTCACGAGGAATCATTAGGAAGAATTGTATATGTGCCCCCCCCCCTCCCGTGCTGGTAACCGCTGCCTTCCCTCGGAGGACCGCAGGTTGATCCCGGGCTCTGCTTGCCCTTGAGCCGCCGCGGCTGCGTGCGAGGCGGCCGCCGATGAGCAAGGATGCATGTTAAAAAAAAAAAGAAGAGGAAAAAACACAGGGACGTTTGTCATGAGCGCTCACAAGCAGAGCGGGTCATGCGTGTGATGGGATTGGTGACAGCAGTGAGGGTCAGTGTCCAGGCTGGTGGATGGTGTGCAGACGTGGTGCTGAGGCAGGATGGTGTCACGTGACCGGTGTCAACCTGCCTCTGTCGTCCATCACTTTCAGGTCATCACAGGCCCCACAGGGGCAACTGGACAGGGGGCAGAACGCAGGGCAACAGTTGCATTTGCTGTATCGGGACAATTTGTAGTCATGGTGGAAGCAGCACATTCAGAAAAATTACGTTTCCATCAAGTTTACCACTATATATATATATATATATATATATATATATATATATATATATATATATATATATATATATATAAGCATCCCAATGTATTTGTATCATTATTCGAAACACCTAGGGTTGGATTCATAGCTCTCGTGTCTGTACGGGTAAATGCAAAGCGATGCCACTAGCAGCTACTTAGCTTAGCATAAAGACTGGAAACCAGGGGAAACAGCTAGCCTGGCTCTCTGACACCTTCTTCAACTCAAATCAGACGTCATATTTTGTTTCATCAAAAAACAAATCACTGTTTTTCAGAAGGTTGTATGCAGAGGTATTTCTCAGCTGGAAGCAGTAACTTCCTGAAGTCTCTGACGGTTGCCTGGCAACTGTTTAGAGGCAAGAAATAGTCTAGCCTAATTGTTCCGTTGACACTTGTGTGCCTAACCCTTTGTGCTAAGCTAACAAGCTGCTGGCTGTAGATAACACACACACACACACACACGAGAGCGTGCTATCAATCTTTCTAGCTCTGTGCCGGAAACTGAAATCCCAAATTCCTTGAAAGTGAAGCGACGTACAAACTCCGTTCTGTATGCTGCGTACGTCTACGAGTTGTGAGCAGCTCCACCACACCCAAGTTGGGGTGTCGTACAGAGCTGCGCATCTTGGTCTATCTCTTATCTTACCTCTCCTTCTGTCTTCTGTGTATTATTCGAGTTATTGATTTCTAAAATCGGGTATTTATAACGAGTCATGGTGCAAGGAGCTTCGAGCTGCAGCTATGCTGATATAAAGAGAGTGAATAGAAATCATGCACATTCTCGTGTTGATGGATGCAGCATTTGGCTTTATTAACGTCTCGGAGCAGACATGCAGATCATAGTAACCTCATTCACTGGTTTCACCTCCTGACTGTGTGCTAGATATGAGTAACAGCACATGCCGGAGTGCCATTAGGTGGGTGCTCTTATCCAAAGAGCCTTGAGCTGCTGGTGCATTGATTCTTTTGTTGTGTGTATTAGAGAGGTCTCCGTGGAAATCTGCAGAGTGAACACTTTCTATCTTTAGTCATAGCTCTAATAATCTTTCTAAATCTTTCTAATAATAGTTGTGTTGGGGGAAAACAAAATCTGCATGAAGCTGGAGTGAAGCATGGCTTGGACTGCAGAGAGGCAGCATCTTGTTCAACAGTATGAACGCTGGCTGATTTGTGACTGAGGTGAACACCCGAGGGAGCAACAGCTCAATACCGCTGTGAGGGGCTGCATGCTTTCATTTGTCAATATGTATTTACATGAGGAATGGATTCATGCATTACAAGTCATTCCATGGTGCATGCAGATCTCAGGCCAGCTGAGTCTGCAACAACCATGGTTGTATTGTGGGCAATACAGGGCAGAAAGGCAACGCACTTCATTTCAACTCAATATATATGATATATGCTGCAAGTAGCCATGCAAGAACATCTTGTAAAAGATTATATTGCACATATATAATGGTCAAATTGTTGTTTAAAGCGATGCGATGGGGTCCACTGTTCACTTAAAACAAAAGTCAAATGTCCCACCTTGGTTATCTGGATGAGATGGGCTACGCAACTGTTTTTATCCAAATTGCCGGCCGAATGCAATATTCAAATTACTGGAGAATATTTGTTAAAGGCTAAATTTGTGTTAAAGTATGAGATACATGTACTGTAGATCACATTCAGACTCCACAATCATTGTCATGCTTTTTCAATGGAAACATTATCATTCCCCTTCAACATTGCAATATCAGTCAAGATAATCTCTATTAGAAGGTTTTCTAAATCCTTCAGCCCTCATTGTGAGACGAGCCGTCTTTTCAACTAACTCCGATGTAAATCCATCCGCTCTTCATGAAACCATCCACAAAGATGGACCGGTCAAACAAACACACGACTTTCACCCGGGAGACCTCTGTTTGTGTCACACATGAAACCTTTTCACTGTTTTGTTACGTCACTTACGTAGCCTACTTAAAGGTGCTATTGACAACATTGATAACATCCAGCCACTAGATGTCGCACTTGCTCTCCCCCTTCCATTGCATTCACATAACAACACAGCTGATTCTCGGAGCGCATGCGCCCTCAATGGATAGCCAGTGTTGGTGTTAGCTAAAAGCTAGCTTTAACGCTATCTTACCGGTCCAGAAGGAAAGTGGCCACCTCGGCGTTTTCAGTCCTTGAAACTCCTCCAGCTGACTCCAACGATAAAACGCTGAACCGATGTTCACGCCGGTCTTGCTCCTCGTTTTGTCACTTAGCACTTGGGACTGGTACCGAAATGCCGCCCGCTAACCGTCAAGCCATTTTTCTGTTTTTTCCACACTAACTGGCGACCCCAAAGACTCTTGACCCCTGACTACGGAGATACCGTCACACATCTATCTTTTTTTCACAAAAAGTGATACTTTTGATTCTGCACCTTTCTAAAAGCTATGTGGATGTATTTTTTTAAATCATTCCTTTACATTAAAATGTAATGAATAGGACTGTTAACACTAGTTATGTAACAAGAGTAATTATGGTATTTTAACTCAAACCATAAGGTTTTCCTAAACGGGGTCGTTTTGTTGAAGTTAACCTGCAAATTAATTTAAAATACGTTGGAAATGTATTTCAAAAGACACAATGCACTTTACGAAGCAACACCAGGTATCAGGTATTTAACGTATTGTATTACATTGTTAGTACTTTTTGTATTTGTTTGTTTGTAATTACAGGGGAATGAGGTTGGTTTGAGGCTAGTGGGCGTCATGAATTCACAGTGCAACATTTTCTGCATATAAATGTACAACGACAACAACAAACGTAAAACGTACTATGTTCTCCTTGGACATCATGATTCTATATGAGGCACATCTAGATGCAATCAATATTCTATAAAGAAACAATTCAGTTATTTTACATATCGATGCAAGATGGATGCAAAAGAACATGGCTGTGTTTGTCATGTCTGCCATGTTGATATCAGACTCTGTGTGTGTGTGTGTGTGTGTGTGTGTGTGTGTGTCATCAGCTGAGAGTCGAACAACACGCCGGTGGACACGTTTGAGTCATGCTGGATGACCAAGAGGAGGAATGTACCATTGCATCTCCTTCAAACACACTTGGTCATTCTGACTCTCCCAGCTGATGACACACACACACACACACACACACACACACACACACACACACACACACACACACACACACACAAAAACACTTTTGGGGACACTGACATGGACTTAAATTAATTTCCTGGACATTAACCTGCTTCCAGTCTATTCTTGACCTTTGCCCTTGACCTTAAATCGAGTCTTTAGCCTCAAATACAATGATTTATGTTATAGAGATGAGCAATTGTCCCCATTTGGCATAAAAAAATGGCGAGTCCCCACAATGTGAGTGTGGAATCAGAATGATGTCCCCACTTGGCAGGTAAAACACATATCCCTCACACACACCCTTCACCCTCACTCGGCCAGCCGAGCATGTCGGCCGACTGTTGCTGGGCACACTGCAGCCTGTCAGGGGGAGTTAGGGCACACGTCCAGGAGGAAGATGGAGATGGTGAGTTCAGGATTGAACTGCTAACATGATGTTGGTTGAGAAGTCGACAAATCTCCATCATCTCAGCGTTTTATTGCCGGCGGTGATGGGAGAGGAAGCGTCTTGTTAATCGTCTCTCCCACATCTCACTTCCAAAGCAGGTGACGGCCTTTTTCAAACACACAAATGTATTCATGAATTTTTCATGTTTTTCACAAATACACTGCCAGGAAAGACTTTCAGAAAGAAGTATATGTGGGTGGTCCGCAGCCCCTCGACAAGCCTCTGGGACTGACTTCCTGTCTCTGACCTGATGAGCTGATTTCCCTGTTCCACATGTGATATGGGTCATTTAAACAGCATGTTCCTAATTAGGACATCTGAATGTAGTATTTTCCACGTAAGACGTGGGATATATTCTCTGGGTTTTAGGAGCATTCTTTGACATGTATACAGCAAATTCAGAAGATTCGCCTTCAGCCCTATTCACGGGAGTAGTATCCCCCGGGGTCCTCTATCATTTACCATAATTGGGGAGGAAGTCTGTGTTCTGCCATGTCGGTAATTTGTGAAATATTTTTTTTTTCTACCATACAGAAACCTTTCTGACCATAACTCAATGTTGAATACATAACTTTTGCTATTTATCTCCAAAGTCTTTAAACAGTCGTTTCGTCAAAGATTTGAATAATTATTTGCTGCAGTACATATGTAGATATGTGACCACAATCATACGGCAAATCTTTACCATGCAGCAGATTAACAAGCATTGCTTGTGAGATGTTTATGAATCCTTGATCTGTTGTCTTAAATGGAAAATTGACCAGGATGCACTGGGATTTCCTGTCTCCGCCTTGTGCCCTGAAGTACACATTCAGCTTAAGGTCAGCGTGTCAGGAAGACACTTGGCTGTGGTGAAGATTGAACTCACAACCTTCTGTACCGGCCACCTGGTCTTTAGAGAGCCGCTGAATTAGAGAGCAGCAGCTCAAGGTGTGTGTGTGTGTATGTGTGTGTGTGTGTGTAATACAATCTTTTATTTTAAAAACAAATCCAGTGTACAATACTGAACACAAAACTTACTAAATAAAATGCAACAAATTTGATTATTCATTATTATTTCTATTATAAATATGAATTACATACACAGTGCACACATTGACGAGACTATGGCACACCACCATAGTCTAATTTAGGCCACTAGGGTCTCAATGTTCGGCCAAACTTATTTTATCAAGGCAAATGGACTTAACTAGCAACTCTAATGATCGGCCTAAACAGGAGGGCAGCAGCGCTTATTATAAGGGAAAATCCTCACTGCTGGTTTGGCTCATCAACGTTCTGTTTTAACCCGTCGTCATGGCAACGCGTCCCCCGCACCTACCCCCCCTCAGCTGCGCGAGTTTGACAGTGCGTGTGCGTATGTCAAAACCAAAACACCAAGGAAGGCTGAGGAATAGTCACCCGCTTACATCCATCCATCCATCCATTTTCTTCCGCTTATCCAGTATTCAGGGTCGCGGGGGGGCTGGAGCCGATCCCAGCTGTCATTGGGCGAAGGCAGGGTACACCCTGGACAGGACGCCAGTCTATCACAGGGCCCCACTTACATTAATTATAATAATAGTAATAGTCATAATAAACTAATAGTATAAAGGCTCAGCACTGTGTTTTAGTCATTTTTGTTTTCATCCTTTCTTGAATGCTTAAACTACTCAACCCCATTTAGTATGTCAACATTTGTATCAGTACCAGCAGTTTGTAAGAAGTTGGTCAGTAATTGATAATGATTGTCATATTTTGGTTCTCAAAATCCACCAAATTGATGCATTGAAATTAAATCTATTAAAAATGTTCTCCAGGGGGGGCATGCCCCGAACCCTCCTAGAGGATGGCAAGCCCCCCCACCATAGTCTCCAAAAATCCTGTAGGGAACACTGTATGTTATTTAATATAATATACAAGGGGATATATACTCACCGGCCACTTTATCAGGTACACCTTGCTAGTACCGGTTTGGACCCCCTTTTGCCTTCAGAACTGCCTTAATCCTTCGTGGCATAGATTCAACAAGGTACTGGAAACATTCCTCAGAGAGTTTGGTCCATATTGACATGCTAGCATCACGCAGTTGCTGCAGATTTGTCGGCTGCACATCCATGATGCAAATCTCCCAAAGGTGCTCTATTGGATTGAGATCTGGTGACTGTGGAGGCCATTTGAGTACAGGGAACTCACTGTCATGTTCAAGAAACCAGTCTGAGATGATTCGCACTTTATGACATGGCGCGTTATCCTGCTGGAAGTAGCCATCAGAAGATGGGTACACTGTGGTCATAAAGGGATGGACATGGTCAGCAACAATACTCAGGTAGGCTGTGGCGTTGACACGATGCTCAATTGGTATTAATGGGCCCAAAGTGTTCCAAGAAAATATCCCCCACACCATTACACCACCACCACCAGCCTGAACCGTTGATACAAGGCAGGATGGATCCATGCTTTCATGTTGTTGACGCCAAATTCTGACCCTACCATCCGAATGTCACAGCAGAAATCCAGACTCATCAGACCAGGCAACGTTTTTCCAATCTTCTATTGTCCAATTTTGGTGAGCCTGTGTGAATCGTAGCCTCAGTTTCCTGTTCTGACAGGAGTGACACCTGGTGTGGTCTTCTGCTGCTGTAGCCCATCCGCCTCAAGGTTCCACGTGTTGTGCGTTCAGAGATGCTCTTCTGCATACCTCGGTTGTAACGAGTGGCGCCGCCAGCCGGAATCCTGTACGCACTGCGTACTTTTTTTGAAGGTGAAAAAAAAAATTGAAGCAAAGATTCAGCGGGCTAGATATTTAAATTATGCAAATCAGCGGGTGACACCAAACAACGTCTGCCCAAGCAAGTCAGAGCTTTTCTTTCCCTCACACAGTGACCTGGAGAGACGCACCCGCATTTGAGAGGACAATGGCGCGTGTGTGCGCAATTGCGCATAGCGTGTGTTGGCCCCTCTCCACTACACAATACAGCTCGGCTCTAGTCTCGTCACCTCTCTGCTGTTGAGCACTGTGGGCCGAGCCGATGCATGTCTCTCTCTTCGGGCCGGGAGAGTTATCATACCGTACTGTACGTGTGTGTCCAAGCGTGTGTGCGTGCGCTTGTGTTTAGGGCGGGGATGGAGGGCACAAAAAAAATATTTGCACCGGGGCCTATCACCATGATATACGCCACTGATTTCACTGATATTGAAACATTAGATTTGGTCTTAAAAAAGTATTTTTCCATTTGTTGTTGCATTTGCCGTTTCTGTGCATATATTGAAATTGAATCGTGGCAGCGCCACTGGTTGTAACGAGTGGTTATTTGAGTTACTGTTGCCTTTCTATCAGCTCGAACCAGTCTGGCCATTCTCCTCTGACCTCTGGCATCAACAAGGCATTTGCGCCCACAGAACTGCCGCTCACTGGATATTTTCTCTTTTTCGGACCATTCTCTGTAAACCCTAGAGATGGTTGTGCGTGAAAATCCCAGTAGATCAGCAGTTTCTGAAATACTCAGACCAGCCTGTCTGGCACCAACAACCATGCCACGTTCAAAGTCCCTTAAATCACCTTTCTTCCCCATTCCGATGCTCGGTTTGAACTGCAGCAGATCGTCTTGACCATGTCTACATGCCTAAATGCATTGAGTTGCTGCCATGCGATTGGCTGATTAGAAATTTGCGTTGAAGTGGCCGGTGAGTGTATGTGTTTTAGTGGTGGGAGGAAAATCTCATTTTCAAACATGAAATGTCATTTTCTATACATTTCAAATGAATGTCAATAGTGTCATCAAAGTTCGGTCATATCATTTAACCTCGAGGTTCAAAAACATGCTCTTGTGTGCAGATAGTCTTTAAGGTCAAGCCCACATAGAATGGCCTGTTAACCTCTGCATGGCCATGTGATTGACAGGTCGTTACCACGTCGTTGACCAATCTCGGAGTTGATAAAGTCTTAGAAATCGAATCTTTCTGAAGTGTGTGTTAAGTTCAAGAAAGATTAAATTTGGTTAGGTGTTGAGCTCCACCCACTCATGTCACTTCTGCTTGCATAAACCAAGATGGCGACAGCCAAAAACCAGTGGGTGACGTCACGGTGACTATGCCCACTTCTCATATAGCGTCTCTGCTTCAGCCTCTGACAGATGGGTTCCGCTTCATTGAAATTCTCTTCATTGCTGTCAGCATACATTCAGACTCCCAGTCGGTGCTTGTAGTGCTTCAAGGACAACCTCATCAGTCTGATTGTGTTTGAATCAATACACAGAGGCGAGGCAGTATTGATGCCCCAGTCAGAGCAGGAAGAAGAAACCTACCTGGGAGGGGCTTCTAAAGAGGGCAGCTCTGCTCATTGCCTCATTGTAGTTCAGACATCTTTTGCTCTGCAGCTATTTGTCAAGAGATGCTTGTTTTTTTTCTTTGCTCCTGCTTCTGTTTTAGCTCCCACGCCCAATTTTGGAGGCGGCAGACTGCATCACAGAGGTCCGAGGTTGTTAGTCTGACAAACCGACCCTCCCTCCAAACGGAGGGAAAGCTTTCCACTGTTTATTTACGAGCCTGGTCAATGGGCTGTATCGTACCGCAGCAGTCTGGACCTGCAATCTCATTTAACAGGCAACTTCTCTCTGCTTCTCAATCTGTCTGTGGGCCGCTTTCAAAATAAATGACCAGCTTGATAAATCTTGCAATGACAGTCTTTAACGCAGAGAAAGTCATCTCAACTATTCTTATAAAACTAAAGGTATGCAAGTGTTATGATTCATCATCGTTTTCTTCACAACATTAATCTTATTGAATCCCACTTGATAAGACAAAATTAATATAAAGTCTCAATCTCAACAAACCTATTGCACCTCACATGAAATGATTTTGTTTCCCCAAAATGTGTTTTCTCAGGCAGCAATCAAAGATTCTATTAATTATGTTATGAGTAGCCATGAAACCTGTTTGTCATATTTCATTCATTCATTAAAATAATGTTTTATTACACAATATATTACATTTTATAATTTATTTTCCAGTTAGGTATCAATTAATAAAGTGCACGGAACCCATTAACATGACACTGTGGTCCTCCATACCTGTGTGTGTGTGTGTGTGTGTGTGTGTGTGTGAGGACATGTATGGGTATCTTCCGTTGTGTGTATCGTTTACCTGCATGTTTCGTAAGCAGGTGGTTCCTATGGGAATGTTTGAATGTGTGTGTGTGTGTGTGTGTGTGTGTGTGTGTGTGAGAGAGAGAGAGAGGAAGAGGAAGAGTAATGGTTAATCCCCGGTGCAGGGCCTTCCTCTGTGAGCTCTGAGCTGCAGCTATATTTAGGGCCACTGTGCTAACACAACACAGCAGCAAACATGCAGATTACACACTCACTGTAGGCACTCTGTGTGTGTGTGTGTGTGTGTGTGTGTGTGTGTGTGTGTGTGTGTGTTCACCGAAGACAGTAGCAACCTTCAGAGTGGGCGTTGGCGTGTTTGCTCTGTCACTCAGGTTTTGTATAACAAGGCTGAGCACAAAACCTGAGTGTGAGAATCCGCAGACTCGGCAGTTTGCTGTCTTCAAGACCTTTTAAACCGTCACACCTGCTGTCTGTGGCCGACCAGGGAGGATGTCTGGAATAAATGCCACTTTCACCCCAGTGGCATGCTCATTTTAAAGGGGAATGACACTCCTTCTTTTTAAAGGGTCGGGCAGGTCAGGGAATTAAACCCCCCCTATAGAAAACCTACGTGAGCAGGAAGACCAAACGCCTTCAGTGAACTGTGTCGTGTGTGCTTTTCTATGCCTTGCAAATGCTTATGAAAATATTATGTGTTAATTAAATCAACTCAGACACTTGGTTATAACAAATTGAATCTGACAGGGAAGCACCGTCACTGCCCCCCGAAACCTTCTTGATTTAATACCGACGACTGCCAAGGAATCACTTAGTGAGATTTATGAAAATGGGTGAGTGAGTTGGCTCTCAGCTTATTCATTCAATAATGTGCCGGTATTGAACGTGTGCCAGTGCCAATAACGAACTAATCAAGGGCTTCCAAATTGATTTTGGGTGGTCCCTAGCAATTACTCTCATTAGGCCTTTGTTTTCCAACTTCCTCTGATGGATATCATATCAAGAGTGCATTTCTGTTTGTGCTTAATGTTTTGAGATCAATTCCAAAACACAACTTAAAGTTGAGAAAGTGTGGATACAATGAACAGCTAGACTGTGCTCATATTTCATGCAGTCGGATGGAGAAGTTGAACAATAATGGTTTCAAATTGAATTGCAGTGATTTTAATGCACCAAATGTGTTTTGAGGTCGTTTTTTCACAAAGACAAGTAGAGACTAGAGGTTGAGTCACTTTAGCTGAGCTGTTCTCATCCGGGGGGGTCGACCGATAGGATCACATAACACCCCTCTGTTATTGTTGTATTGGACTGCATTAGTTCTGGCTAGGTGTACCTTATAAAGCGGAAACAGATTGTATATTGTACACTGGAATATATTTCAATTTAAAAATGGCTTAATAGTGACAGCCCTGTCATAGTCTGTAGACCTGTCCAGGTGTACCCTGCCTTCAAACAATATAAGCTGGGATCAGCTCTGCTTTGGTCCCCACCAATCCCTGGGGGAAATATCTGGCTCTTCTGAAAGACACCGAAAAGCTCCATGGAGCTGAGGTACGCTGCCGAGCTCCATAAAGTACCTGTTTCACATTACACTCAGGGGCAAATTCACAGGATCCACAAATGAGGTAATATGCAAAAATGTGGTTCAAAATTGACCCGTTTCTAAGCAAATAAGTCGAATTGATGATGGCAGCATTGATTGTAGCCAGGCGACGGCATTGTCATGCTCAGCTCCTCCTCATTTATTTTAGGGTGCAGTCACACAATGGTACGATACAGTGGGATGATGCAGTGACACAATGGTACGATACAGTGGGATGATGCAGTGACACAATGGTACGATACAGTGGGATGATGCAGTGACACAATGGTACGATACAGTGGGATGATGCAGTGACACAATGGTACGATACAGTGGGATGATGCAGTCACACAATGGTACGATACAGTGGGATGATGCAGTGACACAATGGTACGATACAGTGGGATGATGCAGTCACACAATGGTACGATACAGTGGGATGATGCAGTCACACAATGGTACGATACAGTGGGATGATGCAGTGACACAATGGTACGATACAGTGGGATGATGCAGTGACACAATGGTACGATACAGTGGGATGATGCAGTGACACAATGGTACGATACAGTGGGATGATGCAGTGACACAATGGTACGATACAGTGGGATGATGCAGTCACACAATGGTACGATACAGTGGGATGATGCAGTGACACAATGGTACGATACAGTGGGATGATGCAGTCACACAATGGTACGATACAGTGGGATGATGCAGTCACACAATGGTACGATACAGTGGGATGATGCAGTGACACAATGGTACGATACAGTGGCACGATGCAGTGGCTCAAAGTATGATCATATCGGCCGGGTACGATACAGTGGTACGATGCTATGATGCAGTGGTACAATGGTATGATGCAGTGGTGGGATTGCACGATGTGATGGTACAATGCAGTGGTGCCAGTACTGCTGCTAGCCATTTTGGTGCCCTAAGCAAACTCCGTTGTCTGTGGAGAAACGCACAACTTTGCCGCGAGCTGAAGCCGGAGTTTGGGGCTTCAGCTGGTCTGAGCGGCGCGGGAGGGCCACGCGGGCCCCGGTGTCCCGCCGTTCTTGGGTTAGACGGGAAATCTGGTGCAGCTGTGGAGTGGGAATGATGAAGATGATGATGATGATGAATGGCCCGGCGGCTCGTGCACCGAGGTTTCGCCACCATTATGCTGTGCGCTCTGACCCTGTTTTGAGATATACATGCTTAAAATGTGCCTACAATTTCTATAGTGAAATAATATCGGCATTAAAATTATTATGACTATGATGATTTTTCATGATATTTTTGTTGCCCCCTCAGCACTTGGGGGCACCAATGCATGATGCAGTGGTACGATGGTACGATGCAGTGGTACGATGGTATGATGCGATGGTACGATGTAGTGGTACGATGGTACGATGCAGTGGTACGATGGTACAATGCAGTGGTACGATGCAGTGGTACGATGGTACGATGCAGTGGTACAATGCAGTGGTACGATGGTACGATGCGATGGTGCAATGCAGTAAGTGCAAAATATTATGGTGTAGTAGTGGATTATCTTTTGTGAATCAGATAGTCATTGCAAGTGAAGCCAGATTAATGTAGCCAGGCTAGCGCCGCCTACTGGTTCCGGCAAATTTAATTTGCCTCAACCATATAGTCAGGGAACTAGCAATGCGTTTCGGTTTGCTCCGTCCGCCAGAGCGGACGGACCAATCAGCGAGCAGATGTGGCGATGACGGGCGATGACGTCGAACTGAAGCGCCCAAACTGAAATACCGGTGTAGTTCCCAAGCTGCAGTAAACAGTTGACGAGATGGATGTCGGCGAAGCTATACGCTCTGTGCTTGAAACTATTCAGGATATTAAACATGTTTTACATCTACACATGTTTTCAATGTGCTCAAAAAGACTACAATGCTAAACCACCCGGCTTCCGGCGCATAGCATACGTCACCGCCAAGCAGCAGCGATTAGTCGAAGCAAACGGAAGCAACCGCCTCCCGGAAGCAAACGAATCTCTACGGCTCGTGTTCAGACGCTATATGAAATGTAATGAAGTAAGCGGCTGATGCATCAGGCTAAGATTAATGGTGCTCTTCTGCCATAATCCATTCTTTGTGAATTTGTCAGGAGAACCTTTGTTTTATATCAGTATAAGTAGGAGTATTGATTAGTGCAGCTTTTATCTCCGTGAGAGGAGAGAAATGAGGGCATTAAGTGTTATGTAAGGGTGGACAACTTATATGACATACGATGTAACCACCAACCATTCAATGACCAGAGGTTGCTTTGTCCCTTCAAAATAAGATGCTCGTGAAAGATACGACTTGCGGGGATGGGTTCTGCTGAGACGACAGATAATAAAAGCAGAAATATTTTGTCGCCCAGCTCAACAGGGGATGCTAGATATCTGCTGTTTCGCTGTCTTAAACTCTCGGCTGGGATGCAGCAGAGCCTCGTTACCCATCGATCGCCAGTGCAGGCATCTGACTCTGACACTGGATACACCCCCTCGAGGCCCGCAAGGATGAATAATTTAATGCCGTGCTTGGAATATTTTGACCGAGAGAGGGGAGACGCAGGGAGTGACTGATTCATTATCAGGCAACTCCCTGCTTCTGCAGTTTTACATTTACATTTTTGCTTATTTTAATGATGTTTACTGTTTAATGAACGCATTAACTGATTGGATGGGGTGAGCAAAAATTTGTTCCCAGAATGCCTTGGGACTGATACATTTTTCGTGATTAGGTTTTAGGAGGAGGAAATTGGGAGACTGTAAAACAGTTTGCAGAAAGAAAGGAACACAGATTACTTTAACCTACAATGAATACAGAGAGATGTCGCAAAATAAAGTAATAGAGTCACCTGAGCCTGAGATCTCATATTACCTCATTCCAAACAGAGACGGTGGCTGAAACTGTTGAATTGTTTTATTGTATTTGCTGCCAAGCTGCAGTCATTTTGTTGCCCTAGGCAAAATTGTGATTGGGTTCCCCCACCCCAATTGCCACTGCACTCTCTTTCAACAAACAGGAGACACCACAATGGTTTCAAGACAAAATATACACCGACAATATGTCAGCCATAACATTATGACCACTGATGGGTGAGATGAATACCACTGATTATCTGCTGTCTTTGAGGGGCGAAGAAGAATTGGTCACCTGCCACCTGTTAACAGGAGCTAATGTTAGCGCATCATGTTCCCACCAGTAAGACGGCGACATGCAACATATGCAAAGACTCAATTTCGAGGGGTGACACGAGTGTTGCAAATTTGCACTTCTGTTTTATACAGTATTTAAAAATAAATGGCTTCCATTTGCTGTATTAATTCATGTTTTTACAAAGGGTTTTACCACAATGATAATCATATCACAGTCATGCAGGCGTAGTATGATCTCTTTTTTTTTTAAACACACTGGTATCTGTATCGGTACTAGGTATCGGAATCATCTGTGGTTGCAGGCCATGTAGACCCTTACATGGAGTGGTATTCCCTGAAGGCAATGGCCTCTTTCAGCAGGATAACACCCTGCCACAAAGCAAAAATGGTTCAGGAATGGATTGAATTGGCATCCTGACTGGTCTACGGCTACGCAGCCCCATACTTGATTTCAGCATCATGCGTTACATGCTAGCAGGGAGCAATTATCCAGATAGCTAGTTAGTGGCTTGTCATTCAGATTCACAGCATTGAATCTGTATCTGATTTGAACAGTTCATTGTAACATCACTATCATCAAACGGTAGCCTACCCATCATCCCCCACATTCAACAGTTTATTCTACATCATGTTGTCGACAGTTCAAGGAGCTCAATGTGTTTATCATTGTTTGAAAAGTATGTTTTGTTGATGATATTGTTACTGTAATGCTAATAAATGCAATTATACTAGTTACATATTTCCGTTCGCTGCACCAGATAAGAATAGGTGTTTTTTATGTTGTCACCTCAAGAGGGCACCCCCTGACATTCTGCCACCTGAGATTAAAGACTTGGACGCGGCTCCGCTCAGATATGGTGCAGGAAGTCAAACAGCAAATTCATGCAGGACAACTGATGTTAACATGACTACTTGTTAAACACTTGTTTAAATGTTTTTTTCTGACAGTGTTCTGCTACCTGTGATGTCTTGTCTGTTTGAGCATGCTGGCTAATGCTAACTGGTCCAATCCTAACATTCCTAACAATTCATAGGGAGGCAAAACATAAGGCAATTTGATTTCGAATGAAACGTGGAAGTCAGTTACATTAAGGGCATATCACAAGTAAAGGGTTGATTTTCCAAATTTTCTACCCTTTTTCACTGAAAAACAATCAAATCATCTTAAATAAGATGATTTACTGCATGAATAAAGGATGAATCAATTTTTAAAATCTATATTTTGTAGTTTGTATTTTAAATCAGGCTCCATTTTTGCGGTCTACCATGATAGAGAACAAAACAGCTTTTTTCAGTCACTAGTGACGATATTTAAGAAGATAATTGTGTTCCCCAATACAATCCTATTTAGTCCCATCCCTAGTTGGCACATTGTCTTTCCTGTGGAAAACAGATTGAGCCTTATGATAAACATAATGTTTAGCATGACATTCAACATACAGCTGCCATCGTCCGACCTCTACAAGATTTGGGGTGTAACTTTGGCATTTGGAACAAAAAAAAAAACAGGTTGAATTATCTTTTTTAATCTAAGCCAAACAAAACCCCAACTCTGGTCTGCATGCACTGGACGCCATCCCAGGTGCTCTCATCATGTGTGCGAGTGTGGGCTTTGCATGCATGTATCCATACACATGAATGGAACTTGAATGCACCTTGGCCATCGCGGCTTTGCACCCCCCAGTCCCAGCTTGCCGCTCTAAGTCCCCCTCTGTCTCAAATACTGTCTTCTGTCCTTCCTCTCTGCTTGCCCACGCTGGCGCCCACAAGGTCGTAATATTTTTCAAGGTATGTATGGATACACTGATGATGAACTTTTCAAAAACAAGCTGCCATATTCCTTGCCATGTGGAATATATTTGCGTGCTGACTGTTTGTGGCTTTCACTGTTGTACAGCAGATGTATGTTGCTGCTTTCAGCCCCCCCCCCCCCCTCCCACTGCAGAGTGGTTAGCTGGCTAGCACCTCAGGACATATTCATTTGCAACCACGCACTATAGCAACAACCCTGGAACGTCTGGCGCTATTGGTATCCAGTGAGCTGCAATGTGAAGTTGGTGTCGTGTGCGGACTGAATGGAAATGCTAACTCATTAGCATCCATTAATCACGTCCCCTGTCGCACCGCAACTCTCACGCTTTAGTCTCTGGAACGGAACAAAATGGATTTGTTCCGTTGGGAGTTCGCCATTTTGATTCTGGAGGCAGGTAGTTTGGATGCAGATTAAACCCAGTGAGGTAGATTGGTGTTATAGAACATTAGCCATATTTTTGCCAAAGTCTTAAATGTGTGTTCCAGAGATTTGGTGATAAAATAAAGCAGTTAACAAGAATTTGTTTTGTAACCCTTACTGCCCATTTGAACCAAAAAACAACCCTTTAAACGCCCCAAACAAATTCTGCCCCTGATGTGATCTCGGCTCTGTTTTAATCACACAACGTTAGTTACCTTGTCTGTGCTCTTTCTTGCCTCTTGAGCGGCAAAGGTGACACAAACAGAAAATCCTCTATGAACCAGACCACCTCGTATCAGACCACTTAGTTCGGCCTCCGTAGTCTTCAAAGGTCCCGACCGACCAAGGCCGAGAAGGCTGCACCCTCCAAAGGATGCGGCCAGTGGGAATTGGGACACAACTACTAAATGCGTCCCAGTTTATTTCCAGTTTATCTCCCATTGCAGTGTATGTGAACTACATCAGCTGACAGGTAAACATGGACCATTCAAAGGCTCTAAAAAGGAGGCTTTCAGGCAGAGGATGAATAGGTATATTCAGACAGACAATATGAGAAATATATAGTTTCTTGAACAAGTGCATGTAAACATGTTTTAGTGGAAACCCACAAAACAAAATGAACCTGGAACTGAGCAGGATACATCTCTTTCAAAACCCTGAGTGCCTGATTGCTGCAATGTGTGTTCCCAAAAGGCACTTCTTCTGTCTTAACTATCATAAATAAGTCAAATCTGAATGCACAGACATGCTACAGGTATTAATAGAGTGTTACACTTTCAGAGGATATAATAATCCCTGAAGCCCATTGAAAATAAACACATCTTAAAATAAATAGCTTTCGTTTTAAATAAAGCATGCTTCTTGATATTCAGTGTTTTCTAGGTTACCCAGATGCGATCTAGGGTAGCTGAGATGGGATGCAGTTGGCAGAAAGCCACGGCAATCCTGTATTCCATTATACTTTTGCACTTTGCTTCCCTCTCTATCATCCATATCGATTTGTCCCCGCTGAAAGCAATCCCATCTCCCCAAATTTATGGCAAACTCGTTTTACCACAAAACAGAGAGCTATTGAATCTGAATGATTAAGCTCTGCTGTCTTTTATGATAGAAATAATACTTTTTACATATGTATTTAAATGGTTTCATGGTCCACATGTTAACTGTTTAACTGTTTAAACTGCTCCAGCAGGCAGCTGTTTTCAGCACAAAAAAGCCTCAGATCTATCTATCCGCTTACACCAAGAAGCAGATCAGCTGACTCCCCTTAGGCGCTGGAAGAGAGTAAAACAGAACTAAAAAGAGAGCGGATGACTCAATCATCAGGTCTCGAGAAGCACAACTGCAAATTCATTTTAATAATGTTCCATTGTTGAATGTGTAACTATTGTGTGCCAGGGTAAGCTCGGCGTATTTGCACCCGTAGTCCCGAGACAAATTACGCCTCTACCACAACAACTTAATGAGGTGATGATTTGTCAATATTTTGCTTACAGCTTGTTCCTTTGCACCCAAGTGGCCAAAAAAAGGACTAATGTCTTCTACCCACTCATTAATAGCACAACGATCTGGGAAGTCCACTTGTTTAGGTTGCATTCACCATCCAGTGACCATGGTGAAATCCTTTGGATTAACCAAGACTAGGGGAAACCTAGGAGGCTATCTGGCTGGACCGTGTGGTCAATGTGGTTCATCACAGATAAACTTCAACAATTATTTTGTTAAACACCACACAAAATAAAAACTCTCTCTCGACTCAAACCGTCTTGACAGCCTGTCAGTCAGTCACCAGCGCAACACTGTTACATTTACATTTACATTTACATTTAGGTCATTTAGCAGACGCTTTTGTCCAAAGCGACTTACAATAAGTACATTTGTCAAAAGAAGGAAACAAAGAAACCACAACGTATCATTGCTGATAAAGTAAGAGCTAAAAATAGAACAAGTGTTAGGTCCTCATCTGAGTAAAGTAGTACCTCAAGAGCAACAGTGCTATGATCAGAGTGCTATAGGTAAGGGTTTTTTTTAGTGGGTCATGCTATGTAGAGTCGAGGTGAAGTCTGAACAGGTGAGTCTTAAGCCTTTTTCGGAAGCCACCACTGAGGCGCCAGAACAGAGAAGAGTCTGGACTTTGCTGAGCGACATTTGTTTGATTTCAGCGATGGTGGTACCAGCCGGCCAGCTGAAGTAGAGGAGCGAAGTGCTCGCTTCGGGGCGTGAGGTTTGACCAGTGTTTGAAGGTAGACAGGTGCCGTTCCATTGATGGCCCTGAAGGCCAGTGTCATCGTCTTGAATTGGATGCGTGCTGCAACGGGGAGCCAGTGGAGGTCACGGAGGAGGGGGTCACATGGGAGAATTTGGGTAGATTGATTTGGAGAGATTGAAGACAAGGTGTGCTGCAGCATTCTGGATACGCTGCAATGGTTTAATTGCAGAGGCCGGGAGTCCGGCCAGGAGAGAGTTGCAGTAGTCAAGGCGGGAGATGACCAGTGCTTGGACCAGGAGTTGCGTTGCATCCTTTGTGAGGAAGGTCCGAATCCTGCGGATATTTTAGAGGGCAAATCTGCAGGATCGGGCCACAGCAGTGATGTTGGGGGCGCAGGATAGTTAGTCATCGAGGATTACACCCAGGTTCCTCGCAGTTGACGACGGCAATACTGTGATGCCCTCGACAGTGACCCACTTGATTCAGGTTAAGCTTGAGGTGATGTACAGTTGCCCAGACAGAGATGTCAGCCAGATAGTCCGAGATGCGAGTTGCAATGTGAGTGTCAGAGGTGAAAAGAGAGGAACAGCTGGGTGTCATCTGCGTAGCAATGGTAGGAGAATCCATGCAATGTGATAACAGAACCTAGTGATCTGGTGTATAGTGAGAACAGAAGCGGTCCTAATACTGAGCCTGGAGGGACACCTGTGTCCAGGGAACAGGGTTTGGACATAGAGCCATTCCATGTGACCTGAAAGGTGCGATTTGTCAGGTATGATGTAAACCAGGTGAGAGCAGAGTCAGTTATGCCAAGTTCAGCCAGAGTGGAGAGGAGGATTTGGTGGTTGACTGTGTCGAATGCAGCAGATAGGTCGAAGAGTATGAGAACAGGAGTGGGATGAGGCTCTGGCGTCTCGCAGGGACTCGGTCACTGTGAGGAGGGCCGTCTCAGTGGAGTGAGCAGTCCTGAATCCTGATTGATTAGGGTCTAGGAGGTTGTTCTGCGAGAGATGGGATGACAGTTGGTTGTAGCCGGCACGTTCCAAGGTTTTAGAGAGGAATGAAAGAAGAGATACAGGTCTGTAGCTTTGGATGTCAGTAGCGTCTAGGGTGGGTTTTTGAAGGAGAGGCTTCACGGAAGCTGTCTTAAAATCTGCTGGAATGACACCTGAGGTGAGGGAGGAGTTGATCAGGGTGGTGAGGAATGGCAAGATGTCGTGTGAGATGTCCTGGAGAAGAGAGGAGGGAATCGGGTCAAGGGAGCAGGTTGGTGGCACGGTTAGATGTAACAAGTGCGTGGACGTCCTCAGAGGTGAGGGGGCTAAAGCTGGTAAGACCAACAGAGTTGAGAGTTGGGGGAGATGTCTTCTGGGAGGGAATAGGCGTGAATGAGGAGCTGATATCATTTAATTTCTTGGTAAAGTAAGTTGCAAAGTCATCGGCAGTAAGGGAGGAAGGAGTGGGAGGGGTAGGAGGGGTGAGGAGGGAGGAGAACATGGAGAAGAGTTTCCTGGGATTGGAGGCGGAAGAGTTGCCAGGTAGAAGGCAGATTTAGCTGCTGAAACAGTTAAGGTGAAGTCAGAGAGGAGGTGGTGGTAATGAGCAAGGTCCTCGTGCTGGCCCGATTTCTTCCATTTTTACTCTGACGCTCGCAACAATGATCTGTTTGTTCGCAGAGGATCAGACAGCCAGGTCGTGAGATTGGGGGACAGAGAGTGTCCAAAGAAGAGGAGAGTGAGGACATCAGGATGGAGGAGGCTTCCTCAGTAGGCATTAAGGAGAACTGTTCTGAGGATGGTAGCGAGGAGATAACAGTTGAGGAGAGAGCGGAGGGAGTGAGGGATTTCAGGTTGCGGCGGCTGGTGACCGTTCGAGGCGTAGAGTGGAGGGATGTGGTGGGCTTTATGGGGATGGAGAAAGTCACAAAGTGGTGGTCGGACACGGTGAGCGAGGTAACAGAGGGTGCCGAGATGCCACAGGATCTTGTGAAGACAAGGTCAAGTTGGTTCCCGGCCCGGTGAGTTGGTGGAGAGGGAGAGAGTGTAAGGTCAAATGCGGAAAAGAAGTCAATGAATTCAGATGAATGCAGCTTTCCCGGGTGGATGTTGAAGTCACCGAGGACGACGAGTGGTGTGCCATCATCAGGGGAGCAGCTCAGGAGGGCATCCATCTCATCTAAAAAGTCACGAGAGGAATGGGTGGGCGATAGATCACTATGATGTTGAGCTTGAAAGGAAGGGTGACAGAGACGGCGTGGAATTCAAGTGTAGATCGGGGTAGGTGGTCCAGAGGAAGGACCTGGTAGGACCATCTCGGTGAGATGAGGAGCCCAGTTCCTCCTCCTCGCCCTGTTCGTCTTGGGGAGTGTGAAAATGAGTAGGCAGTTGAAAGAGCAGCTGGAGTGGCAGTATTTTCTGGGGTGATCCAGGTCTCCGTGAGGGCCAGGAAGTGAAGAGTCTGCTGCTGTTGTTGTTAATGACACGGAAGAATCACATGATTTCCTTCCTGTTTTATCATTGATGCGTTAGCAGCACCTGTATGTTAGCACTGCTGTACTTACATACTTACATACTGTAATTTTACCATGCTAACAGTCTGAAATTTACAAATACTGGTTTCATACTAAGGTGTCTGACATTCTAATAAATGTCACACATTGTTAAGCCAACCAAGACCGCGATCACAGTAGCACTTCTCAATGGCTGCTCTGCTAACGCTAGCTACGGCTGCTGTGCTAAAGGTAGCTACAGCTGCTGTGCTAACGCTAGCTAGGGCTGCTGTGCTAACGCTAGCTACGGCTGTTGGGCTAAAGTTAGCTACAGCCCCTGTGCTAACGCTAGCTACGGCTGCTGTACTGAAGCTAGCAACGGCTGCTGTGGTAACGCTAGCTATGGCTGCTGTGCTAAAGGTAGCCACAGCTGCTCTGCTAACGCTAGCTACAGCTGCTGTTGGGGATTTAGCTTTGAGGCTCTGATAAACGGTGAACTCTTTGGGCCCTAGTTTCGTAGACCAGGCGCAGTCAGCTTTCAGTGCACCTGCGCCGCCCCGACGGGGTGTGTCCGCCTGGACTTTGCAAGTTTCGTGCACCGCGCAGGCACACCTCCGGTCTCGCCCACCGGGCAAGTGGGAAAGAGGGAGGAGAAGAAAGCGTGAGTGGGAGACGAGGAGGAGACGAGGCGTGGACTGGGATTAACACAGCCGATTCAGATCTTCACCAATCAAATGAGCTCCTCTCCTCTCCTTTAATGCGTTAGGGGAGGTTCAGTGCAAGATCCGTCACTTGACAACCTGATGACAGAAGCAACGCTGCCGCTCCCACCACGTGCATCAAGCGCTGTGCGCGCGTATCATAATAATTACAATGCCGATATTATAAAAAACAGGAGAGAGAGAGGGAGATGTTTTGGTCCGAGAGGCTGAGTTTCCGTTACGCGTGCCATCCGCCTTTGATCTGACGTCAGATGTGACGGGACAATCTATATAGATATAAATCCACGTGTTGATTCTATTAGTTGCATTAAATAGTGTTTGTTGTGATTATTTATTTGCATTTAAATGTGCCTGGAACTGTGGAAACCTGAGGTCTCGGTGACGTGTACGCACTGCGCACTCTCAGCCAAACTTCCACTGCGCCAGCTGGGATTCGCATTGAATGAATGGACTTTATTTACGCCTTGCACTGAGAGTAGACCAGGTCGGAGCTGGCGAGCTTTCAGCGCAGTCTCGGCGAGGCTTTTTGCCACGAAACTTCCGCTACGCCAAGCTGAATCTGTGACGCTTCCCCCTGCTGCGTTGCCACACCCATCTTGGCGCAGGCGATCCACCAAACTGCCAAACTGACGGTGCGCAAGGCTGCGTGGGTCGAAACTTGCATTGCGCCGGCTGCGCCACCCTGCGCTGCACCACGAAACTAGGGCCCAATATCTTGTATTCTTGCAGCTTCATGGGCGACGCCCCTTGGGGATGTTGTAGATCTACGTCACTCAACTGCCCAATGGTGCATCAGTCAGATACTTACTTACTTAAGCACGCATGGGAAATAATTGCCATTTATTGTGAGTGAAAGGCCCCTTTAAGGCTTCGGACATCCTGGTTTGCTCTGTGTCACCTCTGTCCAGCCAGACTACAGGGGAGCAGATGATGTGGGCGCAATGCCAGCACTGCAGTGTTTCTTACAGTTACCTGTCTCTCAGTTCCTCTTTATATCTGCTGTCTTCTCATTTCTGCTTGCGTGTATAAATACACAGAGGCATACACATTTATAATATATCAAAGCCCCGGTATCTCTTTCTGCTTAACTGAAGGGAATACCTCAGGATGCAGTGATCATTTCATGTAGTGTCTCTATTTGCAGCTCATTCGCCAGGGAACAGTGTTGGTATTGTAAGTTTCTGCAAACCACATTTTAAAAAAAGCACATTTTTGCATTCAAGCAAAGCAGGTGATGTGTTATAAGGAGCGGCCATTATTATAGCTTGCATTGAATAATAAGTAAATCTACAAGAAATTCCACCAAGGACAGCTGTCATATGTGATGGAAGTGTCAAACAAACACAGGACTTTCACCCAGGACATGGTTGTTCATGTTGCGTGTGAAACTTAAAAGTCAATGTTGCATTTACACTTGTTTCGCAGTGTTACATTAGAAAGGCCGCTAAAGGTGGTTGGTATTCATACACACTAGTTACATTACGTCATAATGTCATTATTTGATCTTTTATCTGAACTTAACAAAAATCGTCCGATTTACATGCAATTGATAATTGATGACAGTGTCTTTTCCATCAACAGTTGGCAGACAAATAATGATTGCTTCATTTCGCAATAGTATTAAGTTGCTGTAAGCGCTTGTTGTAGTAAGGTCTGTTTGTATTTCTGGCAGGGAATCCTCAGAGATTATGAACGGATTTGGCAGATATCTAGAAGGGGGGATTCAGTAAAAGATCTGTTGGTTACCAGATTTTACATGTAATCTGGATCTGGATTTTCGCCTGTGAAACAGTTTTTATTTTCTACCCATGGCCACTCTGTAATGAGGAGGCCTGACAGTCCAGCTGATAGGCATGTCTGTTTCAGGTTAAAATAACAAACGTATGAAATAACAAAGTAAAACCATCAGTCAATCGCATGGATGCCTTCAGGAACCACCATGATAGCATTGATCATTCATGAACCACCTACACACTCTGGCCACATCAGGCCGGGCTAATCCTGCACCAGGAGGAACACAGGGCCCTCTGCACCAGGAGGAACCCAGGACCCACTGCACCAGGAGGAACCCAGGACCCACTGCACCAGGAGGAACCCAGGACCCACTGCACCAGGAGGAACACAGGGCCCTCTGCACCAGGAGGAACCCAGGACCCACTGCACCAGGAGGAACCCAGGACCCACTGCACCAGGAGGAACACAGGGCCCTCTGCACCAGGAGGAACCCAGGACCCTCTGCACCAGGAGGAACCCAGGACCCACTGCACCAGGAGGAACACAGGGCCCTCTGCACCAGGAGGAACCCAGGACCCTCTGCACCAGGAGGAACCCAGGACCCTCTGCACCAGGAGAAACACAGGGCCGTCTGCACCAGGAGGAACCCACAGTGCTGGGCTGTGAGCAGAGATTCCACTAGAAGATGACTGGCCCTCTGGAGGTAATGTTGTAGAACTCTGGCAGTGCTCCTCCTGGTCCTCCTCACACAAAGGACCAGATACCGGTCCTGGTGCTGAGTTGACGCCCTTCTATGTCCAGCTCTCCTGGTGTAACGGTCTCCTGGTCCTCCTGGCTCTTGAGACTGTGCTGGGAGAGTCAGCAAAACTTCTCGTGACCTCACGTATGGATGTGGATCCTGGAGGAGCTGGACTACCTGTGAACCTGATCGGGCTGCAGGTTCCACCTCATGCTCCAAGTAGTGACAAGGAGACCAGTAGAACCAGAACTAGAGAAGAAGCCGTCAGGCAGGAGAAGGAGAGAGCAGCTGTCTGTGGTCTCCACATCAGAACCTCCTTGTTGGTTCTCGTCCTGCTGTCCCTCCATTCTGCCTGTTGTCTCTGTCATTCACGAGCCTGATTCAACATCACTTGCATTGGACACTGATGATTAAGTATTATCTCAATTTAGCAGTGTAGTTTGGTCCTTTTTCACTTTTTATCATTATTAATAATATTTGTTTTCCTGTGTGTGAGAGAGTTCATAATGTATATTTTGAATTTGTGAAGGCAGTATGTCAAAGCAAAAAAAATGGGTGTTATGTTGCTCTTTGACGGCAAACTGCTGCATTGTTTTAGCTCCGGACAAAACATTTGAACAGTACGGATATCAAACAGGAGACACTGAGCAGGAAACCGTGGAAACGGCGTCCACAGTGACTGCAGGTCTCATGTATTTGAAGGAACAAATGACTGGGAGCATCGCTGCCTCTGAGGGCTTTACTATTGAAGCAGAAAACGCCTGATTTATCGTCAGCAGCTCCTCCTGATTGCCCAATGCAGTTACCATGGATACCAATTGGAGCGATGTGCATTGGAATTTCTTCATCTGTTGAACCTCTGGAGATTTTTGTACCTCCCTTCTGAGCTGCAGAGACGGTTGTGGATGATTTTTTATTGTGTTAGAACAGTTTGTCTTTTAGACAAAAAAGTTTACAGAATATTATCTGTATTCTTAATGCTGCGCTCCCTGGGGAGATGTAAAGATATTCTTTATGCATGTGATCCTGTGTAGAAGAAGTATTTACATCCCTTTACTCCTGTAGCAATATATTTATCGAGGATGTGCTTTTCTGCAGAAAGGTTTCATCATCGTCACGGGATCGGATGGGATTTGCCAAATTTTCATCATGTAATTCGGCATAGTTTTTTATGGTTTATTGCAATCAAATCCCAACAGAATAGTTGATTTTGGGTTCATACAGCTGTAGTAAACCGGTATCTTGCTATACCTCTGGATGATGTCATGAACCCAGACAGGATGGCGTTTGGTTTCCTGGTGTATCTGGGAATTCACAACATGTGTAAAGCAGCAATAGTGGTGATTTCTGACATGATTGATGAAACATTGTGTTAGGGTAGGCCCCGCCTTGAATAAACACGAGGCGAACATTTGCTTGGGTTTGTTGTGAACACACAAGGCCTCTCCTACTTCCCAGACCAGATGCACCAATCTAACAGTCCACACTTAGGGACTCACAGACCCACAGAGACCTGAACCCTGAGGGTTTAGTTCTGTCCCTCTGTCAATCCTCGAGTCATGACCCTTACAGACAGTTTGAGCCCTTCATGCCCACCTTCTGCAAGTGTGCACTCCTGCAGACTCTGCCTGAGGGGATTACCCACAAATCATAGCGTTGTGACGTCAAACAGGGGGTTTCCAGGGAAGCAAAGAGGCACATGAGCAGGCATGGACACAAACATTAACATTAGGGATTTAAGGTGGAACATAAAACACTTGTAAGCAAAGGATTGGGCTTGCATTACACAGACGGTTTGTTTATCAACCGATTATTTCAATTTTGCTTGTTGAATTGTGTCTCGTCTGGAAGACTTTCAAATCAGACATAAACAAATGTAAAAACACACATTTTTAGATAACATGTATCATCGAAGTGCCATCCCATTCATATTGGTGTCATTTCAAGCCCTTGCAGCCTCTCACACGCTACCATTTACCAGGGGACACCAGTCAAGTCCAGGTTCAGGGTCTAAGGCCCTAGGGGGGACTGGCTCACAAAACATATTAGCAGAATTCCCAGTATGACTTTTTGGAAAGCAACAGCTCTCAAATGATCCAGAGGGTTTGAAGAAAATCGTGTTAGATGAAGTCTCGGATCAATAAAAACGAAGCAAACCACACGGATGGCTGATGATTCAGTCCCCGCCTCCGCCTGCACTTCAAGTTTAGCAAAGTCACTGCGAGCATCCTGTCTTTGAAATGGCTTTAGATGACTCAGCAGCCACAGCTGTTGAGTCAAATAGAAGAACTTCCTCTTGAAAATGAGAATAGTTCAAGAGAAAGCATCCTGTAAGGTTTCTCAGGATGACAGATTCAGCTTCACATCGCTAGTTGGTTCAACTCGTTTTTTTCAAGTCCAGTCAATCAAGTGGTTCCATATTTCAAAAACGTGGCAAGGCAACTTTGAACAAATGGTTCCACCTGAGTTCAATGAACTCACATTTTATTATATTGATGAATGAAAGGAAGTAATCGTTTCAAGGACTTTCTCACAGATTTTGTCACATTTATTATGGTGTGGGATTTTGAATAGATGCGATTCTTTGCATCTTGAACGTTTATCTCATCTCTGGCTGAACATGACCTGCACGTGTTGTGTTGAGCCAGAGATTATGTAATAATAATGATAATGATAATAATTGTTTGTGTGCAGTGACAATCAAGATGAAACACAAAGAGACAGCCCAGTTATGGCTCTTAAACAGGTCTTTAACAGCGTTGGTATAATGTCTTTAAACATTTTGCCCTCTTCCTCCCCTCCTCCTCCTCTTCCTCCTCATCCTCCTCTTCCTCCCCCCCTCCTCCTCTCTCTTCACAGACCATGCAAGCGGCGCGATGCCCGACGGACGAGCTGTCGCTGACCAACTGTGCGGTGGTGAGCGAGAAGGATCTGCAGTCAGGACAGTGAGTCATCATCACCCCCCATTCATCCGATAGACACCCTCCTTATTAGCCGGCGTTCGTCCAGAAGGTCGCCGTCGTTAATCTCACAGGAGGCTGCCGGACCTGCACTTTGTGATTAGCGTGATTGTTTGCTGGATGTTGCAATAAGGATCATTAAAGCGACAAGATTCATTCTAGAAGCATCTCTACGTGGTTCACAAAGTGTCACGTTAAAAAAACTCCACCTTTAGAGATCTCGCTCCGCTACTAGATAATAAAATCAATCAGAAACATTAACGCTAGCAGGTCCTTGAAATGAAATAATATATGGTTTGTTATATCTTTATTATTATTATTATTATTATTATTATTATTATTATTATTTTATTATTATTGTTATAACAAAAGTCTGAATAGTTCATGCCAATGCAACATGCATCACTTCCTGTGTGTCTCTTGTGAGTAAATGTAATCCATTATGGGAATAGCGGACTCCGCCAACAATTATTTTATTGTTAATAATAAAAAATAAAAAAAACACACAATGTTGAGGGGCGACTACAGAACAAAAGACGTAAAATCTTCATTGAAGAAAAGTGCATACTATTAACAGGTAAAACAGAAACTGTGGTTCTCCATTTTAGTTGTGACGATACTTCCTGCTTCCCACTTTTGCACGTTCAGCCTTAAACTAATGCGGCACACATCGGGTTTATTAATTAATATTAAAATTCAAACGGTAATCAAAATACCTTTGAGCAGCTTTAATAGTGATTCATCTCAGCGATTCAAGTCAGATGTTGTTTTACTGCCATTTCTTCATGTGTGTGTGTGTTTGTCTCAGGCCATTTTGTGCAACTGTGAAATAAAAGCTTTTCCGGTTACAGCATCAAATTTACATAAGTATAACATAAGTGCGGGAACATTTTTAAAAATGAATTGGGTAGTGGTGTTCCACGTTCATGTTGAATGAACTAAACGACGTGTTATCCCAAAAGAATAAAAGTGCACATTGTTTTAAAATGGGATCCACAGATCTCAAAATAAATGTGTCACCTCATCTCGTCTGTCCTATATTGTTGCTGCCATGGCAACTCAGTGCCACCAAGCAGAGCTGTTGGTGCCACCAATGGAATACTGTGCATGATCAGAATACCTCCACTGTTGTCTCTGAATATTTGCAAAAATGTTTAGTCTGCTGGCAAGTATTTAATTTTTAAAGTTGTGACTGTAGCCTAGCAACAAGGTAACATGATGCAATGGTCATGCAATGCATTCCTACTATTGGCGTCAATATTGCTGTATTTACTGGAGCTCGGACTTATAACAAACTCTCCCGATGAGCCTCGTTGGAGAGGGAAGCAGTGGTATCCTAGTAACCACCTGATCAACCAATCACAACTTGTCAATTAAATGATGCTACATGGTCTCCACACACACACACACACACATACACACACACACACACACACACACACTGATGGTGTGAGCTAGAGGGCTGTAAAAGGATCAGGGGTGTACTGAAGGAAGGAGTAAAGCTGCCCTTTTTAATTAAAATGTATATATTTTCCCAACATACAGTATGTAATTCTATCTGTGTTTTTTTTTACTAGCTGCTAAAAATAGTGAAGCAATTAGCAGCTAAAATCCCTATTCACTGAATTATACTTGAATTTACTGGTAATACCATATCATGATATTTAATACTAAAAATATAATCACTAGGCCTGTTTATGTTAATATATATTACTCACATGACTTCTTGCTCTGGTGCGAATGCGTGTCAAAATGCTGTCAAAACATGAAAAAAAGCATGTTAAACGACCCCGAATCACTGAGATGCCGATTCGCATGGCATATTATGTGTTTGCCAAAATATGAGAGGTAATTTGCGCTGGAATTTTTTAACTTTATAAATGACAGACATGGCCGATTTAAGTAACATCCCAGACATGCTTTGTAATTATTCCAAATGACTAGCGGTGTAATACAGGTGCTGAAAGAAAGGTACAACACACAAGGTAGATGGAGGGAAGAAGGAATGGGAAAACTTTTAGATGAAAAGTAAAGTTGAAGCACAAACATGGAGCAGAAAAGAACATATCAGAGAGTAAAGGACAGTCATGTCAACACCAATGTATAACCCATGTACTAACCAGGCTCCAACTGTCTCTGCAGACACGTGACTGTGAAGACGACGCCCAACCACAAGTTTGTGTTCACGGTGAAGACCCACCACACGGTGGCAGCAGGGAGCATCGCCTTCAGCTTGCCGCAGGTACGCACGCGAGAGAGCGCTCACTGTCCATTGCTGCTGGTTGCGTCATGTATCCTCACTGCTCTTTGTCTCCCGTAGAGAAAATGGGCCGGTCTCTCCATTGGTCAGGAGGTGGAAGGTAAGTCATCCTCATGATGCCTAACATACCAGCACAACCCATTAGCTGTGATTGACGTTTATTTCTGAATGCACCCTCTCATTTCTTAATGGTGACCAATGACCATCTGGTTAAAATGTCAACTCTCCCTGAAGCCCTATTTTATCAGCTGTCAAACTATCAAAATGAATAACAATAAGTTAGCATCTTCACCAATGATACAGGAAAGAGTCCTCAACCCAGAAATGAGTCGGCGTCTTTGAGTTTCTGGTTCCAGTCTCAAAGTCATGGGTTTTTCTGAACGGATTTTTGATTATTTGCCTGAAATAAGGTCCCTTATTAACAAACGCTGAAGAGATGTTCACATTTTTGTTCTGTGATATTAAATACGTTAGTAGAAACTCTTAAGAAGCTTGTACGTGTCTTGAAAAAGGCGTTTGCTAACAAGTGGCTAACTTCAATTTAGTTCAATTCAATTTATTGTCATTGTACAATTTATACAAATATACGGTGAATAAAAAAATATTGTACCAACTACATTATAACAATATTATATATAGACTTCTTAACTCTTAAATTCAAAGTTTTTTAAACTCAGAATTCTTTGACAAAATTGACATTAAAGTGAAGATTTAGAATTAAGAGCTAAAGAAATTTGGCCCTCATCCTGTTTCGTATCAACTTGACATATATACTTACAATCCAAGTGAAAATCTCATTGGCTTTTTGTCATGGTAACCCGGGCCCTAAGCATAACTAGTCAGGATTATATATTAGGCAAAAACAGTTAATTTGCATGAATTGAGCCCCACGTGCTTTGTGTACTCTGAGTATTACTTCCAGGGTTGGCCTTGCACCTTATAGATGATCCACGTAGAAGACAGCGAAGACAGGAGCAGTATTTATCGCAGTGTCGAGCTAGCTAGTCCTCGTATTGTATGATGAAGAAACACATGGGTTGTAGTAAGTTGTGTTGCCAACCCTTTTAAAGCAACGTGCTAGGCAACTACTATAGGTATAGCCTCACATGCTAACGATGCTAACGACCATGTTGCGTTTCGCACTTAATCACTATTTATTCCACTGCTGACACATTGCTCTTGTGTTTTATGTTTTGAAAAGACAAAAAATAAAAGACAACACCCTGCTACTAAAATAAAGTCTATCTAAGACGTTGCCTGTATTTATCTTCTGTGTTCAACTCAGTGGCCAACTACAACTTTGACAAGTCCAAGCAGTGCATTGGCGCCATGACAATCGAAATTGACTTCCTGCAGAAGAAGAGTACTGACTCCTCCCCCTACGACTCGGACAAGATGGCTGCCGAGTTCATCCAGCAGTTCAACAACCAGGCCTTCTCTGTGACCCAACAGGTTCATAAAATAATATCTAACGAGGAAGCGCTCACACATTTTGATTTGTCGTTGTCTGTTTTCTGATCACCCTCTGGTTTTTCTCCGTCTCTCAGCTGGTGTTTAGCTTCTGTGACAAGCTGTTCGGCCTGATGGTGAAAGACATCGAGGCCATGGATGCCAGCATCCTCAGGGGAGAACCAGCTTCTGGGAAGAAACAGAAGGTACCTCGCCTTATCCAGAGTTTCTGGTGCTTTGAAATTCTTCATCAAAACTAGTGAAATGAAACACATGAGGCTTTTGTTGAAATAGGTTGTCTGCCATGTGGGTTTATTATTAGATGTTTTATTGTAGCTATCTTTCCCCCTCAATATTAAGAATTAAAATATTTGCCCCTCTCCTGTTTTTCTATTTTATTGATTTTATATTTAATATTATTCACTGTGTGAATGTTGTGCATTCCTAGTGACGCCCTTGTCCTCAATTACTCTTCATAGCTGGTGAACACAAACCGCCATAATAACTATTCTAAGACTAAGCTAATGAAGCTCTCATTAATACCTATTGTCATTGTCATTGAGGGAACTGCATTCATACGGATAAAAAAATAAATAAATGCAGCAGATATTAAAACAAACAATCAGAAAAAAATCTGAAATGCATCAAAAGTACGCAAACACAGAAATACTAAATAATAATATTCAGAATTGCAGAAAATAGCATAATCATTTAGAGTATGTAAAAAGCAGAAATGGTGCAAATAACAAATTAGGTACATGTTTGTTTTTTCTTCCTCATTCATATAAAGCAACTTCCCTTACCGCTAGTGATTTATTCCTTCATATTCTCCATAAAAATGAGTCTAAATGTCCTCATAGATGGAGGGAAATATTGATCAGAAATATTGACGGAGGGACACGAGTTATCACCATAGGTGTGAAAACAAATACATGAGCGATTGTGACTGTTTCCTCCGACAGATCGACATCGGACTGATGGTTGGCAACAGCCAGGTGATCTTTGAGAAGGCAGAGAGCTCATCCCTCACGCTAGTTGGTACGTTCCAAATTCCTGTTGTTGTTTTTTTTCAGTGTAACAAGCTGAGACATGTAACACTTATCTTCCTCCACATGGTGGCAGTAAGAGCACAAGTGTTCTCTCTCTTCCATAAAGCACTCTGCTGTGGAAGAGGCCAAGAAAGTTTCCCATCTGAAATATGATTCATTTTTCACAACATTTTAATGGATGTCTTCTTCTGTCCTCATGGAGCTACTTGCTTTCCAAACATATATCTGCGAGCTGCTGGTCAAGTGGTCTCCTCTGTTGCTTTCAACAGGTAAGGCAAAGACCAAGGAGGCACGACAGACAATCATCAACCCAGAGTGGAACTTTGAGAAGATGGGAATCGGAGGTCTGGACAGGGAGTTCTCCGACATTTTCCGCAGGGCCTTTGCTTCCCGAGTCTTCCCTCCAGACATTGTGGAGCAGATGGGTGAGGAGCTCTCCATAGCCTCACCTTTCATATGTTTCCCATTGTCAGACTGCCTTAGCTTTTTGGTTATTTGTTGATCTGAGGGTCTAGTGTGCACCCAGTATCATTTTATTGGCTGAATAGCAGACAATTCATCACAATGTCTCATATGCTCTGTTTTATGAGATTTCAACTCATGTGACATAAAGTGTATGTAATGCAGGTACATTTACAAGGGGAAATAATATATTAAATATATTACATTAAAGAAAAAAGCTCACAAATACTAGAAAAGAACTTGAATTATAAAGTCAGACATTTGCCAGAATAAACGTTGTACAGTGGATCAAAGTCATCACAGTTGCAGTGCATTATACCTGCAATGGATGACCTCATCAAATCAGAATCATAACATTCTCATAAGCATCTGTTTGAAGAGACGTCGGCATGAATTTGGCCTGTTTTCTTCTTGCAAATTCATGACTTAATAATTTAGTTTGTGATATGGGTTAAGTTTCTTACGGACAATAGCCCAAATACACACATGTGGAAGGTATTTATAATAAAATTATGTAAATTGATATATATATATTTTTGCTTTACTTTGTATTCTGCTTAGTCCCTGCGGTAGCAACAGCTAATATACAGTAATACAAAGGAAGAAACAGGGTTAGTCACAGGTCACACACACACACACACACACACACACACACACACACACACACACACACACACAGCCATTGGTTTGGGATGTTTCAGTTTATTAATCTGCCTTGTTGTCCCTCTGGCTTCGAGCACTAAAGGATTAATACCATGTCCGTGTGTCTTTGTTCCAGGGTGTAAGCACGTGAAGGGCATCATGCTGTTCGGACCTCCAGGCTGTGGTAAAACACTGATGGCCAGGCAGATTGGCAAAATGCTCAACGCCCGCGAGCCGAAGGTCGTCAACGGCCCTGAAATCCTCAACAAGTACGTGGGAGAGTCTGAGGCCAACATCCGCAAACTGTTCGCTGACGCCGAGGACGAGCAGAAGAGGGTGAGAGACGCTCGGCGTGCTTCCTAATCCATTCCATGAGTAAAACAAACTGACTTTCATCACTTTCAAACTCCACCCGTCTCCAGCTGGGAGCCAACAGCGGCCTCCACATCATCATCTTTGACGAGCTGGACGCCATCTGCAAGCAGAGAGGCACGGGCGCCAGCAGCACGGGCGTGCACGACACCGTGGTCAACCAGCTCCTGTCCAAGATCGACGGCGTGGAGCAGCTCAACAACATCCTGGTCATCGGTCAGTAGCGTCGGAGGGGACTGGTCCATTCATGGTCCGGTTGGATGATGCATCCTGCTGATTGGAGAGCAGGAAGATGATTTTCTCTAATCTTTAAAGGATCCATTCTGATATTCCTGTCATTACTGTTTTCTTTTTTGCAGTGATTACAGTGAGAAATACCTTAATATTTATATTATAAAGGTATTATATGAAACACTTTCCTATGTATGGACTGATACAAAACTAACCTCATAGGCCTGACACAGGCACCGAGAGAGCAGGCAGGCCACGGCAGGATGAAGCGTGGCTTGGGCTGCGTTCTAAATCTGGCAAGTTCGTGAGCTTGCGCTCTCTCTTGTCTGCTCTCTGTCTCTCTCTCTCTCTCTCCCTCACTCGCTGAGCCAGAGAGGAGGGGCGGAGTTTGAACGCTGTGTTTATATATATATATATTTGTACCATATAAGATCCCCTATAAATGAAATCCATAGAGTAAGTATCAGAGAGCGTTATCGTCCTCCTCTCCTCATGCCTGTCCTCTCTCTCTGCAGGTATGACCAACAGGCCTGACCTGATAGACGATGCCCTGATGAGGCCCGGCAGGTTTGAGGTCAAGATGGAAATTAGTGAGTGTCATGGACCCCCTTCTCTTACTCTTCAGCTCAACATGTCCATTTTCAGTTCATTCATTTCCTGTACTTTCCTGTACCTGTATTATCGCACCATGCCAATAAAGCAGCATGGAGTTTATAGAGAATGTATAAATTGAGACGTCCATGTTTGTGCCATGTTACTAATTCTCTCCTGTCCATCCTCTCTCTGCGTCCCTCTTCCTCTCTCTCTCGCCGCTTCGTCCTCTCGCCTCCAGGTCTGCCCGACGAGAAGGGGCGTGTCCAGATCCTGACCATCCACACCAACAAGATGCGGAGCTTCAACCTGCTCGCTCCCGACGTCGACATCAAGGAACTGGCTGCCGACACCAAGAACTACAGCGGCGCCGAGCTGGAGGGCCTGGTCAGGGCCGCGCAGTCCACCGCCATGAACCGACACATTAAGGTCAATTCAAACGTTCAAATGCATTGGGGTTGGGTTGCTACGGAAAGGTTTTTCAAAATAAAATCGTATGAGGTCACATGTTAAAAGCCACAGTCACTGTAGTCTGTGAGGTAATGTTGTAATAACAGCTTGCATGGCCAATCGTGATCAGCAGAAAGCAAATTAGCTTGGGAGTGTTGGCATTCAACGTTCAAGTGACCCTCGCCCTACAGGCCGGAGCGGTCTACTGGTGTAGGGCAACGCTATGCTAACTGTTTAGTCCTCTACATAGTCCTCTATATACTCCTCTACATAGTCCTCTACATAGTCCTCTACATAGTCCTCTATGTATTCCTCTATATATAACTCTACATAGTCCTCTACATAGTCCTCTATATACTCCTCTACATAGTCCTCTATATAGACCTCTATTCAATTCAATTCAATTCTATTTTATTTATAGGGTCAAATCACAACAGAAGTCATCTCAGGACACTTAACACATTGAGCAAGACTAAAATACGCTCAAAAGTCAACACAATTTCAAAGTCCCAACATCACCCAGGGGCAAGGGTTACAGCGACAGTGACGAGAAAAAACTGCCTTAATAGTCAGTTCTACATATACCTCTACTTAGACCTCTACATAGTCCTCTACATTGTCCTCTACGTAGTCCCCTACATAGTCCTCTACATTGTCCTCTACGTAGTCCCCTACATAGTCCTCTACATTGTCCTCTACGTAGTCCTCTACATAGTCCTCTACGTAGTCCTCTACATAGTCCTCTACATAGTCCTCTACGTAGTCCTCTACAAAGTCCTCTACATAGTCCTCTACGTAGTCCTCTACGTAGTCCTCTACAAAGTCCTCTACATAGTCCTCTACGTAGTCCTCTACGTAGTCCTCTACATAGACCTCTACATAGTCCTCTACATTGTCCTCTACGTAGTCCCCTACATAGTCCTCTACATTGTCCTCTATATAGTCCTCTACATAGTCCTCTACGTAGTCCTCTACATAGTCCTCTACATAGTCCTCTACGTAGTCCTCTACAAAGTCCTCTACATAGTCCTCTACGTAGTCCTCTACGTAGTCCTCTACAAAGTCCTCTACATAGTCCTCTACGTAGTCCTCTACGTAGTCCTCTACATAGACCTCTACATAGTCCTCTACGTAGTCCTCTACAAAGTCCTCTACGTAGTCCTCTACATAGTCCTCTACATTGTCCTCTATATAGTCCTCTACGTAGTCCTCTACCTAGTCCTCTATATAGTCCTCTACATAGTCCTCTACATAGTCCTCTATATAGTCCTCTACGTAGTCCTCTACGTAGTCCTCTACATAGTCTTCTACATAGTCCTCTATGTATTCCTCTATATAGTCCTCTACGTAGTCCTCTACATAGTCCTCTATGTATTCCTCTACATAGTCCTCTATGTATTCCTCTACATAGTCATCTATATAGTCCTCTACATTGTCCTCTACATAGTTCTCTACATGGTCCTCTATGTATTCCTCTATATATAACTCTACATAGTCCTCTACATAGTCCTCTATATAGACCTCTATATAGTCCTCTACATAGTCCTCTACATAGTCCTCTACATGGTCCTCTATGTATTCCTCTATGTATTCCTCTATATATAACTCTACATAGTCCTCTACATAGTCCTCTATATAGTCCTCTACATAGTCCTCTATATAGTCCTCTACATAGTCCTCTATGTATTCCTCTATATAGTGTTCTACATAGTCCTCTACATAGTCCTCTACATAGTCCTCTATATAGTCCTCTACATAGTCCTCTACATAGTCCTCTATGTATTCCTCTATATAGTGTTCTACATAGTCCTCTACATAGTCCTCTACATAGTCCTCTATATAGTCCTCTACATTGTCCTCTACATAGTCCTCTACATAGTCCTCTACATGGTCCTCTATGTATTCCTCTATATATAACTCTACATAGTCCTCTACATAGTCCTCTATATAGTCCTCTACGTAGTCCTCTACGTAGTCCTCTACATAGTCTTCTACATAGTCCTCTATGTATTCCTCTATATAGTCCTCTACGTAGTCCTCTACATAGTCCTCTATGTATTCCTCTACATAGTCCTCTATGTATTCCTCTACATAGTCATCTATATAGTCCTCTACATTGTCCTCTACATAGTCCTCTACATGGTCCTCTATGTATTCCTCTATATATAACTCTACATAGTCCTCTACATAGTCCTGTACATAGTCCTCTATATAGACCTCTATATAGTCCTCTACATAGGCCTCTACATAGTCCTCTACATGGTCCTCTATGTATTCCTCTATATATAACTCTACATAGTCCTCTACATAGTCCTCTACATAGTCCTCTATATAGTCCTCTACATAGTCCTCTATATAGTCCTCTACATAGTCCTCTATGTATTCCTCTATATAGTGTTCTACATAGTCCTCTACATAGTCCTCTACATAGTCCTCTATATAGTCCTCTACATAGTCCTCTATATAGTCCTCTACATAGTCCTCTACATAGTCCTCTACATAGTCCTCTATGTATTCCTCTATATAGTGTTCTACATAGTCCTCTACATAGTCCTCTACATAGTCCTCTATATAGTCCTCTACATTGTCCTCTACATAGTCCTCTACATAGTCCTCTACATGGTCCTCTATGTATTCCTCTATATATAACTCTACATAGTCCTCTATATAGTCCTCTATATAGTCCTCTATGTATTCCTCTATATAGTGTTCTACATTGTCCTCTACATTGTCCTCTACATAGTCCTCTACATAGTCCTCTACATAGTCCTCTACATTGTCCTCTACATTGTCCTCTACATAGTCCTCTATGTATTCCTCTCTATATAACTCTACATAGTCCTCTACATAGTCCTCTACATTGTCCTCTACATTGTCCTCTACATAGTCCTCTACATAGTCCTCTACATGGTCCTCTATGTATTCCTCTCTATATAACTCTACATAGTCCTCTACATACTTCTCTCACCTCCCACGTGTAATGAGTCTGGTGCTCAGAGTTGGTTCAGTTGTCTTCACGTGAACCAAGTCTCTCACTCCAAAAACACCGTTTCCCACATGCAACCTGGTTGTTCCCTTTATTAGGCTCCTGCCTCTAAATGTCAACATCTTGTTAAATTACTTCATTATTTTTTCATTCTTCAAAGTACTCCCTGGAGGAGCACTGGAGATATTAGAGAACTGTTTGACAGGCTGAGTCCTAGTGACAATTAAACTGGTGTAAAATGGAACTTAAACCTGACACTGTGTTGATGCAGCCATATGTGTGTGTCTATGCTTTTCCAGGCCACATCCACAGTTGAAGTGGACATGGAGAAGGCAGAGAAGCTGCAGGTCACCAGAAGTGACTTCATGGGATCCCTCAACAACGACATCAAACCGGTACGTACCGCCTCCTCATCGACTCCTCACGTCTCTGAGTACAAATGAATCCCATTCCAGAGGAAAGGCAGCTCCTGACATCTCCCTGCTGTTTGTCTCCAGGCGTTCGGTACAAACCAGGAGGATTACTCCAACTACATCATGAACGGCATCATCAAGTGGGGCGACCCCGTCACCCACGTCCTGGATGATGGAGAGCTGCTGGTGCAGCAGACCAAGAACAGTGATCGCACACCATTGGTGGCCGTGTTATTGGAGGGTAGGAGACTAGAAACACAAAAACACAGTCAGCTATACACACAAACACAGTGAATTAACCCTTTAGTCCAATAAAAGAGGGTATTTCACAGTTTTCTGTTTATCCCGGACCAATGAGATCAATACAAAGATACACCATTCAAATAGAGCAGAGGTCTTCAACGTTTTACAGGCCAAGGACCCCTGGTTGATAGTCGAGGGACCCCTATTACATATCGCATAAAATTCTGTTGCTTATTAAACCAGGCTAATAATCATGTGTAGAGCCATGTATAAAAGTACTTTGTAATAATGTATGCATACAATACTAAGCCATTAAAATAATAATTGTTGACAGATTTGAATACTATATTAACATAACAATTAAAAATAGGAAGATTTATATGTGCTTATTATAGGGTATGATTATGTGAATGTGTATTTTTGGACATATTTACATTTTTGGAAGAAAGCTGGCGTTTTCCCATAAATGAGGACTATGAATATGGATATACAACATATGAGGCACGACCCTCCTTTTGTTTTTGAAATACATTTTTTTTCGGACTCCTTTCTCTGAATCCGATTGAAATTAAAAAGCCCAGTTGTGTGCAGAGGTTGCATGACTGTTGGAGCCACAATAATCACATGTATGATGGAAATTGCCTTTGAGTCAATGCATTAAAATTACTTTCACGCCGCTGCAGCTGAATAGCTTCACAAACACAAACACAGGGCAGTTAATTGTCGCCCTCCTCTCCTCTCGACTCTCAGGACCTCCTCACAGTGGAAAGACGGCCTTGGCAGCTAAGATTGCAGAGGACTCGCAGTTCCCCTTCATTAAGATCTGCTCTCCAGACAAGATGATTGGACACTCGGAGATCTCCAAGTGCCAGGCAATCAAAAAGGTAAAGGACCTATTATGCTGCTTCTGAAGCTTGCTTGTATTTCAGGTGACGACGAGAACATGTTTACATGTTTACATGTTTACATGCTTTAATGCTCAAAAAACGTTTTTCATTCTGGATGTGCTGTCCTGCCCCTCCCTACCCCAAAAAGCCTTTCCTAGAGACATCCATGTGGTACAAAAATAATAGATTTAATATAACACAAACGGCCACAAAGTACTTTGTATTGCCCCACATTGACAGCATATACACTTCCTTCATTCTTACCTTTCATAATAAAGGCTGTAGAGATACATCACTGTTTCCCAGATAACTTGAGATACTCTATAAAAAATGAATTGAATTGAGATAGAATTACAAGGGGAACTTAAATTCAACACATTAGCTTACAATATGTATTTATTAAAGAAAAATCTGTTCATTTTTAATATGGTTGCCACTGTTCATATTTTAATTGAGCGACAGCAGTGAAAGAAAGCCCAATATATAGTCCTCTCTAGTCCCCTATATAGGGGGACTTTATGGACTTACGGCTTTGAGACCTTTTATATGAAACATTATACCTCACTGAAGGAAAGGGGAGAAGCATCCTCAGAGTGTGTCAGCAAACAATGAGACATTTAAACGATGTGTCCGTCTTCCATTTGTCCCGCCTCCCTCTGTTCCAGGTCTTCGATGATGCCTACAAGTCCCAGCTCAGCTGTGTGGTGGTGGACGACATCGAGCGTCTGCTGGACTACGTCCCCATCGGGCCTCGTTTCTCCAACCTGGTGCTCCAGGCTCTGCTGGTCCTGCTGAAGAAAGCTCCGCCAAAGGTCAGAGTTCATCTGCCACTTGTGTACATGTCGTTGCTAGTACTGCATGTGTATTATACAGCAGGGCTTCTCAACTAGGGATATGAGATTATATCACGGATCACGATATAATAATCTCATTATCGTGGCAAATTCCTGGGATATTCGTAAATATCGTCACGAGTGACTTGAAAAAGCTGTCTAGCTCACCGTCAAGGTAGACAGGTGAAAAATGTATTCATATTGTATTTGTTTTTCACACAAAAAAGATATGTGTCTAATCTGTGATTCCAAATATTTGTTTCTTGACAAAACGTAAAGCGATACCAGTAAGATTGAGTGCCATGTTACGAGTTTCAGGCATATTTTGATGATAATATCGTGAATCGCAGTTCTTTTTGGCAGGAAAATCGAGATATGACCTTTTCATGTCCTCCCATGCTTTTTCTCAACCTTTTGTAACTTCTGAGTCCCACCTTGTTAAAAAATTAACTAAACCAGAAAAGAAACATGACGACAAATAAGGAGAAAAAAACAAAACGTTACACCACGATCAGCTGTAATGACCAAACTAGATAATCTGCTCACAGTCACCCATCACTCCCTGTGATTATGAATCCAGATTTAGTGTATTGAGGGTCATATCTTCCTCACCACATGCTCTGAAGCTTTTACTGGTGCCTTCACTTTCTCCTTCTGTGTTCATTTCCTTTTCATGTTTTACTGCATATATGGAGGACAGCACATTCCTCACGTATAAATCAATGAATGTATCAATAAATACATACAGAAATAAGCAAATAAAATAATTAATACACAAATAAATAAATAAATGCTGGAATAAATTAAATAATTGCATGAATAAATTAATAAATGCAGACATGAATGAATAAATGCTGAAATTAATGAATATGGAAATAGATTAGGAGTTAAATAAATACATTAATGAATAAGAGTTGGTACGTAATCAGGGTGTAAATAATTAAATGACTTAAATTTACTTCTACATTTATTTATTTGTGTATTTCTGGGTCCATATGCTAATGAGAAAGGCAGTCCTAACCACAGTCTCATGCAGGATTGTGAGTCAGTGTGATGATCCAGGTCCACTACCGCCTTTCATGGATGCACAAACAAGAAATCAAAATAGCCTAAATAGTTTCAAAATTAAATTAAAATGAAAATGTCCGGAGACTGGATCGAACGACCGGTTCTTAAAACTACACCCGACCGGCCCACCCGGTTCCCAACACCGGCTCGGACGAAGACAGTGAGACAGGACTGGCATCTTACAGTGTGAGGGGTCAACTCATAATGAAATGGAGCTGGAATCCTAGATGTCCCTGTGTCTTTGATTCCGAATGTTTCTTTTTAATTTGAGCTATAGAAGCTGCAACATTATATTTGTTTATCTGAGAGTTACCGAACCGTGGCTGTAATAAATCTGCTGAAATTAAACCATCCACTCGGCTGTTTCATCTTTCAGCTTGTGAAGGGACAATCCATCTCTCTCTCTCTCTCTCTCTCTCTCTCCTCGTGGAAATCGACTTCACCAATATAGTCGCATCAACGACAAGCAATGCCTTTATTCCTCCTGCAGGGCCGTAAGCTGCTCATCATCGGCACCACCAGCAGGAAGGACGTGCTGCAGGAGATGGAGATGCTGGACGCCTTCAGCACCACCATCCACATCCCCAACATCTCCACTGGGGAGCAGCTGGTGGACGCTTTAGAGGTACGAACACAGACATGCCATGGGGATGATGACGAGGAGGAGGAGGAGGATGATGATGATGATGAAGCATCTTCAAGGTTCAGGCTCCATGATATTTGTGTCAGATCAGTTGATTATAGAGTCAAAAAGTCTTGTTCTGACTCGTATTGTCTGACCAATCACGGCTGGTCATCTCTGCTGAAGCACCTCTGCAATTTCTCTTTTTCTCTCCTTTTCTTTCCTCCCTCGAGGAATGATCAGGGGCAGGGCTGTTGTTTCCATGGTAACATAAACGTTTCCACCCTTCCCACAGTTCCCCCTCACAGGCGCCAACACCGTTCCTCTTTCTCTTCGTCATTGATCACAGTTTTTTTTTACATTGTACATGTTAAAAATGAAAGGAAAAAAATGCTTTTTGAACGTTCCTTGATTCGCTCCCACTTGCAAATCCAGTTAAATATTGTTATTATTCTGCACACTTGTATTTCAGATTCCTACTAGAGCATTTTTACATGCTTTCATTTATTTTTATTGCTGCAGCAGTTCTTCTCAGCCTCTCTCTGAAACGCTCTGTTTGTCCTTGAATCAGTGGTGCAGTATTTATAATCATCCTATTCTCCAGAGCACAGCGTCGCCGACTCTGTATCCTTAATTAAAAGGGAGTTTTCACCGCCGCTCCGTCTTCGGTTTGCTTGTTGGCTGCAGGCTTTGAAAGTTGTATTGAAGCTCTGCCCCTCTCATGTCTTTGCAGCTGCTGGGAAGCTTCACAGACAAAGAGCGGGCCAGCATCGCACAGCAGCTCAAAGGGAAGCGAGTCTGGATCGGCATCAAGAAGCTGCTGGTGCTCATAGAGATGTCGCTGCAGGTACGGAGGCTCGCCGACGACAGTGAAGTGAAGGCGATGAAAAGGAAACATGGCAATTGGGAATACACTGGAAAAATACAGATGCCGGGCTCCAGTGGAGCTCCACAACCATCTGACTGTTTGTACCTTCAGTTGTTCCTCCTCTCCTCAAACTGATCCATGTCTCTCTCCTTCTGCTTTTCCATTTCTCGCCTCCAGATGGACCAGGACTACAGAGTGAGCAAGTTCCTGTCTCTGCTCAGAGACGAGGGGGCGTGAGTACAGCCGCTCTGCACCAATCACAACAACCCTCTTCTTTTATGCTCAATCCATGCTTATGTTTCTCCTTCCATCACCCAGTCAGCTGCTTCTCTTCAGACTATCATGTTAACATCATTGGCAGAATGCACTACGAACATGGCTCAGTGATGTCACACAAGAACACACATTGATTTTTGAAGTCTCGTGTTTCCACACTGCACACACAGCCGCCCCAAGAAACAATCAGCCACCGCCTCTTTGACCTTAACCACTTTATTTTGCAATCACCAGGGTGAACGATGGCGATCAAATCCGAATTTAAGCTGTTGGTCACTCTCGCTGTGCACTGGTAAGGTCACCAGCAAAGCAATGGGACTAGAACCTGTAGATTAGGAGTCCCAAACCTGTAGCTTGTCAGGTAGCTGTTTGGATTTTGATTGTAGTGTCAACAGTATAATTTTACATGTATTTTTTTTCTTTTCTCACCAAACGTGAAGATTTTTTTTTGTGTGGGGCTATTGCATACAAAATCAATGCAAAGCCGTGAATAGGTCCTTCTGTTGTCACTGATACAGAAATGGAGAGAAAACCAGTCGTAGTGATCTGTGGTTCCTGAGAGCTCTGCGAGCCTCACATTGGTACAGAGAGCGCATGAAAAAAAGTGTTTTTAAAGTTGTTTGCGTATCGTCTTGCAGACAGTCCTAACAAAGCAGTTGTTACAAATGTCGTCATTATTTAGTCCTTCAGCATCCTTTTAATCTGTTTATTGCAATTCAACAACAATTTATCTTCACAATAGAATAGTTTATTTTGGGTTCATACCGCTGTAGTAAACCAGCCGAAGCGTGTCTTGTGAATACAGCTCAATGAGACTCACCGAGCACCTCTGGGTGATGTAATGAACTCAGGTAGGAGGGCGTTTGAGTTGACTCCATGTAGAAAGCAGCAATATTTGTTGTTTCAGCCATGCTGGATGAAACAGTGCTGGTGTCTACATGGAGGTAAGCCCCGCCTCCTCCCGGACGTGTCGAGCATGAGCATCATTCCCGTATTTCAGCATTTAAAGAGTGACTGTGTGACTCGGCAGATGTAAAGGATGCTGGTGAGTGATAATAGAGAAAGTTGGGCAAATGAAGTCAGTCATTCAGTTACACAGCACTCTGTTTGTAAAGTGGGATAACATTAGCTGATGTTAGCCGCCAGAGCTACTCGTCATACATCAGACTGAGAAAGGTTGTCCATACAACCATTAAGGGTACTGGGCGGAGCAACACTATTTAGTCTTTAACCAACTCTTTGACGTTCCAAATGACATACAATCATTGCATGTTTTACTCCCCCTTCATCATCATTTTACTGTTGCATTTATTGTAGCAATTGAATGACTCATAGCATTATGGCTCACATATTTGTTTCTGAACAACAACAATAATAATGAAAAGTGATTCTAGGGAGTGTAAGGATTTTTTTAAGCCTATTTTACTTTTTATATTTTGCACACTTCACTTTGATCCCGCTCCTTCCAGGTTTCATGAGTCGGTGGCACCAGCTCTTTATAAGTTCAAACTTATCTTAATTCTAAGCTAATTCAGTGTGTACTAAATGCAAATGAATGCATCACTAATAATAACTGCCAAGTGTAACTGTTACTGTTACTTTTGTAAATGTTGCTAACATTAGCCTGCTAGCCTATTAGCCTCCTAGCATATGACCCATTAAGATTTAAAAGGAGGCAATATGAAATATGGTCGACATGTGTGACTTGACAGTTTATCAAAATGCTTCTTAATTCTTATTAACTGAGAATTGTTTAAATTATATTTCACAAAAATCAACATCAAGTTACAAACCAAGCTTAATATTTCAGGCCAACTGAATAAATAGTTTGATTAGCAGATATTTCCTGCTCGTTGGCTACCAGGCTACTAATAACTCTGAAACACACATATATTTCTCCATGTAAAACATAAAACAAAGTAATACCTGCATTACAAAGGACGACAGTTCAATTCGATGTATCTTAAGGCACACATTTGTGCCAGTAATTGTACAATTACAGTGGCTTCCCGTTTTTGCTTTTCATTGGCTAATTCTACAAATGTTTCATAGCAACAGACATTTAAAGACTTAAAGAAGTCTTTTCAAGCTGATGTCATTATCGCATCATCTCTGGGTTGAAATAATTACAAATCTCTGGATTATCGTAATTCCGAGTTTCGCATTATCATAATAACTAATTTTGTATTATCTCTTGATTATCGTATTTCTGAGATTTGCTTTATCTGTTTTATTGTAATTGCGAGTTTCATGTTATTTCTGGGTTAGAGTAATTCTGGTTTCCAAGTTTTACGTTATCTCTGGGTTATATTTCTGAGTTTCGCATTATCTATTTATTGTAATTGCACATTTCACATCATCTCTGTATCGTAATTGAACTTCACGTTATCCCTGTTATCATCATAACTTATCTTACGTTATCCCTGGGTCAGTATTACACGTTTCTAGTCATCTCTGGGTTATCATAACGAGTTTCACGTTACCTCTGGGTTATCGTAACTACAAGCTGCTTGTAAACAGTGTTCATGTCAACATCTCAGTCATGATTACAATCGGGCATTTTTCTGAATGCTCCGACACATCCGACTTCAGGGTAAATAATACGGGAAGTGCCTTAAAAATAAACACTGACTCCTGTCGGCTTCAGTCTGATGGGATTAAACTCATATTTCATTAACATATAGTAGGATTTTGTCAATGTCTGATGCAAAAAGCAAAAGATATTTCATGAGTTTTATAAATGCAGCGTGATTTAGTAAATGGCTGGTTTGAAAACTAGTGGATATAGCCACAATTTTAGTAGAAGGGTTTTTTCCAAAGAGCTGGTGCAACCCTAATGTCCCTGACGGTAACGCCACAGTATATATATATTAATAAAATAGCAGTATTGAGGCTTGCCCTGGTATAGTCTGGAAAGATCAGTGAGTGATGGTGTTATATTGTGGCTCTCTTCTTGTTTTATAGCCGGTTAAATCCTCGTCCTCGCTTTTTATTTAACTCCAGACGGCGCCCTGCGTTGTGCTGGTGCTGCGTGAGTACACCGGAGTTTGTTGAGGGTTGCTCAAACGGTCTGAAGGGGGGCGGGAGTAACGCAACACCACCTCACAGGAAACTGAATGGACTCGTCTTCTGCTTTTTCCTCGCTTTCTAGTGATCGCAGCTTCTATGAGTAGAGGATCCGGAGGAAGCAGTGAAGCAAGCATCTCGCCACCGCCAAGCCACCCGTTGGACTAAAATGAGGAAGGAGGAGTTGAATAGATCATCCACAACCGACTTCAAAACACTCCTGGATCACTGAGAGGAACACACCGGACTTCTTTATCTTAGCATGTTTTCTCCTCCTCCTCCTCTTCATCAACTTTACTTATCGACACATCGCAGCAAACTACTGGAAGTCGTACTGTTAAAAATCTGTCATGTGAAGAAATTGCAATAGATGATTGTGTGAAAAAAAAGTGCTGTTTTGTGCATCATGTGGGAAAATCCCCCCCCCCCCACACCAAAAAAAAGCCATGTATGTTTGCAACTATAGTGTTTGTTGTATTCGTTGCATATCCCTCGTCCTGTTGAAGATTGCTATTGTTTAGTACGATATGTATCCTCGATGTGACAACAATCCCCATTTGAATCTAGAGGCTTTTAGTGAATATGTAGTGGCTGTAAAGAAAAAAAAGAAGCTGTACCATGTGTGAATGTAAACCCTTTAAATCTACAGTAACTCGTTCATGTTCTGTACATAGTATATATAGACGAAATACAGTATGAGAATACATTAAATGATCACATCTCCCAAATCTATATCAGTATGTTTCTTCTTCCCTTTTGCTCCTGAGATTGTTGACTTTTACCAGGTTGCTGTAATAGTGAGAGGCCTGCCCGTCTGTCTGCCTGTCTGTCTGCCCGGCTGTTAGTACAGTACAGTGCGGTCCAGCTGTTAGTGAAGGCGTCTTCAGTGTTAAAGATACTCAAAGAGAGACACATCCTGCATCCGTCAGTACTTATCAGCGGTTATTCGCGTCCGCTCGTGCGCATGCGCGGGGAGCTCAGCACTGCATGCGTCCAGTGTGTGTGTGTGTGTGTGTGTGTGCGTGTGTGTGTGCGTGCGCCGGTGCGCGTGGCGGCAGATGTGCATTTGAATCTTAGGGTTAGACGGTTGTTGGTTATTTTGTGGGTTTTTTTTCTCATGTCACGTGTTTGGTGCTTATTGTCCAAAGTTCTGTTTATTGTTTGATTCTTATCATTGACGATGTGAGGCGTGCGCGTGTGTTTGTTTGTGCATGCGCGCGTGTGTGTAAATAAATATAAACATGCAGATGTATTATTGCAATAAAAAAAGCACAGATGCAGAGGAAAAAGAAGCTTACAGCTGCTCGTCTGGTATTATTTATTTATTGATGATCTACAGAATATTATAGTACATACATTTGCTCAAGTACACTTTTGTGGTACTTATATTTTATGCTAAACGTTATACTTATACTACACTACATTAATTTCTACATTTCATGTTTGACATGCAAATACGGTTGCAACTGTGCAGTTTGCACATTAGTTTGAAGTCACATGCACTGTTCTAGATATGCACTCTTATAGATATACCCTGTTCTAGATACACACGGTTATAGATATACACTCTTATAGATATACATTGTTATAGATACACACTGTTATAGATATACACTGTTATAGATATAGACTGTTCTAGATACACACGGTTATAGATATACCCTGTTCTAGATATACACGGTTATAGATATACACTCTTATAGATATACCCTGTTCTAGATACACACGGTTATAGATATACCCTGTTCTAGATATACACGGTTATAGATATACACTCTTATAGATATACCCTGTTCTAGATATACCCTGTTCTAGATATACCCTGTTCTAGATACACACGGTTATAGATATACCCTGTTCTAGATATACCCTGTTCTAGATATACCCTGTTCTAGATATACACGGTTATAGATATACATTGTTATAGTTACACATTGTTATAGATACACACTGTTATAGATATACACTGTTATAGATATAGACTGTTATAGATACACACTGTTATAGATATACCCTGTTCTAGATACACACGGTTATAGATATACCCTGTTCTAGATATACACGGTTATAGATATACCTGTTATAGATATACACGGTTATAGATATACACTGTTATAGATATACACTGTTATAGATATACACTGTTATAGATACACACTGTTATAGATATACACTCTTATAGATATACACTGTTATAGATACACACGGTTATAGATATACACGGTTATAGATATACACGGTTATAGATATACATTGTTATAGATATACATTGTTATAGTTATACATTGTTATAGATATACACTGTTATAGATAAACATTGTTATAGATATACACTGTTATAGATATACACTGTTATAGATACACATTGTTATAGATATAGACTGTTATAGATATACACTGTTATAGATACACACTGTTATAGATATACACTGTTATAGATATACACTGTTATAGATATACATTGTTATAGATATACATTGTTATAGATATACACTGTTATAGATACACTGTTATAGATACACACTGTTATAGATATACACTGTTATAGATATACACTGTTATAGATATACACTGTTATAGATACACACTGTTATAGATATACACTTATAGTTATACAGTTACAGATGTACACTGTTATAGATATACAATCATAGATACACACTGTTATACACCTATAGTTAATACGTTTTTATTCTAGACCACACTCACACTAATATTTAAAAAAATGGTTTGCTGTAAAACCTGGATATGCAAGATCGCCGGTAACTATGGTTGTTGGACAGTTTTTATGGAGTAAATCACCCTCTAAGTATTACAGAAGTATTAAGTATAACACAAAATAAATGATACAGGTAGAAGTACCTCAAAGCTTTGGTTGCGTTAATGTACTTTTCACAGCTCAAAACCAGTGATATCTGGACTACAGAAAAAGCTCCTTGGTGGCAGGCCTCTATCCTGGACCACATCACCGAAACATCACCAGACACCCTCGGTCCCAACCTCTTCAGCTTCTCGCCTCTTGTGGGTGCTACAGAGCCAAAAACAACACGGGGAGATACATGTCTGGCTCCTTATATATGATCTCAATAAATACATCTATTAAAACTGAAATGACATAATTGGGCACTTTTTACTCCATAATACATTCGTGTTTTTTTGAAAGAAAAGAAAACAGGACAAATGAGGAGAGCAAAATTCACATATGGTCAAATTCAATGATTCTCCAGCATTGCTGTCCCAACATGAATATAAACACCCTAAATGTTGTGTTGTTGTTTAAAGTTAAAGAAAAACAAAGTGGTTGGGGAAAAAAACTGAAAACGACGATACAACGCCAACAATTGGAAAAGAAGAATAAAGCATTGGTGAGATGTGACGGAAAGCACACTTTAAGGAACCCCAGATGATTTCAGAGTTATAATAATAATAATAATAATAATAATAATAATAATAATAGATTATCATCATTGCTGCATTCACGTGTGAGCAGTATTTAAACTTAAACTGCCTTCTGATAGATGAATCTAACACTGCATCATGTTTATAACATAACAATTAGGCTCTTTGTTTTGGAGGCTGCCTAACATCTATACAGGTAAATGTGGTGGAGGAGAGGCACTACTTTTTCTCTCTGAAACGTAGTGAAGCGGCAGTAAACAGTCGCATAAACATGAAAACAAGTTAAATGCAGGATGAGACACTTTTTTTGGACGTTGCTGGGGAAACGGGTGACATTCCTCTTTAATTCTCCAGGCTCACGGGATTATGCAACCCGCTTCGCTGCAGTGCGCCCCCAAGGCCGGTAGAGGGCGCTCCGGAGCCTGCGAATGAATCTCCTCTCTCGCGACGGCTCCGCTTCCCCTGACCCGCATTCACCCGTACTGTACAGGGGGGGAGGACCCAGCACAGAAAGCTAATAAGCGCCGTAGAGTTCCCTCGCAGACCGTGGCCATGGCTTTGGCAGCCCCTGACAGACGCGGCGCTCCCGTCTCCTCGCGCCTCACAGCGGACTGAGAGGGAGCTAACACCGGGGGGAAGCGCTAGCTAAGCCGCGCGAGGCGGTTAACCGGCTGGACTCGCTTGTATTTTTCTGTTTGTTCTGCTTTCCCCCCCCCCCCCCCCCTTCTCTCTCACGTGTTAATCCGGCTGTTCCTCGTCCACGGGCTTTATGTTGACGGCACAGGAGGCGGTGTTCTATCACAAGTCGAGCATTGGTGAGTGTGTCCGTTTCTTCCACTATAGCGACATATACGGCGTCTTTACGGGGCGGCGGTGCAACGTGAGTGCTGTCCTCATGTCAACCCGGGCGCTGCGCCGCCCTGCCTACTGTACTCTACTGTACATATAGGTTAATGCAAAGACGGCTGGCCGCCGGGCTGCAGCTCCCTGCCTGCCTCTCTCTCTAAAGTACCGCTGCGGTTGTGTGTGTGTGTGTGTGTGGTGTTTTTTGTTTGTTTGTGACCTGCGCGACTGCCATGTGCTTCCTTCGCTGCCGTCACATCGACGCACCTGGGTCAGGTAGGCAGCTCCAAAGTGCGCGGGTACGGCTCGGGACGAGAGAACCTGTTCACCTTCCCTCTCTAGCCCTATATGTCTGCGCGTGCTGGGCGCGCGAGACGCGTTGCCCCAGGAGGATCTCGCGAAGGTGCAGAGATAGAGGCTTTGTGCCAACATATAGGCAGCATATAGGCTGCTGTGTATGTGTCTACATATATGTATGTGGCCCACCCAATGCAAGCCTGTGATATACTGCGCAGCCACTGTTCGCATTCCTTTGCTGTGACATAGCCAAGTAGGTCTGTGTGTGTGTGTGTGTGTGTGTGTGTGTGTGTGCGCAAAAAGAAAGTGTGCAAAAGTATGCCTGAAATGCTCTTGGAGACTTGATATGAATCTTGCATGCTAGAGGACAGCAGTGAGATATGGACTGTGTGGTTCCCAGCCGTAGCTGCTCTGAGACTGAGTGTCGTGTGCGTTGTGAGAGGCTGCTTATAGAGGGATGATTATTAATGTTTTTTTTTTTTATTTTTACATTTTGCTTCCAGGATGAGGGCGGCGTCATCTGTTTCATCGGCTGGACCCTCGGACGTGATTGCATGACTGAGTTCGGGCGGGACGAGGTAGGTGACCGGGACACAGCAACACCAGCACGCTCACACACATTCCCCTCCGCTGGAGATGACAGGTTATCTTTTTCTGTCAAAAGCAATCTTGATTTCATTTCCATGTAGAACATTTCTGAGTGTAAATGCAGGAATGACCCTGGAACCGAAAAGTAATATTTCCCCTCCGGAGGCCAGGTCTACGAGAAATGAACCCAGGAAGCACTCACTTTGTTTACAAGAGCCCCCCCCCCCCTTATTAGTTTTCAGCAACCTTTCAAAGATGTATCAGTCTTTTATGAGTGTCTTCCCTTCTGACTTGTTTTCTTGCAAGAAAAGCAATTCGTCTGAGAGGAAAAAAAACAGCTTTACAAGCAATATGAATAAATCCTAATAAGCTAAATATGCTTAAAATGCAATAAAAAATCTATTTGGGCGGTATATGCCAACCATCAAGATTTCAATAACGTAGACAAAACATAATTATCCATGCTGGAGTGAATGGCAAACTAAAGAATGTCCATGTAAAAATACAGCATCTATGTATGTTTGTATGTATGTATAGATATTTATATATATACAAACAAACAAAGCCATAATCTCTGCCTGCAGCCAGACGTGACCTCTTTTGACGTCCGTTCCTAACACCAACCCCCCTCCCTCCCTCCCTCCCTTTTTATTTTCCCATAGCTGCTTGCTGCAAGGCAGCGTCCTGGTTTTCTGAGGTTGAGGCGTAATGTATAGCGAGTGGGAGGGGAGGGGAGGAAGGGGGAGGAGGAGGAGGCGGCAGGAAGAAAAGCAGTCTCTCGGCCCCTGCCTGCCTGCCTCAGTCTGAGGGAAAGCGCTTACATAACAGGGGCCGTGCAGGCAGCCGCTGCCCCGGTCGCCGAGGTCCCACGGCCCGCTTACGTCACATGTAGGGGGAGGGGCTTCCAGGTCATCTATCCAGTTAGCCAGCTGAGAAAAATACTCGGCTCGTGCACTAATTTAGTTTGATGCCAGTGTCCACTTGTAACACACATTAGAGCCTAAGCTGTGGACTTGAACCCACCAAACTGTGTGGGTGAAGGATCGATTCCCTAAAGACGGCCGCGCTGCCGTCGATGCAAACAGAAATCACATGGCGTTTATCCCTGTGGAGCGGTGACCACGCCAACGTAGAGCTGCAAGTGTGCAAGGATTCCATTTCTTATCTCTTATTATTAGATCAAGTGTTCTAAATCTTTAAATTCCCCACTTAAGTCCTCAATCCCAAATTATTAAATTCCCAGTGAAACCATGGAAAGCTCCAGTTTTAGAAGCTGGAACCAGAACGTTTGAAGGATGACTTTAGCAATACATTATTATATTATTATTATTACTCGTCTGGCAACTGATGATTTTTCTCATTGTTAGTTTATAGATAACATTATTATTATGATTATGATTATTCTCTACTTGTTGTGAATATATATATATATATATATATTAGGGGCGGGGGAAAAAACGATTCACATAAGAATCGCGATTCTAATCATCCACAATTCTGAATCGATTCATAAACTTCAAAATTAGATTTTTTTTATTAATGTTCAATTTGTGTGATTTGTGTACAGTTTTTTTTTCGTAACTTCTTGGAGAAAAAGGCAGCTAGCCTAAGCTTTTATTTAGGTCATTTTATTTATGCAAGTTATTTCTTGTACAGTAAGTACGTTTTTATTTGTTTAGCATGAATAAATGTTACCTTTGTGTGATAACATCATTGGAATCAGTTTATTCAAAAATCACATTATCTTATACAAATTGATGCCATAATTTGCCGTAACACACTATGCATTGCATCCATTTTTTAATCAAGAATCGGTTGAATCGAATCGTGACACCTAAAGATTCACATCCCTAAAATATATATATATATATATATATATATATATTTATTATGCTATGTCATTTGGAGTTCACTTGCTTCTGTATAGATTCTGTTTTTTTCTTATTTGGAATACTTCTAATGATTTATTATTTACTCCTTCTATGCGTCTGTACTTATTTCTGTCCTTGCGCTGCTGCGACAACCACGTTTCCCTTCTGGGGCTCACTAAAGACTCGTCTTATCAATAAACGCTTATCTCAGGTAGAACAAGAAAAAGATCAACAGATTACACTGCAGCATGCTTCGGCTAGAAAAATTGACAATTTGAACAAGGCCAAAGTAGCATTCATCCTTATCCGTATCAGCTCATCCTCTGCAGGATCGCTGGTGGGCGACAGACGACGGCTCTTACGTGGCAGTTAATCGAAGCCAGGCGAAACGCTTTCAAAAGCTTCAAGGTATAATATGTAGCCACATGGTCGCTTGCTGTCCATAAACACGGCATTCAAAATCCAGCCCCCCCCCCCTCCGACTCAGTGAGCGAACAACCGGGAGAGAGCACAGTGTGGTCAAGCGAGCTAGAGAGAGAATGAAGAGAGGGTTTGGAAGAATAACGTACCCTGACCCTTTGACAGCTGACATTTTAGTTGTTGCATGTTTGGTCGTCAGAATCTAAAGTTTAACAGCGGACTTGAGTTCTACAGAACCCTGACGGAGTTTCAGAGGTGTTTCTGTTTGATGAGCGACCATGTGAACCGATGACCATTGGCGGGATGCGTCTGCGGTTGCTCGTCGTAACTTTCATGAATGCTACGTGATTCCGTATTTAAAATGGTTTGAAAGCTTTTACGAGGACACCGCGTTCAGTTTGCCCTTTCATCATTGTTTACCGACTGTGAAAGGGTCTATGGCAACACACAACCCGAAACATAAAAACCCACGGCGACGTGACCACTCGTTCCCCGCCGCTATGCGCCAGAAGCTAAAGAATGCCACGTATCTTGTGCCTTGGTACGGTGAGAGGTTAGCTGAGGGTTAGAGCCCCACGTGGGGCCTGAAGGCTCCGAGTCGATGCCCAGAAATGTCCTGAGAGCAGCAAAATAAGGAGAAAAGAAGATACAGGGAGGGGGGGGGGGGGATCTCTGCAGATACAGACACCATCACACACTTCTAGTGGATTCTAAGGGAAGATTTTTGTGTTAGTCTTTATATTGTTTTTGGAGGAAATTGTTGCATATTACACTGTTACTATAGTACTAAAAATACTATAATAGACATTTGTTAAGTGTTAACATTTGACTACAACAAGTAGCTTTTTGGCTTTTTTACTTGAAAATGACTGAAGTGATCCATCGTCACTAGGGCGGGGTTATCTGGGTTAAAAGGTTTAATACTGATATACCAATAATGATACTTTTTTCAAACTCCTAGCCTAATGAGTACACCAGCTATGTTTCTATTAATGACTACAGCTCATTTCTCCACTATATATAAACTGATTTATCTTGTAAAGGTTAATCATGTCTCATTGTGAACAATAAGAGGTTTTAGTTTGTTGTTAGCCAACATCTAAAGAAATGAATTAAACACTCATTTTACCACCCCACCAAATTCTGTTTATCAAACAATTTCTTCTGTTTCTTTCATATTTATCAGTTGATTTTCAGTCCCTTTTCTAAATCCACATGGACCGCTCTTCACATCGGCATCAATGGTCCGCCGCTCAAAATCAATTTCAGAAGGAAAAAATTGCCGGGTAAAATTGCTGACCGTGACGAGCTATCTGGCATATAAAAGGCTGTTTTTAAATGGAGTCCGGCACAGTGGTCACTCCACATGGTATATTCGGTCGGTGCCTTAACGATACCCAGATACCCTGCTAGTCATCATTTAGCTTCTTTCAACCTCTTATATTTTTTCAAAAATATAAAAAGATGTTTACAATGTTACGGAATGGAGAAAACCTTACACTTCTCTCTCTACTTTGAAACCTCCCTCCACATACTGAGCATGTTCAGTGTGCTGCCTGGTGTCGGGGCTTCAGGCAGGTGTTTTGTTTGGCCTTTCCAGAGAACTGCCCATCCTGGGCTACCACTCTAACTACAATGTGCTGGGAGGTTATTGTGCTTCCTGCTGCTGTTCTCTGTTTCATATCGACATAAACTGAATGCCTTTAAGTTTTTGGCCATCCAGTTGGACCAAACAAGACACTTGCAGATGTCATCCTCAGTGCCAGGAAATTACGGCAGGCATTTTATAGACTAACCGATCGATAAACCTGGGAGGTGCCGACGCACCAACCAGTAATGACGATAGCTGTCGGACACATGTGGCAGAGAGGCTGATTGTATCTGTAAGGTTGGAGAGTTACCACCAGTATGTATGTACTGGACATAATACCTGCGTGAGTACAATACAAAGCAGGCAGTACAGCACACACACACACACACACACACACAAACAGGCATAGGGTGGCCTCGGGGCTTCTCCACGGTACTTTGGAATGTTCTGTTCTTTCCTGTGAGGGCAGGAACATCTTTATTAAATACAGCCTCTATTCAATTAGCGTTGAACACCAGATTTCCTCAACATGCATCTCCCACACACAAGATTAAACACAAGGAAGCCAGGACAATATTCTCCCACCACCTGACGGGAAATGACTTACAAAGAAGTAAGTTGGGGGTTTCGGGATTCACAGTGTTGAGTCAGGACCACGACGAGGTGCTTTAATTGACTCTGAGTTCTAATTTTGTGTCACCTGTGGGATTTAAAGGAACATGCGCTCAAAACGCGACCTTAACCCTCGAGGCCCCTTAAGAATGATGTTTATTCACAAAAACTGACTACCGACACTCATACATCTTTTCAACAACTTCAGACCTAACCATAGCTATAAAGTTTTCTTTTTTATGTTTTTATACCCTTTTTGTCAAAAGCACCCTGATGCACCTAAATCACCACTTTAGTCAAAAGAAGAGACGAGGCTCTCTCTTGATCAAGAAAAAAAAAAACACACACAAAATATATTAAACATTCACACCAATTTTATATCAACCCCAACACACCAAGAGATTTTTTTGGGTGTTCAGCTTTCAGACTGATCTCATGAATCGGCATATGTATGACACGCCAACTCGTATGCCATTATGGCGTGTTACCACTACGCACAACCGCCTTTTTGCAGGTTTATCGATGCCGAACCCTAACCCTAACCCTATCCTTTAAGGTTGTTTATATACACGCGGATGTGATGTGTCGTTTCGCTAGAGGGCGCTGACAAACGCAGATGTGATGGGTCGTTTCGCACAGAACGTACACATAAACGCGGATAACGTGAATTGCGTACAGATAACACGCGTATATTTAGGAAAAGTCATGATGCCACGTTGCAGCTTTTGTACTGCCATGCATTTTGCAAGGCAAAGAGAACCACGCCCCCATTGAAACATCTTGTGATGAAGATCTGCTGTTGGTTTAGGGGGTGTCATCACACCTAAAACCTGTTTTCCCTGTATTTTTAAGGCAGAGGCGTAGATCTATTAGGTGTTCATGGGAAAGCATTATCATATGTCAGCATTAGAGTTATTATCAAAAATAAGTGGTTATAATGGGAGTCAATGGGAGAAAATTGGGCCTGAGGTGAAAGAGTGTTACCAATGTGAATATCTCCTATTATATACACCTTGCAATAGAGGGCAAAAAAATAATAATACAATACATATCCTGGCCAAGTTTCATACAATTAGCCTTAAAACTGATCGATATATTGACATTTAAAAATCGAATTGTACATGTTTGTGCCTTAAAGTTGAACCATGACCTTAAAATGGTTGTTAGGGCGTTATGATTGGACGGCAAACTGCAGAACAGAATTAGTGCTTCAGTCCCGTTCCTCGATTAAAGATATTAAGTGGAAGAGTTTCTCCTGGAGGCAGACTGTGTTCCTGCTCCAGGAGTCTTCATTAGCTTTTCAGTCTGTGAAGCTGTAAATGCTCTCTGCTCTCTTGCATATTTATATTTTTTATCTCCGGCTCTATTTATGGCAATGTCGGCCTGTCTGTCCACCGCTTTAGTCAAGACTGAAATATATCCATTTTACAATAGGATTGTGTACATTGCATACATGCTATACGTGGTTTCTCCATCAAACACATGTATATATCTGGCCACTAAATATTGAACGCTCCCCATGTTGTTACATTCTTCTGTTATACTGTTGTTGAACTGCATGCGCACTTATGCTCGGTCTATAGATGGATTTCCATTCAAAGTGAATCATTTGTTATGTCATAGTCCATTTGTTTGTTATTGGCAATGCAAAAAAAGATTTGAAAGTTCACGGTGAGTTCAGCACAGCCACTTCGTACACAGGCGCAATTCAGTGTGCCTTACATAAATGAAAGCAAAGAGGTAAATCTTTGTCTAAAATATGATTAAGAGATAGTAATAAAACAGTGATATAATAAAAAGATGAGCAATAAAACAGAAGAGTCTTATGGAAAGAGGGGTTTAAGACTGGCCACATTGGGCAATCTGGTGGTTTGTTCTATTTACATGCAGGGGCTACATTGGCATAAACCCAAGGTGGAACTCATTCAAACATTCCACTTCTTTATTATATTATTATTCCAGTATTTTCAATTTCATCGCATAACTGACGGATTCCTGTTTTATAGCTTGTTGTGACCCATTGCCTTTTTGGGAAAGTGTTTGAAATGTATTATTACTAGAATGAACATAGTTTACTTAATGTGTTACTTCGGTTCCCAGCAGGAGGGTAGTGTCATGTGACTTGAACTACTGGTGCACGAGTGAATATCGTCAGTGTGCTCTTGGAATATGAGGCGGTGTGTGAAGCTCCATGCTTTTGCTAAATTTTCGGCTTCTTGCTGGAGTCCGTGTGGCATGTGGTAGAATCCGGTCACTACCATCTGAGAAGGAAGCGGGGGGGTCGGATTCATTCATGGGGGGTGGACCCTGGGACGATCATCTCCCACGGCTGGTCAACCAGAACAAGAACAAACGCCGCCGGAAGCTGATTCGACCGCCCCCAGGAGGAGAGCCATGACGGAAGCTAAGCTAAGATAAACTTACCCAACTAAGCTTATCCAGCTTAGTTTATCCAGCTAAGCTAACCCAGCTAAGCTCCGTAGGCTAGTCTACCACCCAATCCGCTAGCTAATGTCCAATCACAGGAGTATTCAGGCTAACCCAGCAACAGCAGTTTGGTGATGGTGGTACCCACATCTTTCCAGAGACCCGGCTACGTCTTGGCATCTCGGATCAAGCTGGTTCAGACGTCTACAAAGAAACGGCTATGACTGCGTTTCTTTGTTTTGCAATGACAATAAACGATCCTTGGATGGAAGGGTCCAGTGGTGTAGTGGTAGTTGATGAGGTGGGTGTACTGTCAGGTAGATGGGTAGCTTACAGAGGAGGAAGTGGGTATACTCTCCTATATATTCCATTGGCTCTTGGCTGGTATATACCTGTGTATACCCTCCACTACACCACTGAAGGGGTCCAAAAGTTGAAAGAATAAATGTAAAGAAGGCAACAGTTGTACTTCCACGTTAGAAGAATTGGAGTTTCCTGCTCAGACATCTCGACGACTGTTGGTGCCCTGTTCACCACAATGGTATCCAGTGTGTCCATCATTAATGTGGGATAAAGGCCTCATAATATAAAGGGGATTTAAACCGAGCCTATTATCTTGAAAACTGGCCAAGGACTTAAAGATATTAAGGTCTGGAACAAAGCAGAGAAGACTGGAATTTGTCTTGGGAGGCATGAACCCTGCTATTAGCACTGCGTCTAGCTGTCTACCTCTGCTGATGACAGTAATAATACATAGAAGGAAATGGTTGTTTTGGCCATTTGGATGAGAGCGATGACATGAAAGTTCATACCAAAAGAGTGAGCTACAACATAAGACATGACATAGTGTTGGGTTGGTCACTGTGTGCCATTCTTTTCACATTACACATTGATAAAAACATTTAACTATCGCTGCTTTTAATCTCAGTGTTTTGGTACTACTGTCTACAGAACAGTCAAGTACCAAACCTCCATTCCCAATCTTGTTTATTCATTCTTTGATCAAATATTCAGGCATCTTTATAAACTACCATCATTTTCTGTTTTTTAAAACGGGACCTGTTATGGTTTTCTACTTCTTCACTTTCATTTTTTAAAATTTTTTTTGTGAATGTAAAAGGCCCACGTCCAAAGGGAGTTCCTCGACACCCACAGAAAGCTCCTGAACTGACTCAATTGAAATCTTCTCTTCCATAAAGTGATGATGTCACCAAGTAAGACATTTGCATAACATCTGCCCAGCTGCACATTTGGCGCGCTTTCAAACAAAGCTACAACCCCTGGCAAAAAAATAGGATGGAATCGGCACATTTAAGAGGATGTTCATCCAGCGTTTTTATGACGTAGCAATGTTTTGGTTCACATAGGGACATTCTGTCTCGGTGAAACATAGCTCAAATAAACGAAAAGCATGTATTTTAATTAATAGGACCTTTTTTCAGATCAAGTAGATGGGAATAAAAGGGAATCACTCAAAGTAGAGGAAGAGGAGATGAAGAACAAGTGGCTCAAACAAATTCTATCACTATTCCTCAGCAGTACAACTCCTGTTTGCTAGTTTCTGACAAACACGAAGCCATTGACCAATCACAACAGAGTGGCCTTTGTTTCAGATAGAGGCTGACAAGAGCTGCTGCAGCACTGCCTGATGGGAAAATGAAGTGTGTTTTGAGCATTAAAGCATTTAAACATGTTCTAGTAGAACCCGGAAATACAAGCATACACCAGGAAAGGAGCAGAATAGTTCCTCTACACGAAATAAGACAAGGACAAGAAATAATTGCTATTGTTCTGCTGTTTTATTTATGTTTCAGCCTGATTTCTCTTTTGGTAAAACTCACATCTTTTATAAAAACTAAACTTTATATTCATAGTCCTGTACATCACACATATGCATTTAACCAATACTAAGCATTTGGGAGCTTTGAAGCACCCGGGAATCAATTTGCGGTTCAGCGTCTTGCTCATGGCCATATTGACCTGCGGACAGCAGGAGCCGGGGATCGGCCCGCCAACCTGCGCCGCCGCCCCTCAGAACATTATCATGCTGTTTGGTGTGTTACATTTTAGACACGCGGCGTTTCAGACATCACAAATATGATTTTACCTAAACCGGGGGGAGGTAACGCACTCCCTCGTTTTCAGTGTTAACCATTGACGGGGATGCTAATCTTTTCCAAGTGTTTGTCCGTGTGTCACACTCGATATCTCACACACTCTTGATCCAATTAGCTCCAACCTCGAGGAAATGATGCGTCGCATCGATGTCTTTCCATGCGTTTAAATGGCAGCGATCGGCCCAACGGGGCGGCGTTACGTTAATCGTTTATTTACACGTCCACTTATCTTCCCAGACGCCGCCGATCAGATTGGGATTAAAGTTATCTGACTGGGCGAGCTGGCACGCATGAGGAGTCACGGTGGATTTAAAAAAGAAAAAAGGTTTAATTTCACTACTTTTTTTGTAGAATATGCAACAAGGTCCACTCATGAGAACTAAACCATAAGATCATGCAGATCATGTTGGACTTCCTACTCCCTACCCAGAGAGTCCTATGCAGAGGTCTATATATCCAAAACCCTTTGGTCATTACTCGGATCGTTCACTCTGCGCGGTTAATAACAACACTGCTGTCATATTTTAAGCTGATTGAGTTGCATCCTTGCTGTGAGTTCCACTGGTAGCCAGTAGGGATGCAACGGTTCTCAATATAATATTGAAACGTACGGTACAGCATGTACGGTTCAATACGCACTTGGACCCGCGATAGGGAAACGCCCCCTTCCAATATCCAACTTTCTTCTCAGCTTATAAGCAAAAAAAAGAAATCATTTTTGAATATATAAATAGCAATTTCTGTTCTCCTTGTGCACAAAATGTGTACCAAAACAGAACTGAAATCGTGACCTAAGAACTGAGGTACGTATTGAACCGTGGGCTAACTGTATTGTTGCATCTCTAGTAGGCAGTGATGTCGCAGGCTTTTATTGTGAAAGGTTAGAAGGAAAGGAGCAGCGTATGCTATCTTTGTCAACGCGGGAGCAGTAAGCGTATTTTACCGAATAAATAACTAAATCCAAAGTACTTTGTGACCGTCAGTGTCATGGACTCTCTCTGTCCTCGTCTGTCTGTCATTTTGCCTTCAGCGCAATGCATGATGGTATATATGCACACTACTTTTCAAGATTAAATTGTGGGAGTTATTAAGTGTCAATAAAACCCGGCAGGTCTTGAAGCGACTAATTGGAGGACGCCAACGTGACGGCGTGTTTTCAGCCTCCGTTCAGCTTCCCCTCTGTTGCAGCGGCGTCTCGTTCTGTCTCAGCATCCCTCTCGAGGCTTCCTATTGTTTCTGTGAATAAAAGGGAAGACAAAAATAAAAAAGGAAGAATGGCTTCAGTGGAATGAGAGACTTTCTAACGAGCTCTTGCACCTCCAGGGAGGATTCTCGCTCACAGAGATACACTCATCCTTCTTCAAACACACACACACACACACACACACACACACACACACACACACACACACAGGAGTGACCACAACAGGAAGTGATCCAGGGATTACATTAGACGGATGGACTGGACGGTTTCAGCAGTCTTGCACAGACAAGTTTTTTTTTTTTCTGGCATCTGGGGGTTCCTGGCATCCTGCGGTTGTCGGGAGATGGGAAAGAAACAAAATCCAGATCCAGAGAGGATTTTCACTGAGCTGGGTCTAACGGATCAGTCGCATATTGGCAGCGCTGTTATTATTTTTCTGATCAGATAACCTCTGAACATAACGTTGTCAGCTCTTCCTCTGCCAACGAGAGTCTGTCAAAGATCTCATTCATCCAGCAGAAAGCTGGAAAGGAGAACAGTACACAAAATCCACTGTTTAGTCCGTACCGTGGTCTTGGTGCTGAAGTCCTCCTGTGGACCAATGAGGGTGACGCCATCACAAATGAGATAACGTGTTGGACTGTTGGTGTTCACCTTCAACTGGTCGCTGCACATCGGACCATTCCACTCTTTGTGCGGTGTCACTAAAGTACCCACAAACTAGAACTCATTGAGCTCAGTTTTTCACCTATAAGTTAAGTGGTTACATCTCCAGCCAATGGGGAAGTACCGTAAACTTGCATTCTCTTTGCTGGCCACCAGGGGCAGACTCCTCTCTGATTATGTAGAAGTCTGTGAGAAAATGGTGCTACTTCTCTCTTGATGTATTATCTCAGTAAACATAGTAACCATGAGTTTATGGTCTCAATCTCTAGTTTCAAGTCTTCTTCAATCCAGCATGATGTTCATTTAGTACATTATGGTCCATTTAGAGTCCAACAGACCAGAAAGCAGGGGATTTTTTAGAGATACCAGATGATCCGGATCCAGTAAGGGTGCTGCTCTTCTGCTTGTGTTCATCAGATCCACCTGTCACTCCTCCACAGTCCAAATATGGTCACTTCCTCACTGGTTGCAAAAAATCCAACATGGCAAAGCCGCAAAAAATCCAAGATGGCCAACGAGTGACGTCACCATGATGACGTCCACTTCTTCTGTATGTCTGTGGTTCTGCACATGCGGTGCTCAGGTTATTAAATGACCCTAAAGTCAGTCATTCAGTTCTTATATAATAAGGATTCTTCAGTGTTTTTCAATGCTTTGTTCAGCCTCTGACTCCAGATGCGTGTTCTCTCTTCGATGATGAACGCATGTGGAAGGAGGAAGTGGCAGCCTAAGGCGGGCGACATGTACGTGGAAGTCGCTCCATAGGAGGTAAATGGGCTGGAAGTAACGCGTAGCCCGACGGTGGGGGTCAACTTTGGGTCAACGTGATGTTTGTTTAGTAATTTAGACCTTTTTCTTTTAGTCCCGGTGCAGGATTTGCCACGGGCCAGCGGCTCTGTGCGCCTTGTCACTTACGCTGCATCATTAACGCCCACCGTTTCACCGGTTAGTAGGAGAAGTGCCTTCGCAGTTTTCATTAAGCCTCACCGGGTCAAAGCCGTCTACAGATATTTAAGCGGCGGGCCGAGGGAGCGGCCTGCTTTTAGACGAGTTGGGAAATTCTTCTCGATATAAGAGCCATGTGATCTGACTTGAGGCACGAGTTGACCTCCTTATAAAGAGTCTGAACATTCAGATCATGAGTAGATTCCCCCTCCCTTTTCATTTAAAGTAAATCAGCTTAACAAGTACAACAAAGACACACACACACACACACACACACACACAAATTGCTGTGTTATATATTCTCCAGCTTCACATGATTGAATACAGGAGGTGTAAAAGCAGAGAGAGCCGGTGTCCCCCTGGTGAGTTAAAGTGATGATGAGGCCAGATCAATAACCAGCTGGTTTCTTCATTGACTGAAAATGTATCAAATGGGGGAAATAAGCGGAATGAAAAAAATTATATTTTCATGGAAAAGAAATCTAAGGCAATTTATTCATGTCGTTTCAGGTTTTTCAGACTGGCAAAGGAAGATCCGCTTGGACGCGCCGCCACATGATATTTGCGTCGATGACTGGCCTCCGTCTTCATCCCACCAGGTTGGTCCTCTTCTCTTCACTGCCGTTCCTTTGGCTGTCAAATCCAAAGTTGATCAACATGAGCTTTCAATTTTTGACCTTCAAGGTCAAAAGCAGGATGGACTTCATTTAACTGTCCCTCCGCCCACACACACCTCAAAGACGACACAGATTCTTAACGGTGGCCTGCAGCTTTGAGACGCCACAACACAACCGGAAACTTCTCAACCGGTGTGGCGACATTTTGCCGACCACGTATGTTATGTAAACTGCAGAAGCTTTAGCAAAAGAAAACACTTCACGTTGCGTTCAGGTGTACCTCATAAATTCTGAGAAGTTTGAGCTGTTGTAAATGACCCTCCTGCCATCTAGTGGATCGTCTTTTGCTTGTTCAGTTTCTAAACTTGACCATGTGACCGATATGATACCATGTATGTCTCTTTCTGAAGAAGCATTTGGAAATGTATACAACAGTTGTCGGGTTATGAAGCCAATGATCTGTTGATCTTTACCAATCAAGACCTGAACGAAGTCGAAAGTCCGAACTTGGTCCGAACGGATGAGAGTGCAGTGTCGCTGGTGGACATTTTTCCGTCGTCCCTCTGCGAAAACAGTTTCCACGCAAATTAGTTCCTCTCACGTTTCATGAATGAGACTCTTTGACTGCCGACTCCGCAAATTAGCAACAACCGCTTCAGTCCGATTTGCACGCCTACGTAAACGGCAAACGTCGGTCCAGTATAATTCCTGATCTGCACGTGGCTCAGTGTGTGTGTGTGTGTGTGTGTGTCTCAGTGTGTGCCTCAGTGTGTGTGTGTGTGTGTGGCTAAGTGCGGCAGTGTGTGTGGTTAAACAAGCAGGAGAGAGACAGTTGAACAGTCCGTGTGACAGTTTGCAACTTTTTCAAGTCACTCACGATTATATTTACGATTTTCCCAACAAAATCGCCCAGGATCGATCATTGAGAGTGTTTTGTACATAAATAAAATCCTATTTATTGGGAGTGTATGCGTCTTTTGAGCGGAGAACCATGTCTGCTCTGCGTCTAGACGATGGGCTCTGTTTGGGGGTTGGATTTGGGGGTTGGACAATCCCCTTGTGTGCTCATTCAATCAAACAGCAGCGGTGTGTGTTGCAAACACCTGGTGGAGATCTGCACATTTGTAATTTTTCAGTGGTGTTTGTGTCACGCCTGCAGGGTTGGGCACGCAGCAACGTAGTAGGAAAAGAACAAGACGTGTTCTTCAGCAGCAGCAGCAGACAGGAGACGCCTGCAGGCTCCTCGCTCCCAAAAGGTCTTTGCAAGATCTTTTTAATTAGATCCTGAGACCTGCTGTGACTTGAACTTATTAGCCTTCGCAGTGTTTGCAGAAATCCAGCCTTTAAATAGTTCAGGCTAACATGTTTTTGCAGTGTGATGACTGAGTTTCTGAGAGCAGGGCTGCTTTTCTCTGTTCATCACAGCGAGCGTTTGAGAGCTGAGAGCTTCTGGTTGCTCTGATGTGGAATATCTCTACAGTAACATGTCTCCGGATGAAGGGGAGGCCGAAGCTCGTAGGACCTGCCGGTCTGAGTGGCTTCATGAGATTCTGAGCGGGAAGAAGCGTCTCGGCGAGAACGATCGTTTGATTGGAGAGCAGAAAAAGCGAATTGATGCTTATTGTAAATAATTTAAAAAATACGCTGGGCTCAGGAAAAAAAAACGCTTCAACTGCACAACTCTACCTGTGACTTGTGCTATTTTTAGAACGCGTCTTCCCTGCCGGCGACTCCCCCTGGTCATTCTGCTGTTTTTCAATATATTATTTTAATACCGAAAATCTCAATTTGACATAGCTGCATGTTTCTGAGGGCATGTTTGTCTTCACCCGACCACTTTGGTGCTGATTGAAATATCTAAAATAACAGCAGCATGGAGCAGCATTCTCCTACTTTCCATCACCATCAGCCTCAGCTGCACTTTGTGCTTAGCGCTAATTAGCGGTGGTGGCACGCTGGTGAGCGGAGCTGAGACTGAAGGTGGTGAAGACGCTCCGTGCTCAACATCAGTTATTCAGCAGTTAACACGGAGCGTGCTCCACTGTGGCTAAGTCCGGCACATTCTTCTCCTTGTTACGGACTTTTACTTTGGTGCTCCGTCTCTTGATCTCACAGCTCGTCCTCCTACATGCAGCGGTGACCAGGAAGGGGATGACTTCAAATATGACGGACGGAAGCAGGAAAACCAAAACTCAAACACATATTAGTCAGATGAGCTCCACACATTGCTCTACACCTTCTTGTGTAATAAACGGTTCACCAAAACCATGATTCGGTTCGACTTCGGTTTTTGACTCACGGTTCGGTTCAAACCTCGGTTTTTAAAAACATACTGAAAAACCTATTGGAAAACTTCCAGAAAAAATGTCTGGATTTTATTAAAGGATATATCAAGAACATGAACATTAGTTATATTAACAAGTATAACACTTTTCTTTAAACAAGTCCACAACAATTTTTTAAACTATTAATCTCTTAAGGAATACAAAAAATAAACATTTGTCTTAAGACCAGTCTACATTGTCTAAATAAAGTAAAAATGAAAAAGGCCTTACACCAGTCTGAGGTATAACAAAAATAAATACAAAGCACTTCTCTTAAAGTGTAGGTCCGGAGTGAAATGGACCTTATGTAATTTCCACCAAGACCTCCAGTCAAACACCCCCTCGGAAGCATTTTTAGCGATGGTCAGCAGTGGTCAAGATAGCCGCTATCAGCCGAACGGCTTCGTTATAGCGCTGTGGTACTTACAGTATATCTCGTAAATGTCCCCACTAATAATGCATGGAATGTTACCAAACTTCTGCAGTAGTACACATAGGGTCCGTACTCACAAAACGAGGCATTTTAAAGTTTGTAAGTACATCAGGAGTTTATTTAAAAGAACACTTGCCTGATAGCTTCTACTGCTAAAGCTACGCTGTTTGCGTAGACGGCACCGTGTTTACCCAGCTTCTTCTTCGTTGGTGTTTAATAGCAGTCGGCGTTTACCCAGCTGTTTCCGTGACGCGAGTTTCACGCCAGCGTATGAAAAAGTTTCGCCGATTTTTTATAAATGCTTGTCGACCTGATAATAAAAGCATTTATGAAAAGAAAATTAAGCGAAACCTTTTCATACTCTCGCGTGAAACTCGCGTCACGGAAACAGCTGGGTAAACGCCGACTGCTATTAAACACCATCGAAGAAGAAGCTGGGTAAACACGGGGGATCTGCTAGCTCAGGTTTATTAGCCATCTTGCAGAAATGAAACTAACCTGAGCGACCTGACACACATGTGCGGTCGGGGCGGGATGAACCGAGGTTCGGGAAGATAGAATGAGTTTCTGAACCGAAGTCCTCTGAACTGAGGTTTTCCGTTTCGGTTCAGAACCGTTACACCCCTACTGGGTAGTGACGTCAAATGGTTGCACTCGCCGGCTTCGGGACCCTTTTGTGACTGTTCAGTACGGAGAGTGTTGTCAAGAGCTCCAATTTTTCTCAGCAGATGTTCACGGTAAACTAGTGTGTGATCAAACTTATTCCAATATCAATAATTTTGGAGATTATTAGCATCCAGGATGTCGTTTGCTTTATAGATAATTAGCTTGTTGTGTGGCCATGGGCCATCCGCTGGCCGTTTTGCACTAGTTTCGCATTTATTCCGTTTAATCGCATATTATTTTTAATGTGTCTGCGTCATATTATTCATCATTTGAAAGCTGAGAATCTCGTGGATCAAACAAAGCAAGCTGTTTTAGGATCACGGAGACACGTCAAAAGCAAACACAGCGATCCCTACCTATTGAGCTGTCTGGAAGTCCAAAAACAACATGTAGCATGATAATCCCGATATCCAGAGAAAGGTAAGAGTCCAACGAACAAACGTAGCCACTTAGTTTAGTCCCACGAGCACGCTAACTCCGGTAGTCATCCATAACACGCCATGTGTTTACTTTGCGAGTCTCTGTAGAAGATAGTTTCTGTTCATCGCTTTGTACCGCTTTACGGCGGAGCGGTACTTATCGATGTTTAACGCGCATTTCACTGGCTCCCCGAGGGCGTTTAGGCTCCTTATGTGGGAAAATTGTCGGAAAAGCATTTGATTTTAGTCTTCGTTTATACCCAGCCGCTCCGGTGAGCTTATTCAGCAGTTGTGGTCGACTAAAAGCCTCAAATGCATCAGGAGAAAAATGTGGAGAACACAGCCGCGGATCTTTGGGAAGTTGTGTCCGTCCACAGGCATCTTCCCACTCCTTTCTCCTCTTCTTGTCAGTAGGAAAGCAGTGTTAACTCACATCACTCCCCTTGTTGCCTTTTGACTGGAAATCGCATCAAAAAGCAGTACAATGTGGCATTTTACTTGAAATTACTTAACAAACACACGTAAACAAACACTAGCGTCAATAGCTATTCTACCGAGTACAACCATTCTACGTCATCGCCCCCAACGCCACGTTGCTTGGCGACACCCAATCATGATGTCACTTCCAAGTTAATTTAGCGTTGAGTGCTCGGATTGAATTCAGCATAATGGAGTTCTAATGAGAACTCACTCCTGGCGTTCTTCACCAAGTGTAGGAACGCCAGCTTGAAAGGGGCATGCGTTCCTTTCCAGTCGGTACCGCGGGCGGATCAAATTTTTACCGGTGTGAAGAGAGTCTCATGTGGGGGTTTCCAAAAGCAGCGGATAAGTCTTTAACAAACTGTGAAGTATTAAATGTATTTAAAGAGATTTGTCCCATCAGTGGCCCTGAAGCAGTGGACCGAGGGGAAACACTCTCACTCTCCCCAGCATCTTCAATCACCAGTGCAGCACAAGCAGTGCGTGTGTGTGAGTGTGTGTGTTGACTGTAAAGTGGTACCTCCCCTGCTGTTAGAGAAATGTACAATGGATAATGGTTGTGTCGCTGTATTCCCCCCGCTGAGTGGATGTGGGGGGAGCCGAGCTCCGAGATTAGCGGCGGCGGGAGTCACCCACCGACCCTCTCGACGCCCTGATGCGATGTGACAGGACGTACTGCGACATGACGGTGGATCTAATCTGATTTGATGCAACTTTGTCTCACCCACCCCCCAAATTATTCTCACGCCGGCGGTTTCCCCTTCATGCAAATTTCCAACACATGTTGGGTACCTCCACGGCTGCGCTTGCCGTCCTAATTTCCCCCCCGACACGCAACACGGATCTGAATCCGTGCGAGCAACTAGAAGCCGGACGCCGCTGCACCACATGGCGTGCCGGTTCCATTTGGAATATTAAAAATCTGATTTAATCAGCTTTTACATCTAACTTCACTCACTTTCTGGAAGTCCCGCGGCGGTGCAGCTGTGAGAGCGTTTCTGGGCGAGTCACGCTAAAATTTGATGCGTTACTGCAAATTACTGTCAAGTTTCTCACCAGCTCATATACACGTACCATTTTAACAGTTAAATGGACAAACAGAACAACTAGTCTCTTTGCTTCGTCTCGACCCCTTTATCAACTCTCCTTTTCTTTCAACCCCAACATTTAGAAACACTTTTGATTCACAGACAATACGAGCTGATTCAGAAGAACAATTAAAGGTTGCTCTACGTTCTTCCCTTATAGAGCAGCCAAGGCAACTTCTTCTTCTTCTTCTTTTTCTTTTTCTTCTTCTTCTTCTTCCTCTTCTTTTTCTTCTTCTTCTTCTTCTCTGACTGTTTACTGGCAGATTACAACCACGTTAAACTGTTGCACAGACCAACAACTTCAGACCAGTTCATTCACTTTATTCAGTCCAAACAAATTGATGGAGAAAAAACTGTCTAGTGTTGCAAAAATCTGACACAATATATAAAAAACTAACAAACGGGTTCATAAACTTAATAGCCCCTCTTAGGCGGCTAGTCGACTGATCTGTTGTTTTCATCTGAGGTGACAAATTTATTTAGACAATTTGGTATTTTTTTAATGTGTCTTTTAATGCTGAATGGCGTATTTCCAAGAAAGGTATCAGTACATCTCTGGTTAACAAAATATTTCAAATGGTGCATTTATGGTTTGACTTTATGTCGATTAAAAACAACCTATCAATTATTCCACAAAATCCTACGAGCGTTTGCAGACTAAGCATTTCTTGAAGGGAAGTCAGTTCATAGTAAACTGAATAACTATCTAAAACAATCTGACACTCTTAATTCAGAAATGGAAGAATGCAGTACGGGCGATGATGCACCATGAAATTACAAGTTCAGCCTCGGCTTATTTCTGGTTTCATTTGGCAATTATCTAATTTAATTAATGTATCTGTGATTAACACGCACTGGGAGCTGCGATGCCTTTTCAGCACTGTGGATTTTCATCCCCTCCAGAGCCGCTGAACATGAACGGTTAGTTGCAAACTCTCCCCTCTTCTTAAATTATAGAATCCTTTAAATGCTGCATCAATAATTTTGCTTGGCGAGCCCTACACGGACATGTGAGAACACGATAGACCCAAAGGCCCAAAAACCCATTAACCTACATAGAAGCCGAGGAGGTTCTTCATCAGTTTGGATCTAGTTTGGTTCTTTTTTCTTTACAGTTTACAGAACTGTGAAGGTTAGAGTTCACTCCCAGCAGTGCCGAGCACCGACGCCTGTAAAAGGTTGTGCAGCGTTTTCTACAGGCGTTTAAAAGGAACGTTCGCTGTGTAATGGCCAAGCTAATTACCTGGACTCTGCAAAATGTTTCTCTGGCCTTTTTCTCTCCGCCAGGTAAGTCACGCTGTGCAGCGGGGTGAGCACAACCATGGAATCGAAGGCATATTCTATGTTGCCATCCATGCTGACCTAAACCCACATTTAATTGCCGACAACCGCCTCCTAATGGCCCGCTAATGGAGGCACTTCCTGTTCAACCCAGACCTTCCTCTGACTGGCTTTGATCTATTGTACTTTCTTAGATGCATCCTTCTGAAAGAATGCACGTTGTTGTTGCATGTTGTGTGCATCTGCTGCTGGGGACTACCAGTGTGTTCATGCAACCCCTCTCCTATAACCAACACTAGCCGCCTGGAGCTTCTAAGTGCTTTTAAGGTTGTAGCCGTCTACTGTCACAGTAGTATATGAGACATATAATCTGCAGAAATAATGTAACTCTTTCGGTTAGCTCAGTTGTGTTTAGGTCCTTTTACAAAAAAAGGATTAATGATGGCAATGTCCAAAATGCCGAAGTTGAGGCTTCAAAACCGTAGTCCACAAACCAATGGGTGACATCACAGTGACCACATCCACTTCTTATAGCCAGACTATTTTGAGAAGTATTTATATTATAAGGGAATGTGGTTCTCCTATGAAAGCCAGTTAAAGATTGAGCAGGTCATGAGGAAAAACCACAGGGGCTTTCACTTTGAACACATCGCAGAACTGAAAAAGCCCCACCCCCTTCGTTGAGACCTCCGTTCAACCTCCGCTCCCTCAGAACGCCCAACGAGTGCTAGAGATCACCAGAGTGCAATCAGGAAGTAAGCATTGACAGACAGGCAGGACGTCCAATTATATTTTGTAAGTCAGAGCATTAATCTATTCATTGCTATCGGTGTGTTACGAGGAGATCAAGTAATATAACGGAACAGGTTTTTAAATAGAATCACCTACTCAACCTTTAACTTGACACAACTATTATGAGGATTTTGAAGCACTTGTACCTCAAGATATGTGAAGTACCCTCTTTATTGATATGCCCACTTTATGCTAATTTAATCTAAGTTTTGGGCATGTATGTAAATGGGGAGGCTCTTGGGTACATTTCCATGCAGTTGTTTTGCATCCAGTATAAATGTGTTATTTCCACCTATTCTAAAAATGGTGTATTTGAATATTACTGCATACCTGGGGTCCCTAGACAGTCTTGGAATTGCATAGATCAGGTATAACTGGGAAGCTGAGACTGGTATGGCTCCAATGAACCCGGTTTTATTCATGTGTGATGTGTTCATCTCCACAGCAGCCGTTTCATTGTAGTAATGTATGTTTAGAAACTGGATGACTCGGTTCCAACCACACAAGAGGTCAAGGTCACTCAGAGGACGGATGGCTTTCCTCGACATATTGACAATAAGTGGCTTTGTGGACAGTTTCCGCAACAGAAGTGTTCGCCGGTCAGAGAAAATTCATATTCTTGCAGAAATCTCCAAATGTCAAGGTTTACCAAATTCCAACACGACTTCTTCTTGTGATAGTCCGACTTGTACTATCATGGACACACTGTTAGCTCACACAACGTTAGCCACATCTGCTGGTGAAATCATGATATATGTGAGCTTGTCCCTCAGATAAATACCGCACTATCTGCACACTGCCGCGATGGGATGCAATCCTCCAATGCAGGTGTGATGATTTACAAGTGGCCCCCGTCAGCCAATCAGACGTAAGTTGATACGGCAGCTTAGACCCGCCCACTTGTTTCTAAAATGAGAAAAGCATCCTCCAGAATGTTAATTATGCATTGATATGAGGAACAAAGAACATTTAAATCTGTTTAGATGTAAATGTTAATGATAAGCAGTGCACAGACCTCCAGTGTGTTCAGAAACAAAAGACCTCCACATGCTTGGACTACACCAGGTGTTCTGCTTCTAATTGGGAAAAAAAACTGGGCTGTAAATATGTGCTGTGCCTCCGTCAGCTGTAATAACCAAGATACATTTTCTGCTTACTGTCCCAGTCACTGCCTGATATTCTGCCTCGTATCTCCTCACCACATGCTTTGGACCATTGGCTGCCACTGACTTTTCTCAAACTTCACATTTCATGGCAAAAGGCGAGGGAACGTTGGCCAGACTATACATCTATGACAGTATGTTGCAATTTACATCTTGTATTTGAATCGTCGAGCACATTTAGATACAAACAACCTGCTTCATTTAATCTAACTGTTTTAGTGGTCGTCAACGGGAAGGGCGCTCCACACCGGCTTCACTGCACTCAGGCCGTGAGAGCAATTACCTGAAATGCGTCACATGAGCAGCCACTTGTCCACCGGCAATTATCATAGTGATCGTGGTGGACCCCATCTCTCCAGACCCAGAAGTAGGAGGCGAGTGACCTCCCACGAGCCATTTGATCAGCACTCGTATTCATAGAGCCCCCTCGTACGACAGGAACACCGCAGTGAACGAGGCTCAAACAGCTGGATGACTCCACAGAACGCCGTGCGTTCACGTGAATCTCAGGATGCCAGTTTGTTCCCCGAGATCTTTGAAGTTCATCCGCATGTTATTCACAGGAAACTCCAAAGAGTACATCAGTATTCTAAGGGAAACCTCTGAATAGAAACACAGTGTTATTTTCCTTTCATGAGCCGGGAGGATTTTGGTCGACTCACATGAGATGTCGTATTCTGCACAATAATGCCTCCTCCTCTCATAGCATCTGTGAGGGAGCGATCCGACGGGAGAGTAATTTGTACAAAGTGTTCGATTTATTTTCAGCCCCCTGTTTGCTCTCGAGATCAGAGCCGCAGATAAAAGCTTGTGGTCCCATGGGTGACAACTTCATTTGCAATGCACTGTTTCCAACAAGCGGAGTCATTAATGTTCAGCCACAGCTGTGCGTCAGAGGATCCAGTGTGAACACACAGACATCAATCAGGGCGTCCAAACTTTACCCGCCCGGGGCCACATGGAGGACGCGGCGTACCGGCCCGGGGCGGCGAGCCGGCCGCTTTACGACGCCACTAATGAGACCGTTTTGTCGCACTTTCTTCTGTACACGACTGAATCATCTTCTGTTGTCGATTTTGTGGCAACTTTTGGATGAAGACTTGACTTTTGTGTGATTCTTGCTGCTTTTTACGGCAAAAGCTTTGGTGAGCGGCTCCTTCATAAGGTCATCGTCTGGTACACGAGGGCCCAGACTCCCGGGAAATACGTCTATATTGTCATTTATATGTGGTGCTTTTCAATTCAATTTGATTTATAGTGTCATGTCATGACCCAAGTTATCTCAGGACACTTTGAGCAGGACGAGAACACGCTCATGATTTTAAGAGTCCCAACATCACCCAGGAGCAAGAGTTACAGCGCCACCTAGTAGAGATAAACAATTACCTTAATAGCCTTTTAGGCAGAAATCTGGAGCAGACCAGGACATTGGGTTCTATCTGGGGGTTTAGCTCAGGAGGTAGAGCAGGTTGGCTGGCAACTGCAAGATTGCCGGTTCGATCCCCGGCTCCTAGCTGATTGCCTGGTGTCCCTGAGCAAGACACCTCACCCTAAATGCTCCTGACGCGCTGGCTGTCGTCCTGTGTGGTTGACTCCGCCGTCAGTGTGTGAATGTGTGAGTTAATGGGGGAATGTCAGTCATAACTGTAAAGCGCTTTGGACAAAAGCGCTATATAAATGAGGCCATTTGCCATCTGCATGTTGTTTTGGTAGTAGTATAGTAGTAGTAGTAGTAGTAGTAGTAGTAGTAGTAGTAGTAGTAGTAAATTGGAAAATATCTTGGCATTAGTAATTTTAATGATTTATTATAAGCTGCTGTTTGGAAGTTAAACAGATCATGATTCATAAATCATAAGTCTCAAATATCTATTTAATATTGCTGTGAAAGCAGATGTATTTAAGCTTGTCACCAATAAACCAGATCATGCTACGTAGGATCATTGGCCTCAAGTGGTCATTTGAGGAACTGCAGTATTTGGCACTTCATTTCCAGCTCCGGAGGCTGCCACTTATATTGACCTCCAAAATACTTCACAGTGTCCTCTCACCTCTCCACAGACATACAGGCTGATGACAGCAATTCAATCATCCCGGTGATGTCTTGTTTGGCCTCCTTATCCCCTCCAGTGCTTTTCTTCACCTATACATTGCTTTGTCTGCTCTCCACGTACCCATCATGCCATTGTTCGCTCCGTTCTGTCGAGGCATGATTGGGCCGGCGCTTTGACAGCACAACAAACACTGCGTTAATGAAGCAAGCTCACGGCATCAGTGTTTGGTCATCTGTTGTTGTGTCCCGGGCCTCATTTACAAACCCAATAAAGTGCTCCGGTTGGGTTAGGAAAATCTGGCGCCGGGCCCAGATAATACGGGAGGACCGCGAGACAAGGAAACCCCCTGTTCCCATCCGAGTGTCCCACAAAACTGCCACCCTCGTTGCCCCAGTTCTTTCATCCGCTGCATCTCCCCGTCTGCCTCCATGCTGCATGATCGAATCGCTGACAGCTGACCGCCGGATGAACTCATCATCAGGTCGGAGTCAAAGGTGACACAGCTCTGGTCCTGCAACCCAGTTTGAGTCCTAAGAGGCTGTTTGTGTAGTCGGATATCGTGGCGGTGGCAATGCAGCCCCAGTGTATTGTGACTGTAACTCATAGTGTTTGGTTGTGATGTCCCAAGCTGATCCCCTAGGATTAGAGCCAATTAAGGCTTTGTTATGGTTTATCCACCCCCCCTCCTTTAAAAAAAAAACAAACGGGATTGGATGCACAATTGCAATTTATCAAAATAGGCTTGTGAATGCAATTTGAATAGTCATTGATTTCTATAAATTGAACTGAATGATGATATTGGTGGGCTACTTGATATATCACGCATCCTAACATTCCTGTCTTTGTTCCTGCAAGACAATAATGCAACTATGAAGTCTGTCTGCGGGTTCGTGTTTGTCCATCGGATCTACTTCCCACTAGGCGAGCTGTGGATGTGCACTGTTAAAGTTGGTGCAAGTTGGACACGCGACACATTCAATATTCATACACTTTGAATAAAGCAGCGATGGCCCAGCAGCAGGCCGCGGCTCATTGACTGCAGTCCACTTTTGCTGCTGGATGCTGGATATGCCCACACGGTGCCCACGGGGAGCCACAGAGTCACCCGGAGGCACGTTTCAGTCAAATCGTATTTTAAAAATGATTTTCAACGGGCGTCCCAGCAGCCTGAAGAGGCACCGTCGTCTATTCTGAACGTTTTCAGCTTGAACCGACCGTCGGCACTCGCCAAGACGTTTCCTCGCACACAAACTCTCATGAACCCACGTAGACCAGCGGGTTCCGGCCTTGGCCTCCAGAACAAGTTCACCTTGTGCCGACATTTTCACTTCTGAGGAGATTCCGTCACGTGGAAACCAGACGCAACCAACGCTCTCGGCAGAAATAAACGCAGCGCCTGCTGCTCTTCAGCTTTGGTGTATATAAATAATGTAGCCTGTTAGAATGCTCATATTCATTATTTAAAGTTAAGTTGAGAAAATGTATTATTTGGGAACATCATCATGAAAAAGAAAGTAGTCCTAAGTTCTCTGCCCTTCAGGTAGCTCTCAGTCTCACTAAGGTTCATGACTCAAAGCACGAGTACAGTACAGCACGGAGGATGCCAGGCGTCCCTCAGGGCCCTGCTGTACACCGAGTGTATCAGAGCGTTTCTGATAACAGCTGCCTCCAGAGTGGACCAAAACTTTGAGCTGAAAGATGCTAAAACGTTCTTTGGAGCGAAGAGGCGCTGCAGAGTCGTCGGCTCGTCACTGTGAGCCACGCAATGTTTAATCCATTCATATCAAATAATAATCATCTGTGAAGTTGGCTGGAAGTGATGTAATATAGCCAAGGTGCGTTTCACATGAAGTGAGCACTGCGCCAGATTCCATTTAAAAAAAAAACTTTTATATGTGAGCATTATTGTTAGCAAACGGCCAGCAAGCAGCTTTAAAATGTCTTTTGAAATAAGTGCAATGAATTTAATGGATGCCTATGTGAAGAGCGGTTCATGTGCATTCAAAAAAAGAGGCTGAAAATAAATATTTGGAAAACCAGCTGATATGTTTAAAGAAACTGTAAAGTGTTCAATTTGTGAACAGAGTTTGGTGGGGTGGTAGAATGAGAGTTTAATACATTTCTTTTGCTGTTGCTGTTGGTCAACACAAGCAACTGTTTAGATTATGAACTCTCATTTCAATTTTTTATTCACACAAAGTACTGAGAAAAGTATCACCATGGTATCAATCAACGACACATAGCTGTAGTCACAGGTGACAAAGTAGATCTTCTTAATGCTGTCGAGACGCTCGCCAACACCGACTCTTATCACCACCTTTCTCATCTTCCCGGACAAGCCTTGTACTTGTGTACGAACAAGGCGCGTGAGATATCTTTGACAAATTATGCTTCCTTCGCGTGCTGCGGGCCTTTTTTTTCTACTGTATGCAAATGTAAGCCACATGTGGTCTGTAGGGAAGGGACTCAAATTCCTTTTAATTATTGTTTTCACTTGCAACATACAGACACCAGTAAAAATAATACATTTCTGAAATTACTTTTAGTAAACAAAGGCATCCTTTGTTAATTAAAAAAGAGCAGATGCTCATGAATCATACGGTCTCACTGAATAAATAAAAGATGAATACATTTTACAAATGTATTTTGGCATCATGTACCGTTCTCGAGTCGTTCATTGTGACGATCAATCCTGCATCGACCGTTTGGAGATGAATGTTATGGTTGAATAGCAGGTTTATTTTAGGCTAGGTCTACAGGTCGCTTCAATGCAGTTCAGAATAATAACGCGAGCAAATATTGCACTGAAAGATCAGAGCAGCGTTTTCCATCTAAAAGACATCTGCTGATGGCTCCTTCCATTATGAATTATGACTGGCTTTGGTTTAGCTCCATGATGGGCTGTGGTGTCACTGTGGTGCAGGAATGTAGGACGCCACTGCACTTAGGCTGTAGGAGTGAAGAGCTAATACGTGTCTGGATAGAAAGTCATTAGGCTCTCCAGAAGACAGACAGCAGCAAACATTACTGAATCGGACCGTTTCTTCAGAGAAAGGACGGAGCATCGTCTGAGCAGGAAAAGGGACTTGAACACATTCAGTATTTCCCCTTTTATTCCAAAGATTCGACATTCTCCCATCATAGTTGCTTCTTGTGCAACAGCTGCTGGAAGGAAAGAACACAGTTGGCTTTAAAAGTGGTCTCTGAACCAGCGGGAAGAGTGATGACATTTAAATCACATGATTGGACCTCTGCTGAAGATCTCGTTGAGTGATTAGTCTACAACCGCCATCTAATCAGTGTTTTGCACTGAATTAATGACAGCAGTGCTATCACTGCAGGGTCGGGTTACATTTTAATGAATAGGTAAAGACACATGCCTTGAGCTTCCCTTTTTTTCTCAAAGCAGCATGTCTACATCCCCTGATGGCATATCATCTTCATTTTAATAGACACGATGGTTTGCAAACCATGCTGCAGATGTTCCCGTGGCAATTTTTGGCCAGAGACGACCCGAATGAAACTGAATCGGGGGCCGATGGCGCTGAGACACCTCCCAGCACAGCAAAGGGATTGGGGCAAAACAGCTGATGGGCCTTTGGAGCAGAAGGCAAATGCAACCAGAATGTGGATGCAAGCAGACGTGGAGCTCTTGCTGATGGATGAGTAGAAGGGAATAAAGGTTTTGGGTTCACGACATACTGAAAACATACACGGTTCATCGGGACCAAAAACCACTGATATCAACCTTTCGTCTTTGTATTGTCTGTTCCTACCATATCTCCAGCATCAACACACCTGGCACTGAAAAGTAGATCATCACGCCTCAAACGAGAGGAGCGCATGCCAGACACTGTACCATAAGAAAAGAATGTTTTTTTCTAGCGATAAGTCTCGGTGCAATCGGCCACTTAGTCAAAAGGTTAGCCTGCTCCGTTTTTGTCTTGCCTGACTGAGATGGTTTACTTTTGGTTGATTGCTCTACTTCTCTCAACACAATATCAAGATGAGAACTTTGATATGAAACACTTTACGATAAAAAAATTATTTGTGGATATTAGGGATGCATTATTAAAGACTGTTGAATCCGAAAGGTTGGCAAAGAGCAGCCTTCGAAACATGGCTAGCTTCTCAGTTTTAGCCAACACTGATTGTATAAAAGGACCAAAAAAGTGCAAAAATCCCCACAAGATCCAGGAATTAAATCGTAGTTTCTAGACTCTATGCTTTAGCAAAACCTGCAGTTTGTGGGTGTTTTCGACGTCATCCAGTTCCAGCAAAATCCAGAATACATTTTTTAAAGGACAGACTGAACAGAGCAGCGTGTGCACCCTGTTCAGTCAGCTCCCATGGCCTCGTCAGCAAACACATTTCAATTTGTAGTCTTTATCAGACTGTCCTTGTACACGTAGTCCTTCTTCCACGGCAGTCCTGATAAGTGTGACTTACTCAAACACACACATTTTGTGGGCCTTCCAGCAACTCAATTTTCACAGTTTAGACATTTTACAGTTTGAATTAATCCAGTTAATATATCCAGTTAATTAATCCAGGATCTCAGTCAGAGCGAGCCCCGTTTCCGGGTGCTGGTCACATTTCTTCCTGGGCTGGGACTGCCCCGTACAGAGGTTTGACTTTCATGCAGCCGAGTCTTACTGATCAGTTATCTCTGACGTGAACTTACGGAAATGTACTATGAAACATGTATGGGTGTTGTCCTTCAGGCGTTTATCTATTCTAACAAACCTGTTCACACTGTTCTAATGAGCACAACCAGTGATTTATATGAGTTCAGTGGAAAAGTACAAGTCTAAATTCAAACAAGACGATGATACCTCCAAAAGCTACCAATCTTGTGTTTTCGGTACCAGGATGTAATGTTCATTGCACCAAAAAAACGGGTCTAGCTCCTTCTTTCTCTTCCAGATAAAGATTTTCTGGTTAAAACATATCAGGGAAGATAACATTACATTAGTGATGGAATGTTAGCCAAACTAACGGCCATGTTGGCGACTTACGCTACGTGAAACGAGAGATTAAGTTCACTGAGCGGTTTCACACGAGACTAAATGATAGGACAAAACCAGACACCACAGTGAGAATTTCTTGACCTGCACAATGATCTTTATATCAACAAATCATATCAGAAATTCAAGATGTCATGGCGGCACGTGTTTTTTCCGAACAGGTTCTCCACTGGGAGAACCTGGTGGGGCGATCCTCTAGACAAATTAGGCTGAACACTTTCCATTGAGTCTTTCAGTGAAGGTTCTTTTCCTTGGCCGTTCAATACAGTGACGAAGATACTCAAGAAAGCAGCAGAGATGAAGAGACCATGGAAACAAGGCTGCTTTTTACTACCTGCTCCCTTCATGTGTCTGATATTCTTTCCAACTAAATCTGAGGCTGTTTAGATGCAACATGAAGCTAGAATGTTATATGGCGGTGATGAAGCGGCGCCTGCTCTCGGCTCTTAGTGTCTCAAGAAAAGAAAAGCTGAAGTGGAATTTAAAGTGCTCACCCAACCTGGATCAACCAAACGTTGAGTATTCAAGAGGAATATAAAGTGCATCACTTCAGGGCCAAACAATGGACCCGGGCCAACTGCTGTCGCCTATGAATTATTTGTAATATACTCAGTGCTTGAATTGGGCCGGTACTCACCAGTACGCAGTACCGGGACTTCTGATTTTTACCCATCTGCGTACCGTTACTTCTTACAGCGTACCGCCACCTCATGACGCATCTAGGTACGCATATTGTAGTTCTTTTATCATGTTGTGGATACCTACACCTATACCTATAATAACCTATGCAGTTGATGAATCTGTCTTCATTTTGGATCGACAAGGTTCAGTTTAAAAGAGTTTCGAGAGCTTGCGGGAGGCTGCGGCGCACCGTCTCTCCACACTTGCCGTCAGTCGAATGCATTTCAAGGCATACCGTAAATCCTCCAATATAGCCTCAGCCAAAATCTTCGCGACGCGAACGTGACAATAAATGGGAAGCGTGGAAATAACGCTGCCTGTTGACACTTGCCCCGACCTCCATTGGAGACTGGCCGTTATTTACCTCCGCCGTTATTTATCTACAGGGAGCAGAAATGAAAAAATAAAACCGGTCACCCTCTCTGGATGGAGAGTGAGTATCTAAGTTGTGTTATCTTTATTCCAAGACACACACTCACTCTCTCTCTCTCTCTCTCTCTCTCTCTCTCTCTCTCTCTCTCTCTGACTAGGGCAAGCAAGTTGAGAGACAGAGCAAACAAGCAAGCAGAAAGCAAGTAGCTACAATAAAACCACACATAGTTGCCATCTCACTGTACATTGTATCCATTTAGACAAACAATATTTTCCTGTACAAAAATATGAACAAAATAAATTTGATATGATATCTTTTTTTTTTTTTTTTACAGAGAAATGTGTGTGTGAAAATGATCAACTAGTATAGGGTTTATCTAGGTAAACCAGGCAAAAACACATGGTATCCACGAGAGCCACAAGCGCGCGTGCTGTGCAGTTGCTGATTTAGAGTACTGGCACCTTTTTTATTCCAATTCAAGCACTGAATATACTTGAATATTACCTAAGCATATATTTATTAGAACGCACTGAACTTTGAACATCCTTGTTTAAACACGAGATGTTGACTACATTAAGTGAAATTATCTCAGCCAACAAACCACTCTCTTAAAGTTTCAGTGTATTGGATACATTGTAATCCATTTGAGAGCAGCAGATACAGAAATACTTCTTGGGCACACTAATACAGAAGCATAATGTTACACTGTTTATTAGGGTTGTGAGCGATAAACCGATGTGACTGGATATGTGATAGGGAAATGGAATACGTTGCCACCTGGGTGTTTCTGGTCTAGAAACACAGAATTTCTTGCAGCACAACTGGTTGAAAACGACACAGTCACCATTTTTTGGTTTATATATTTCTATTTTTCTTCTATTATTTTTTCGATTTTTATATTTCTACCAAAAGGTTGACCACTCCATTTATCTTCAATCGCTTCCTCTGAAGACGTTCAATCAAAATTGATCCCACGTGATACGTCAATTAATATGTAGAAGCTAATAGAGAAGATATTTTTGTATATTTTTTGTTCAAGTTTTTCTTTTCCTCAAGCGGCTCCTCCTGCATCCACATCCTCTCTCCACTCCGTCTGATCTGTGTGTGCGTAGGTTGATATATGGAAGTGTGTGTGTGTGTGTGTGTGTGTGTGTGTGTGCCTATGAGTGCCTGGAAAGCAGAGAGTGGTACTTCCCCCTCTTTTTGGCAGATTGCACAGGGTTCACTTTTCATGACTTTCGTTCGGTTGCTATGCAACCGCGGGGAGACGTTTGCAGCTAATCCATACACATAGCTTTTCCCACCTCCATATGCTTCCTCCATGTGCTTCCTTCCCTCTCCTCTCCCGCTCCACTTCTCCCTCTGTCCTCTCTTTTTTATCCTCTCCAAATGATCAGTTCATACCCTGCCTCTCCTCTTCTGTCATCCATGCTGCACCCCCCCCCCCAGTCTTGGCTCAGCTGCTGGCAAAGCTTACAGCATCCAAGGTCAGCCATACTGCGCTCTCAGTCTGACAAGTGGGCCAATGTGTGTGTGTGAATGCATTCTGCACAGTATAGCGTGAGTGTGTCCTCATCCATACGCAAGTACCGTGTGCACAGATGTGTATAATGGCTTCAGTGTGTGTGTTGTTTTGACCCGCCTGAATGTCCTGATTTCTCTCGTGCACTTTCCCATACGTCAGCGCCTGTGCATGTACGCGTGTCTTCATGTACTCATACTGTACATGCCTCCGCGTGTCCTCGGCTGGCCCGCTTGTATAACTGTCCCCGGTGGTGTAGGAGGCGGTGTGCTGTGTGAAGCAAGCATGACCCGCTGGCTGTCTGCAGCCCCTTCAACCTGCCAACACCGACCACTTTCCATTGAGTCTTTCAGTGAAGGTTCTTTTCCTTGGCCGTTCAATACAGTGACGAAGATACTCAAGAAAGCAGCAGAGATGAAGAGACTGTACTATCACTGCCTTGGGCGTTTAACCATGGAAACAAGGCTGCTTTTTACTACCTGCTCCCTTCATGTGTCTGATATTCTTTCCAACTAAATCTGAGGCTGTTTAAATGCAACATGAAGCTAGAATGTTATATGGCGGTGATGAAGCGGCGCCTGCTCTCGGCTCTTAGTGTCTCAAGAAAAGAAAAGCTGAAGTGGAATTTAAAGTGCTCACCCAACCTGGATCAACCAAACGTTGAGTATTCAAGAGGAATATAAAGTGCATCACTTCAGGGTCAAACAATGGACCCGGGCCAACTGCTGTCGCCTATCAATTATTTGTAATATACTCAGTGCTTGAATTGGGCCGGTACTCACCAGTACGCAGTACCGGGACTTCTGATTTTTACCCATCTGCGTACCGTTACTTCTTACAGCGTACCGCCACCTCATGACGCATCTAGGTACGCATATTGTAGTTCTTTTATCATGTTGTGGATACCTACACCTATACCTATAATAACCTATGCAGTTGATGAATCTGTCTTCATTTTGGATCGACAAGGTTCAGTTTAAAAGAGTTTCGAGAGCTTGCGGGAGGCTGCGGCGCACCGTCTCTCCACACTTGCCGTCAGTCGAATGCATTTCAAGGCATACCGTAAATCCTCCAATATAGCCTCAGCCAAAATCTTCGCGACGCGAACGTGACAATAAATGGGAAGCGTGGAAATAACGCTGCCTGTTGACACTTGCCCCGACCTCCATTGGAGACTGGCCGTTATTTACCTCCGCCGTTATTTATCTACAGGGAGCAGAAATGAAAAAATAAAACCGGTCACCCTCTCTGGATGGAGAGTGAGTATCTAAGTTGTGTTATCTTTATTCCAAGACACACACTCACTCTCTCTCTCTCTCTCTCTCTCTCTCTCTCTCTCTCTCTCTCTCTGACTAGGGCAAGCAAGTTGAGAGACAGAGCAAACAAGCAAGCAGAAAGCAAGTAGCTACAATAAAACCACACATAGTTGCCATCTCACTGTACATTGTATCCATTTAGACAAACAATATTTTCCTGTACAAAAATATGAACAAAATAAATTTGATATGATATCTTTTTTTTTTTTTTTTTACAGAGAAATGTGTGTGTGAAAATGATCAACTAGTATAGGGTTTATCTAGGTAAACCAGGCAAAAACACATGGTATCCACGAGAGCCACAAGCGCGCGTGCTGTGCAGTTGCTGATTTAGAGTACTGGCACCTTTTTTATTCCAATTCAAGCACTGAATATACTTGAATATTACCTAAGCATATATTTATTAGAACGCACTGAACTTTGAACATCCTTGTTTAAACACGAGATGTTGACTACATTAAGTGAAATTATCTCAGCCAACAAACCACTCTCTTAAAGTTTCAGTGTATTGGATACATTGTAATCCATTTGAGAGCAGCAGATACAGAAATACTTCTTGGGCACACTAATACAGAAGCATAATGTTACACTGTTTATTAGGGTTGTGAGCGATAAACCGATGTGACTGGATATGTGATAGGGAAATGGAATACGTTGCCACCTGGGTGTTTCTGGTCTAGAAACACAGAATTTCTTGCAGCACAACTGGTTGAAAACGACACAGTCACCATTTTTTGGTTTATATATTTCTATTTTTCTTCTATTATTTTTTCGATTTTTATATTTCTACCAAAAGGTTGACCACTCCATTTATCTTCAATCGCTTCCTCTGAAGACGTTCAATCAAAATTGATCCCACGTGATACGTCAATTAATATGTAGAAGCTAATAGAGAAGATATTTTTGTATATTTTTTGTTCAAGTTTTTCTTTTCCTCAAGCGGCTCCTCCTGCATCCACATCCTCTCTCCACTCCGTCTGATCTGTGTGTGCGTAGGTTGATATATGGAAGTGTGTGTGTGTGTGTGTGTGTGTGTGTGTGTGCCTATGAGTGCCTGGAAAGCAGAGAGTGGTACTTCCCCCTCTTTTTGGCAGATTGCACAGGGTTCACTTTTCATGACTTTCGTTCGGTTGCTATGCAACCGCGGGGAGACGTTTGCAGCTAATCCATACACATAGCTTTTCCCACCTCCATATGCTTCCTCCATGTGCTTCCTTCCCTCTCCTCTCCCGCTCCACTTCTCCCTCTGTCCTCTCTTTTTTATCCTCTCCAAATGATCAGTTCATACCCTGCCTCTCCTCTTCTGTCATCCATGCTGCACCCCCCCCCCCAGTCTTGGCTCAGCTGCTGGCAAAGCTTACAGCATCCAAGGTCAGCCATACTGCGCTCTCAGTCTGACAAGTGGGCCAATGTGTGTGTGTGAATGCATTCTGCACAGTATAGCGTGAGTGTGTCCTCATCCATACGCAAGTACCGTGTGCACAGATGTGTATAATGGCTTCAGTGTGTGTGTTGTTTTGACCCGCCTGAATGTCCTGATTTCTCTCGTGCACTTTCCCATACGTCAGCGCCTGTGCATGTACGCGTGTCTTCATGTACTCATACTGTACATGCCTCCGCGTGTCCTCGGCTGGCCCGCTTGTATAACTGTCCCCGGTGGTGTAGGAGGCGGTGTGCTGTGTGAAGCAAGCATGACCCGCTGGCTGTCTGCAGCCCCTTCAACCTGCCAACACCGACCACTGCCTGTGCTGAAGCATAGCGTGACGAGAGATAGCGTTCCTGTCCAAGAGGGAAGCGATGCACATTTTCAATAATTACATAAATTTGTTCGCTCAGTGTCCAGTTAGTGTGTAAACGAGTCGGCACGGCAACAATCACGCAGGATGTTGTCGGAGCACATGCATGAGAACAACAACGAGGAGTCCAATTAGATCACATTGTGTTCCAAGATAACTACAGATGGACCACTAATGGTAATTGACGACAGCTGAAGATGTGTGTTTTTTGTTTAAACAAGGAAAAGACAAAAACATTTTTTTAATGTGGCGCTATTAACAGGAGGTTTAACCCTTTCATGGAAAACAACTGTTCAGTATAGTAGCAATGGTGAGGAAACGGTAATGCATATATGGATATACAGGTACTACTCGGAAAATTAGAATATCCTGAAAAAGTGCATGTATTTCTGTAACTCAACTTTAAAGGTGAAATTTACACATTATATAGACAAATACAATGCGAATCAATATATTTCAAGCTTTTATTTGTTTTGATTTCGCTGATTTGGACTTGCAGCTTCAGAAAACCTCAAATTCAAAAACTCAGAAAATTAGAATACTGCTTGAAATCAATTAAAAAAAAGGATTTTAAATACAAAAATGTCAGGCCTCTGAATGTAAATTCTTGCATCTGTACTTAGTACTTGGTTGGGGCCCTTTTGCACGAATGACTGCCTTAATCCGGCGCGGCATGGATGCTACCATCTTGTGGCATATCTCAGGTGTTATGGAAGACCAACATGCTTCAATCGCGGCCTTGAGCTCTTCTTTATTGTTTGGTCTCTTCCCGTTCAGCTTTCTCTTGGCAATGCCCCACAGATTTTCTATGGGGTTCAGGTCAGGTGAGTTTGCGGGCCAGTCAAGCACTGTAATCCCATGGTTGTTGAACCAGGATTTTGTAGTTTTGGCAGTGTGGGCAGGTGCCAAGTCCTGCTGGAAGATGAAGTCCTCATCCCCATAAAGCTGGTCCACTGAAGCAAGCATGAAGTGCTCTAAAATTTCCTGGTAGACAGCTGCGTTTATGCTGGACTTGATAAAGCACAGAGGACCAACACCAGCAGCTGACATGGATCCCCAAGTCATCACAGACTGTGGAAACTTAACACTGGACTTCCTGCATCTTCCATTTTGCGCCTCTCCGGTCTTCCTCCAGACTCTGGGACCTTTGTTGCCAAATGAGATGCAAAACTTGCTCTCATCAGAAAAGAGGACTTTGGACCACTGGCCAACAGTCCAGTCTTTCTTCTCTCTAGCCCAGGTAAGGCGCCTCTGGCGTTGCTTGCTCGTGAGGAGCGGCTTGACAACAGGAATTCGACATTTGAAGCCCATGTCCAGCATCCGCCTGCGTGTCGTTTCCCTTGACGCAGCAACTCCAGCCTGAGTCCACTCCTTATGAAGTTCCCCCACACTTTTGAATGGCCCTTTCCTGACCATCTTCTCCAGGCTGCGGTCATCCCTCCGGCTTGTACACCGTTTTCTTCCACACTTCTGCCTTCCACTTAACTGCCCATTAATGTGCTTTGAGACTGCACTCTGAGAACACCCAGCTTCTTTTGCTATCACTTTTTGTGTCTTACCCACCTTGTGCAGGGAGTCAATGATGGTTTTCTGCACAACTGTGAGATCAGCAGTCTTCCCCATGATTGTGAATTCTTCTAAACCAAACAAGCAACCAAACAGACTTTTTAAAGGCTCAGGACCCTTTTGCAGGTGTTTTGGATTACTTACCTGATTAGTGTGTGACACTTTGAGCCTACATTACTGAAGCTTTTCACAGTATTCTAATTTAATGAGTTTTTGGTTTTGAGGTTTTAATAAGCTGTAAATCATAATCAGCAAAATTACAACAAAGAAATGCTTGAGATATCTCACTTTCCATGTAATGAGTCTATAGAATGTATTGGTTTCATCTTTTATGTTGAATTGCCTGAATAAAACAACTTTTACACGATATTCTAATTTTCCGAGTAGTACCTGTATATTAGGGATGCACGATATTGATTTTTTGAAGCCGATACCGATATTGGTAACTTTCTGCTCCTCTGGACCGATACCGATAACCGATAACCGATAATATTGTTATTCGTTTTTGAATGTGCAAAGCTTACAGCATCCAAGGTCAGCCATACTGCGCTCTCAGTCTGACAAGTGGGCCAATGTGTGTGTGTGAATGCATTCTGCACAGTATAGCGTGAGTGTGTCCTCATCCATACGCAAGTACCGTGTGCACAGATGTGTATAATGGCTTCAGTGTGTGTGTTGTTTTGACCCGCCTGAATGTCCTGATTTCTCTCGTGCACTTTCCCATACGTCAGCGCCTGTGCATGTACGCGTGTCTTCATGTACTCATACTGTACATGCCTCCGCGTGTCCTCGGCTGGCCCGCTTGTATAACTGTCCCCGGTGGTGTAGGAGGCGGTGTGCTGTGTGAAGCAAGCATGACCCGCTGGCTGTCTGCAGCCCCTTCAACCTGCCAACACCGACCACTGCCTGTGCTGAAGCATAGCGTGACGAGAGATAGCGTTCCTGTCCAAGAGGGAAGCGATGCACATTTTCAATAATTACATAAATTTGTTCGCTCAGTGTCCAGTTAGTGTGTAAACGAGTCGGCACGGCAACAATCACGCAGGATGTTGTCGGAGCACATGCATGAGAACAACAACGAGGAGTCCAATTAGATCACATTGTGTTCCAAGATAACTACAGATGGACCACTAATGGTAATTGACGACAGCTGAAGATGTGTGTTTTTTGTTTAAACAAGGAAAAGACAAAAACATTTTTTTAATGTGGCGCTATTAACAGGAGGTTTAACCCTTTCATGGAAAACAACTGTTCAGTATAGTAGCAATGGTGAGGAAACGGTAATGCATATATGGATATACAGGTACTACTCGGAAAATTAGAATATCCTGAAAAAGTGCATGTATTTCTGTAACTCAACTTTAAAGGTGAAATTTACACATTATATAGACAAATACAATGCGAATCAATATATTTCAAGCTTTTATTTGTTTTGATTTCGCTGATTTGGACTTGCAGCTTCAGAAAACCTCAAATTCAAAAACTCAGAAAATTAGAATACTGCTTGAAATCAATTAAAAAAAAGGATTTTAAATACAAAAATGTCAGGCCTCTGAATGTAAATTCTTGCATCTGTACTTAGTACTTGGTTGGGGCCCTTTTGCACGAATGACTGCCTTAATCCGGCGCGGCATGGATGCTACCATCTTGTGGCATATCTCAGGTGTTATGGAAGACCAACATGCTTCAATCGCGGCCTTGAGCTCTTCTTTATTGTTTGGTCTCTTCCCGTTCAGCTTTCTCTTGGCAATGCCCCACAGATTTTCTATGGGGTTCAGGTCAGGTGAGTTTGCGGGCCAGTCAAGCACTGTAATCCCATGGTTGTTGAACCAGGATTTTGTAGTTTTGGCAGTGTGGGCAGGTGCCAAGTCCTGCTGGAAGATGAAGTCCTCATCCCCATAAAGCTGGTCCACTGAAGCAAGCATGAAGTGCTCTAAAATTTCCTGGTAGACAGCTGCGTTTATGCTGGACTTGATAAAGCACAGAGGACCAACACCAGCAGCTGACATGGATCCCCAAGTCATCACAGACTGTGGAAACTTAACACTGGACTTCCTGCATCTTCCATTTTGCGCCTCTCCGGTCTTCCTCCAGACTCTGGGACCTTTGTTGCCAAATGAGATGCAAAACTTGCTCTCATCAGAAAAGAGGACTTTGGACCACTGGCCAACAGTCCAGTCTTTCTTCTCTCTAGCCCAGGTAAGGCGCCTCTGGCGTTGCTTGCTCGTGAGGAGCGGCTTGACAACAGGAATTCGACATTTGAAGCCCATGTCCAGCATCCGCCTGCGTGTCGTTTCCCTTGACGCAGCAACTCCAGCCTGAGTCCACTCCTTATGAAGTTCCCCCACACTTTTGAATGGCCCTTTCCTGACCATCTTCTCCAGGCTGCGGTCATCCCTCCGGCTTGTACACCGTTTTCTTCCACACTTCTGCCTTCCACTTAACTGCCCATTAATGTGCTTTGAGACTGCACTCTGAGAACACCCAGCTTCTTTTGCTATCACTTTTTGTGTCTTACCCACCTTGTGCAGGGAGTCAATGATGGTTTTCTGCACAACTGTGAGATCAGCAGTCTTCCCCATGATTGTGAATTCTTCTAAACCAAACAAGCAACCAAACAGACTTTTTAAAGGCTCAGGACCCTTTTGCAGGTGTTTTGGATTACTTACCTGATTAGTGTGTGACACTTTGAGCCTACATTACTGAAGCTTTTCACAGTATTCTAATTTAATGAGTTTTTGGTTTTGAGGTTTTAATAAGCTGTAAATCATAATCAGCAAAATTACAACAAAGAAATGCTTGAGATATCTCACTTTCCATGTAATGAGTCTATAGAATGTATTGGTTTCATCTTTTATGTTGAATTGCCTGAATAAAACAACTTTTACACGATATTCTAATTTTCCGAGTAGTACCTGTATATTAGGGATGCACGATATTGATTTTTTGAAGCCGATACCGATATTGGTAACTTTCTGCTCCTCTGGACCGATACCGATAACCGATAACCGATAATATTGTTATTCGTTTTTGAATGTATATTCAGATCAAATTCAGGTCAAAAACATTAATGACTAAGCTTAGGTAGATTTAGCATAGCTTTGCCTTTTACCAAACACCATACCAGATGTATCACAGTGACATGATAATTAATACTATGAACAAAAGAAAGCCAAGAACAGTTTTGACTCTTCAATAAAATGACAATATTTATTTATATATATATTATATATATACCGTTGAAATACACATTTGTTTATCTACTCTTCACATTTATTAAATGTATTGTCTCTTCCTGTTTCCCAGTGCGAGTTGAGATACACAAATATGATCGCGTTTGTCAATCGCGGTATTTTATTTTGAAAATTGCTTTTATTTTGAAAATTGACCGGATTGTCTCGTGTTCCTCCGTGTGATTTCCTGCCAGAATTGACGCGTTCACTCGCGGCACGCGCAAAAAATAGAGCAGACGCCGAAACGATCGCTTCACAGCGCGGGAGGGCCGCGCGTATTCGCGGCGCTCCGCGTCCAGTGTGAACGACACCATAGCTTAACAGGGGCGCCGAATGGAAGCGGGCTCCGCTACGCGTCTATTCGTGGCGCTTCCGCGTCCAGTGTGAACCAGGCGTGAGAAGGGAGCGCTCGATTTGTGGATTAACTCCCTCCTCCGAAACCTGTGATACCACAGTAACCACATCACATGCTAAACAGGAGGCGCCTAGAAAAAAACTAACGTCCCTCATCCCAATCCACCCGTAGCACTGTTTTAACACACACATCCTATCGTCGGATTATCGGAGGTATTAATAATTGTATCGGATTCATCGGGTTGACGTCATAATTCCTATTATCGGGCCGATAATTATCGGTCCGATAATTATCGTGCATCCCTAATATATATATATATGATACTCACATTTGGGTGCGCAGTTTCAACAATATGTTGAAATATCGATATATCGTGATACTGATCCTGCAGCGAACATTATCAGTACACTAGCACCAAACAATGATATAAAAATTTGATCTGATTAAAATATGCAGGTGCTATTTACTGATTCCAGGCATTAAGCCTGTTACCATTTTGCCTCACCAGAGTCATCTTGGCCTTCTGCCAGTTTATGTCTGTATTGGAATGATGTCGCATGTAGACATGTTCAGTCAGTGTGTGTTAAAGAGGGACAGAGCTTAGACTGTGAAACTGACACCACAATGCAGTGAGTAAACACAGCATGCCATTAATTCCTGCTTTTGTCTTTTAACTGCTATTTTTTTCTCATTCAGATACACAAATATAGTGATGCATATCATAGATGATTATCTTGCATTATACTGTGTATCGCAGAATTGCAGTATCGTGATATTGTTATTGTGTGCAAAATATTGTGATATTGTAGTTATTGTGTAACGCAGTATTGTGATATCGTGGGCAAAATATTGTGAAATCGTTATAGTGTATCGCCGTATTGGGATATTGTTATTGTGGGCGAAATAGCGTGATATCATCGTCATCTTGTATCGCAGAATAGCAGTATCGTGATATCATGGTTATCGTGAGATCATTGTATCGTGAGTTACTCTTTGATTCCCACCCCTAGTATTTTCACAGACGTTGTACTACAAAATGCAATTTTCTCGAGGTATAAAATGATCGATCATGTGTAGTTGACGTCGCATTCATATGGCGTCAAAACAATATTTGTATCTTGCCTATGACCACGGTACGTATTTTTTCCAAAGTCCAGTCCCGTGGTGGTCCACCAGAAAGGACTTAGCCACGCTACAGAGCTGGAGGGGGAATCGGAGGCGTTCATGGTAGCGTTTCCTCTCCTTGTATATTTTTGCTTCATCGTTTATTTTTCTTCCATCTCCACCTCATTGACACGGCTGCGGTCGATCCGTCCACTTAACTCTATTATGTACACTTGTGTTCCGGTTTGGCTGACTCGGTGGCCTTTCTGCTGCCTGATGGCATATCCTATATGCTGACAGGCTCTCATTACCATCAGGTTAGCGTTTTTGGGGTGTTCTTCTTCTACAGACCATTAGAGTTGAGCCCCGAGGACCAACAGTCTCTCACACTGGTTTTTCAGTGTATTAAACCATCTTGTGAAACTTGTATTTTGCTTACTGCAGCTTTCTCTCTCTTAAACCCCCGCAGTCCTTGTTTTTGGTGTTAGAGTAACATTTTTTTTATTCTGGCAGCTGCATTGGAGACGATGGGACCGAGCTACTCAAATACTAGAATTCATATTTAGGCTTCAACCAATTTGTACAAAGGTTAACACTTGAGTGACAATTAGCAGGTTTACGATTTAGTATTTTTATCGGTACGCGGTATCGGCCGACAACCATAGCCCAGTATCAGGATCACTGGGAGTGATTTTCTCATTGTGAAAGATAACTCGACCAAGGTCACATGAGCATGAGTACAAACAACGGCCGTGGCAGACATTGCGAACCGCCTTTTTACGACGGATAATGGGTAAGATAGCAGGTCCGGGGCCATGGGGTAGCTCAGTTGGTGCCCCATGTACCGAGGCTAAGTCCCACTCTCCCCCTTCCATTCTCATATTGTCCTCCATAAAGAAAGGCAAAAAGGCCAAAAAATATTACGTTGAGAAAAAGATAGCAGGTCTGAGATCAGATAATACACAGCCATGACTTTTGGAATTGCTTCTAAATGAGAAGATTCACTTTACTGCTCCCAAGTGTAAAAGGAAAAAAAAACAATCAGCTTTGAGGGTTTCGTTTTATTCTTTGCCGGCTGCAACCCATTTATAAGCGTTATGAGAATTGCTCTGTTGTTTAGATGTAATTGTCTGTTGGGTGGAGGAGTCTGCTTCATGGAGCTGTTGTGGAATCAGTAGAGCTTGAAAAACAAAGCCACACTAATAAAAATGTATTTTCCAATCAAGCGGCGTATGTGTGTCCCAGAGCAAACGGCGTCCCGTCTAAAGATCCGCTGTGATTCCCACACTGTTCTCTGCCATCTAGGAAGCAGGAGTAACTTCTAATCCATCAGCTCCGGGTCTCATTAACACACTCGTTTAGTTTCTCTCCACGACTGGAAGATGCTAATCCTCACCACGGCTCTGCTCCTCCTGACCGGACTCATAATCAGACGCTGCCCAGTGAGGATGCTGACTCAGCTGTGAGTTCGCTCATTGCCTCTGCTAGCGCCAGCTGCTCATGACTCTCCATCCCACTTTCGTCTCCACGCTGCCTGCACGGCGCACGCGCCGCACGTCGGACCCCCGATCAGCACTGAGTGGGTCTTAATGAACCGCAGGCCGTCACAGCGGGAGGCAAACCTCCACACTTAACCAGCTGGACATGAGTGGAATATTAATATTCTTCACATTAGAGTCAAGCTGGATTGCCTATCTGTGATTTATCGCTTCAATATCGTGAATAGGGAGGGGACTAATGGTGGAACGATCATATTAAGTTGACGGTGGTGATTTTGCATCTTAAATATATATATGGCTATCATTGTAGACAGTCGAGAAACAGAACCCGGTTTAAAGAAATACACCAAACAAATATAGATTTTTACAATGAAAATCCTTCTTTGGATTTATGATCACCTCATTGAACATCACTTGATTGTTTTTCGATGAAAAAGGATGTTCACTAAAAGCAGATGCACTAAAAATATTTCTTTGTGAAAAAAATTGTACAGCATATTTCTATGATTATTGAGATAATGTCGTGAATCACTATGATTTTGGCCGGGACAATTGTGCCATGAAATCGCCCTGTGACTAATTCTCTTTTCTTGGTTTTAGTTCCCTTTTCACAATCCATTATTTGACTGAGGATGTGACGGACTGCGTTTGCCGTTTTCAGACCTCCACGCCTTTCATCCTCGACCTGTTCTCGACGCCACCCGGCCACGTTCCCTTAAAAGAATGTGCAATGCAAATATAGTCCCACTAGCGAGTGATTTGGCTGGAGTTGGTGGTTTCTGTGTGTATACATATATTTATATATGAATCTATGTATCTATGAAGATGCGTTGCTGCGCCCGAGCCGCAGGTGCATCTTGGCGGTGAAAAGATGATCAAAAGGAAGCAGATGTGTTGGCTGGTGTTAATGAGGAGGAGAGGAAGGAGGCGTTTGAAGAAGACGCTGTGAAAAACGTCTCTTTACTCACTGACGACAGCATCCAGCCTTAAAGGCCCACTTTCTTCAGGGTCCATCTTCCACCCAGGATGTTGGGCTCTTTAGTCTGCCGCTCCATTACGCCGGTGAAGAAACCCACAACATGTTCCCGGTGCACTAAGTTCACTCTGCTCATCAATTCAAGCCCTGGAAAGACTTTGTGACGTGATATTATTATATTTCATAAGGAATTAGAAAGTAGTATATGTGAGAAGGTTTATTGACTTAACACAGGCCTAAAGATCATTTTGGAGAGAAAAAAAATCAATTGCAACAAAGCCTCCCAGAGTTTTTATGGCTCCACGCCGGCGATGGCCACAGTTTCAGTTTGTCCTTCTGTGGGCGATCACTCAGGAACGCCTGCAGGCAATTTCAACGTCCACCTGCACTCAAGGATGAACTGATGAGAATTTGGTGGCCAAGGGTCACTGTGACCGCACAGAACACATATTTGGCCATAACTCAACTTGAATTCTGTCATGACTCCCTTCGGATGCTCCGTTGAATTTGGGACGTGACTTAAAAGGGTATTTGTTTGTGTTTTTCGACCCTATTTTCAAGAGTCCCAATTAATAGTTCCATTTTTATCGATTCCGGATCACTCAGAGCGCTTGCTGAGGTGTTCCGGGGCGCGTTTGACCACGTATCTCCTGGACAAGGACGTAGCAGGAACATTGATCATCAAAGTCTCTGCTTTTGTTCCTCCGTTTTCCTTGAATCACGTGAAAGTGTTCATGATGTTCGAAAATGCCGAAAATCCCAGAGAGAGATCTCACGAGTGCGTCAAACATCTTCAGCGGTTCAATTCTTCCTGCAACAGGATTTTTTTTTCAGTCGGAGTTGTTTTGGTTCATCTCTAAACTCTGGCAGCGGCATGCAGCAGTGACGTCGACTGGACCGACGTACCGATCCATCTCACTTCACATGAGCTTCCTGGTATCGGTTTAGAGTTACAGACAGCTAGCAAACCGTCTGTGTTTTAATGAGTCCAGAGCCAAAGTATAGACTAGCTTCACCGCCAGGTCACAGACCATCAAATAGTGTTTTTCTTTTGTTTTAATTAACCTCTTGTCACACAGCTCACATACCTGTTTTAAGGTTTTATGCAGAGTTTTCTTTTGCAGGCATTTTAATGACGTTCCATCCAAACAAGTTTCCTCCCAACATTATTTTGCTGCCGAACCACAGCGGCTTCTCAAGCTCAGCACCGCCCACGACCATTGTGATTGGTTGAACAAGCCAGAGCGTTTGTTTTCCCCGATCCGGAGATGTGATATACTGTAGCCAGACCTTTTACTGTGAAGACGGGGCTGGCAAAGCCAGACTACCCACCGGTTAGCAACACATTTGCTCCTTGAGGATGGAAATCATGTATGTATTTGCATACAAAGTGGGGAGAGTGAGTTCAGAAGCATTCTGATGCCGTGAACAAGCGTACTTAGAGGTGTCTGCTTGTGATGAGATCACCCAGGGTGCACCTTAATGGTCCAGCTGCAGACAGCACCAAAGGTTACAACCATTTCATCTGTTTGATTGAAATTCTTTTGTTTGTGCCAAGTGAACGCTGCCTGTGTTTTACAGATAATATGTGCCACATTTCATGGGTCTTTCCAGGGAATTTGCGAGGGAATTAATAGGAAATCCTTCTGAGTTTATGGAGCAGTAAAATAAAGTGTTAGCTTCCTTTCCTCTCATAAATCTGTCCATCTGAATGACATCTGCGTATACGAATCCTTGTCCACAAGTTTAATATTTCTGCTTTCAGCAGTCTCAGCTTCTGTATACATCGTCTTTAGAGTACAGTACATCTTCTTCAGATGTGTATCATGTTGTTACGGTGGCTATGCTCTGTTGTAGCTCAACAGTGAGATTACAGTATTTGTATTCGCACGACGGCAGTAAAGGAAGACTTACAGTTTGATTCATTAGCGTGTTATCCGAGATGTTATTGCCGTTTCTTCGCCAACTCTGTGGCGTCTTGATAGCCGTCAGATAAAAGGGGGAGAAATCTGTTCGCTGGGCCGGCTATCACATGAGGGAACGCTCCAGCGAGGCTTAAACACTGTCAGAGAAAATATTCATTACACACTCCCGTATCAGCGGCACCACACCCAGCATGAACAGGGCGCCGGGATGTTATCAGACTCTCCCCGTATTGTTAGACGGGCCTCACCGATTTCATATGTCTCATTGTTCCTCCCTACACTTTCAAATGCATATTCTTCCATCAACACACACTGACTAACAAGCATATGATCCTAATTTTACAGCCCAGCTACTTACCAAATAAGAAAAAAAAAAGCACATGCAAGTGGAGCTTCAAAGCAGGGGACATCACATTCAGTTCCGTTCACAGATAATGCTCTGATCTTTTTCAGCGATGTGTAATCAAACATTATCCGTTGCCTCTGTGGAGGCGACGCTGGTGCTCAGAGGCATCATGTTCCTGTGTTGCCTGGCAGAAATGTCCTCCTGGACTCCAGGATCAACTGTTTTTAGTTGGTAAAAGGTCAAAGAGCCGTACGCTAATTAGGTCAAGGTTACATCGTGGTGGGGGATGTGATTAAAATCAAATATCACAATTCTGACCCAAATATTGTAGGGCTGGCCATTGGTGCTTTTGCAAATCAAGATTTCAAGATTTCTATCGAATGATGATCAGTGATGTGGACATAATGCCCAAGTGGCTCAAGGCAAATTAGAATAGAATGCAGTAATAGCATCCGGGTGAAGCTGATTAGTCGACGATTCCATCCAAGGAGCGCAATCCGCCTGCCGCTCTCGCTGTTGAATCACCGTAGTGACGGAAAATGTGATAATGAAACAAAGGATTATTCATAAATATCAACATGGCGATATCAAAATCAAAGAAAAGCCCTACATTCAGAACACTCACATTAGAACGTAGAACCATCAGAGGCCTGGTGTATTTCTGTCTGCGGATCACTACAACGTGGACATAAGGACCAAAACCAAGCAGCATTATTCTGATATTAATACATATCTCAGCCAATAGTGTTGCTGTTTTGACTGTTTTTCTGTACAAGTCTTAAAACAGATCGACTGTAGGCAAGACCAATCGGATTCGACTATATCATGTCGGGGACACCTACTGGTAATTACATCACTTTACTGTAATTCAACCTTTAAAACCAGGACAAGCCAACACTTGAGACATAAGAGGATAGGTAGTCTCATATCACAATATCCATAATATATTGATATATTGCCATTCAAAGGGCTGCACGGTGGTGTAGTGGGTAGCACTCTCGCCTCACAGCAAGAGGGTCCTGGGTTCGATTCCCGGGTCGGCCCTGGTTCCTTCTGTGTGGAGTTTGCATGTTCTCCCCGTGTAAGCGTGGGTTCTCTCCGGGTTCTCCGGCTTCCTCCCACAGTCCAAAGACATGCAGGATGGGGATAGGTTCATTGGTGACTCTAAATTGCCCGTAGGTGTGAATGTGAGAGTGAATGGTTGTTTGTCTCTACATGTTACCCCTGTGATAGACTGGCGTCCTGTCCAGGGTGTACCCTGCCTTCGTCCAATGACAGCTGGGATCGGCTCCAGCCCCCCGCGACCCTAAATACAGGATAAGCGGATTGCCATTCAACTATATGTCTAGAATAAAATGATAAAGTGATGACATTCACATGCAGAATCTGTAGGCAATGGGACTTTGCTGCTCTGCTTTCCGTTTCTAGTCCTGTCCATCAAGTCCTGGTGGAGAGCAAATTAGCCGAAATGCAACCGGCTATCGTCTGAAGATGATTACGCTTTTATTGCTTTAAAAGTAGCTTGTAAACTCACTTATGAAGCAGCGCCGTGGTCTCTCAGCTCCAACTCTTGCACCTCAAAGGAAGTCTTGGCCCCGATATCCGCTGGCTACCCAGAAATCCAGCCGCTTAGCCCCTGAAGCGTATCCACCCTCAGGCAGATGGCCGGCAGATTGTGAGATGAGTTTGGGGAGGCACACGACCACGACGCGATGATTCTAGTTTAGCCTGGTGTGATTGTAAGACACACACAAACACACTTGGCTGCGTACCCACAGTTGCTACTGCAGGGTGTGTGTAGGCGGATTTGTGGGTGTTTAGGCTGCAAATGCCAACCATGTCCAAAACCGTAGGCCAAAATAGTCACAATAACATTTTTTAAAAAGCCCGAGATTCAGGCACTGTATGACCTCATCACTACCTGCTGCCAAATATTGAGACAGAGGCCCGGCCAAGAAAGTGTGCACACACACTCACACGTGCACACACATGCGTGCGGTTCCAGGTCAGTGTGCCAGTCTTAGATAAAGACATGTCAGCCAGCTCAGAGACAATAAAAACACCAAGTTTATTGAGGCCTGGAGGATTTCTTCCCCTTTTTCGTTTTCCTGCCTACTGTCTGAGGTCAAAGGTCACAGTCAGATACAGATAATCGGCCTACTCAATTGCCAACCAGCTCCAAAGTCCTACATTCTGAATCCAAAAATCTTTACTACACAGCTAGAATGTTCAGAAATGGTGCAATTAAAATGCTTCCAGTAAAATAAGCCAAAGGCATTAACTTGTATTGTTACTTTTCTGGCTGTGATCGGGAAAATAATCCATCAATGTCTGAAATTTGGAGGTGTTACATACACAGTCACACAGTATTGTTTGCTCCCTTTCTTGGCTTTGATCGTTCACATTTTCGGCCACCAGCTCCTCCTCCCTCCACTTGCCTCTTCTGTTTTTCATCCAACCTATCTCTAGTTTTTCTCACTTTCCAGCAGCCAAATGGTCGCTAGTTTCGCTGGTTGATGGAAGGTTTTATTCTTCCTGCGTTCACACAGCTAATTTGGACGGCAACCAGCCATCAACTCCAGGTTTCTATTGCATTCTGACCCTTGCGCTGTGTTTCTGGTAAACTACCGATAGCAGCCTGTCACTGTACTCGGGGTGGTGGTGGTGGTGGTGGTGGGGGGGGGGGGGGGGGGGGGGGGGGGGTATTCCTCTTGCTTGTAGACTGATGCATACTGTACAAATGGTTCTTTCCTCTCATACCTATTCTCTCTCCTTCCGTCTTCCTCCACAGCATAAATCTTAATATCTCTTTCATGTGACGTTTCCTGCTGCCGGTTCATTAGTCCCCTCTGCTGAGGTCTCATTTATTTGACTGGGAAACTGTCTCTGGGAGGTGCTGTAGGGCTTCTGGAGTTCTTTTTTTAACACCACAAATTAGAAATGACAGGTCCGTATGTACAAATCTAGAATTGTAACAAAAACGACCACACAGAGACACAAAACGACCACAAAGACACAAAACAACCACACAAAGACACAAAACGACCACAAAGACACAAAACAACCACACAGAGACACAGAACAACCACACAAAGACACAAAACGACCACAAAGACACAAAACAACCACATAGACACAAAACAACCACACAAAGACACAAAACGACCACACATAGACACAAAACAACCACACAAAGACACAAAACGACCACAAAGACACAAAACAACCACATAGACACAAATCGACCACACATAGACACAAACCGACCACACAAAGACACAAAACGACCACACAAAGACACAAAACAACCACACAAAGACACAAAACAACCACACAAAGACACAAAACGACCACACATAGACACAAAACAACCACACAAAGACACAAAACGACCACATAGACACAAAACAACCACACAAAGACACAAAACGACCACACATAGACACAAAACAACCACACATAGACACAAAACGACCACACAAAGACACAAATCGACCACATAAAGACACAAAACAACCACACATAGACACAAATCGACCACATAAAGACACAAAACGACCACATCGACACAAAACGACCACACAAAGACACAAAACAACCACACAAAGACACAAAACGACCACAAAGACACAAAACAACCACACAAAGACACAAAACAACCACACATAGACACAAAACGACCACATAGACACAAAACGACCACACATAGACACAAAACGACCACAAAGACACAAAACAACCACACAAAGACACAAAACAACCACACGAAGACACAAAACAACCACACATAGACACAAAACGACTACAAAGACACAAAACAACCACACATAGACACAAAACGACTACAAAGACACAAAACGACTACAAAGACACAAAACGACCACAAAGACACAAAACAACCACACATAGACACAAAACGACCACATAGACACAAAACGACCACACAAAGACACAAAACGACCACATAGACACAAAACGACCACACAAAGACACAAATCGACCACACAAAGACACAAAACGACCACAAAGACACAAAACAACCACACAAAGACACAAAACGACCACACATAGACACAAAACGACCACATAGACACAAAACGACCACACAAAGACACAACACGACCACATAGACACAAAACAACCACACAAAGACACAAAACAACCACACATAGACACAAAACGACCACATACACAAAACGACCACACAAAGACACAAAACGACCACAAAGATACAAAACAACCACACAAAGACACAAAACGACCACATACACAAAACGACCACAAAGACACAAAACAACCACAAAGACACAAAACGACCACACAAAGACACAAAACGACCACAAAGACACAAAACAACCACACAAAGACACAAAACGACCACATACACAAAACGACCACAAAGACACAAAAAAAACACACAAAGACACAAATCGACCACACAAAGACACAAAACAACCACACATAGACACAAAACAACCACACAAAGACACAAAACAACCACACATAGACACAAATCGACCACACATAGACACAAAACGACCACACAGACACAAAACAACCACACATAGACACAAAACGACCACACAAAGACACAAAACAACCACACAAAGACACAAAACAACCACACAAAGACACAAAACAACCACGCATAGACACAAAACAACCACACATAGACACAAAACAACCACACAAAGACACAAAACAACCACACAAAGACACAAAACAACCACACAAAGACACAAAACGACCACATAGGCACAAAACAACCACACATAGACACAAAACGACCACACATAGACACAAAACAACCACACATAGACACAAAACAACCACACATAGACACAAAACAACCACACAAAGACACAAAACAACCACACATAGACACAAAACAACCACACATAGACACAAAACAACCACACAAAGACACAAAACAACCACACAAAGACACAAAACAACCACACAAAGACACAAAACAACCACACATAGACACAAATCGACCACACATAGACACAAAACGACCACACAAAGACACAAAACAACCACACAAAGACACAAAACAACCACACAAAGACACAAAACGACCACACAAAGACACAAAACAACCACACATAGACACAAATCGACCACACATAGACACAAAACGACCACACAAAGACACAAAACAACCACACATAGTCACAAAACAACCACACATAGACACAAAACAACCACGCATAGACACAAAACAACCACACATAGACACAAAACAACCACACAAAGACACAAAACAACCACAAAGACACAAAACAACCACACAAAGACACAAAACGACCACACATAGACACAAAACGACCACATAGACACAAAACGACCACACAAAGACACAAAACGACCACATAGACACCGAAACGACCACAGAGAAACAAAACGACCACACAAAGACACAAAACGCCCCCCCCCCCCCCTACACACACACACACACACACACACACTTAGTGTAGTTAAACCCGCCCCCCGGTTGGTGGGTGTGAAGTTCGGGTGCCTCTCGCTGTAATTGAATATGAGTTGTGTTGGAGTGAGTCAGTGGGTAGGACTTTAATGTAGCCGTCTGTCCTGTAGTGTTAATGCATCGCTGAGTGGTGCTCGCGGGGTTGAGAGGACTCGAAGCCCAGCAGTCTGCACATAGAAACGCTGGGCGACATTGATTGTGATGGTTGCTTTGGTTGCCGCCACTGACGTTGCAGTAAAGCCTCCACTTGCGTATTTATGTGAAGGAGTCACACAAAGAGAGAGAGAGAGACAGTGTGTGTGTGTGTGGTGTGTGTTTGTGTGTGTGTCAGACCCAACCCAAGAGCAGCTTGCACAGATGGAGGAAGATTAACAGTGTGTGTGTGTGTGTGTGTGTTGTGTTTGTGTGTCTGTACATTGTGTGCATTCAAATGTGGCTTGCCAACAATAGATGTTCCACCCAGCACCTACTTTGCATATTGAGCAGGTACTTTAGATTTTGTTATTGCAGAATGCCTTTGTTTATTGGCCTCCATCACCACTTTCGGAGCCATTGTGACATGCAGGAACACAACCCCATCACACGCTCACGCTCGTGCATCACTTTCCACGTGCAGCACGTCTTTGACAGCATGCCACAGGAGAAACCTGCCATTAGAATACATGTAATTGCGATCGAGAGTCGTCAGAGCTTGACAGATGTTGTTATTTTTGGTGATCCACACAGTAAGTGCCTCACCACTCCCGATGCACCTTTACTTCTGTGTCCGTTACCACGGGAGCGAAGTACCAAATTACACCGGTGAAGAGCAAGAACCCCCTCAACTCAGAAAACCGAAAAAAAGGAGACTGTTAAATTCTCTGATCGTCTTCTGACCAATCTCTTGCATTATGCATTGCATTACTCCTGCCCTGTGTTGCTGTTCGGTGGGGTTTTTAAGCTTCCATCTGTTAATGTCTCCTCTCTGGGTTCACTGTGGTCGTAAATCCATACGAGCTAAGTCAAGGGCAACTGGACTTTCTTTAACTTATTCAAGACTTGCATTTCTCATGCAAAAGGCTTCTTCAGGTCTGGTTGACTGAGAGGCATGCTTAGAAATATTCCTCTCAGGAAGCCTTTAAATGCTGGGGACCCAGTCGACATCTTCCTCATCCTCCTGGGGGAACAAGCTAGGGTATCCCTGGTCAGTTGGGATGTGTAATCCCCTCCAACGTGTTCCAGTTCTGCCTCGGGGGTTAGTTAGACATATTGGAACAAAACTGCTGTTTTGTCTCTGTAATTGAAATACCACTATTCTAAAGTTAAATGCATCAATTTGATCTTTGAGAGTCTTGATCTATAAACAATGTGGTGCTCTATTAAAATATATCCTAAACTCTGGTTGTTTAGATGTCAAAAACACAAAAAAGGGCACAGAAAAGATGAATAAAGATAAATAAATAATGGCACAAAAAAAAGAAAAGAAAAGGGCTAGATAAGATAAGTTTGAAATGTTCAATAAACGAGAAGAGAACATTTAAAAAGTGACCAGAGGCACTATACACTGGCACGTAACAGGAGACACTAGCCAAAGGCAAGTGAATAGAGGTGAGTAGATATGTTAGAAAAAGGGTCTGCAGGCCCCTCCCACTCTGGAGGGCTGCGTAGAAATATATAGGTTCATCTTTAAACTGTGGCGGGCTGATCTAGACTGTAGGTCCTGAATCAGAAATACTGGATCAGGCATTAAATTAGAATTATGGGAGTTTACATTCGTATCAAACTACAAAATTGTTGGATCTCGATGTGTTAGACTTCATTTCCCAACATCACATGTCCAGCGATGTTAATGTTGCGCAATCACACATCGCAATGTTGACTTTTGAAGTAAAGGCAGACAGGGACATTTACAGAAGCAGTGCACACGTTGCTCTAAAATCCTACCCAGCAGGAGGATTATATGTCTGTGACTGTTGCACGACTGCCATATTAGTGAAGATTTGCTGATGAGTTTGCGTCCCAGACATGCCAGAGGTCACAGTCTGATGATGGCTGAAATGAACCGAAAGTCCGATTGGTTTGACAAAGACCTTTAGTGGCTCCAAACGTACGACTATTATCTCTGAGAAGAAACGGCAGTACAGGGGATGACATCGATACAGAACCTCTCGGGGAGATGGTCAGAGTGGATAATTGGGTCATCAAAGTGTGACTTTGACTGGGGAGAACATTGTTCATTTCCCGTTTCCTAGACAGTAGAACATTACACAGCATTGATTTCTTTAAACTGTGAGTATGATCTTTCCCTCACCTTTACAAGTAGTTTCTTTTCCCTTAACCCAAGTACAACTCAACCACAGCGGCTGTAGATCAGTCAGGGAGGGGGTTCTCTGGCTCTGGAAATCCACCACTTCCACTCCTGGGTGGATTGCTGGATATATTCTTGCCACCCAGAGGATAAGTCTGACTGTTATTGGGGGATACCCCTGACTAGCAGCACATTTGTGGTGCAGAGGGAATATTTGCTACGGATATTCAAGGTACATGCAAATGACTGGGGATCATCTGACTTTCCCTTTTAGTTTGGTTTGAATCTTCATGGACTGACTTCAGATATAGTCCCATAGTTGACTCAAAAAACAATTTGTCCATTATTTTGGTTTACAACATATACTTTTGCTGCTTATTAGCAAATGTTGGCAGTCAGCAAACATGCTAAACTTTTATGATCGTGTTATACATTAATCCTGCTAAACACCAGCATGCTAAACACTGTGCGGAGCTGCTAGCATGGCCGTAGACGCTTTACTGGTTTATAGTCATTCAGCAGTAGAAATTCCATATTACATCTACTCCATATAATTGCGTATAAATAGATTGACCTGTGATAGACTGGCGTCCTGTCCATGTGAACCCTGCCTTCGCCCAATGACAGCTGGGATTGGCTCCAGCCCCCCGTGACCCTGAATACAGGATAAGCGGTAGAAAATGGATGAATGGATGGATAGATTGACTTAGTTTCTATCTTTTCTAGTTTTCCCAGTAGCTTTTATGACCAGTGTTGCCCGGCGGACCAGATCTCTAAGGGTGAGGATGTGCAACAGCGGTGTGAGCAGCGCTCTGCTTTAGAGGATGGGGATCCGGCAGGAGTGGGCGGTTTTAATTTCACTGCTGGTGGGAGCATTCGGTCAAGAAATAAACCACGGGTTACCAGGATTTATCAGAAGGACGGAGTCAACAAATGAAGTTGAAAAGCAGATTAAAGCAGGTCATGAACTGCTTTCCAGCTGCACAGGGCTGCTGTAAGCTGGCATCTGTATCAGCAGCACAACTGATTTTAACAATGCGCTTCATTTCTGCACACAGAGTATATTTTTATGAATAAAAAGGCATTTCCATGTTCTGTCATCTATTCCATTACTCTTCCTGGCATTGTTTCTGTATTGGCATCGAGAAAAGGGTATCCTATCAAAGGCATGGTTTTGGTATCGTCACTATCATTACTAGTTGTGATTTGAAACTATCACTAGTGCTCAGCGGATGGACATTTTGGAAGGCATCTGGGAATGATGGTGTCCTGCTGATTAGGGATGCAACGGTACAGTTTTCCCACGGTTCGGTATGCATCGCGGTTTTTGGGCTACGATAACGATACGGTTTCGATATTTTAATAGACAACTACTCAGACTAGCAAAGGCAATATTGCAATGTAAAAATAATTAAAAGCAGCACAGATATAATCAATCCACAAACTTTATTAAAAAACAGTGATCAGATCAAATTAAACAGCAAACATAAAACCACACAAATTAAATATTAAGTTAAGTACTAAACACTACAAATACAATTAAATGTAAACATGACAAATTGTAGAGCAGGAGCTCCGCATGATGGATACGGCACGTCGAGTTGACGGCCCTGTCGCCGTATGTGAATTTGCATAAAGTTCGATAGATTGAACTTTATGCAAATGCCGTCCGTCCAACGCAATGCCGCCGGCTCCAGAAACTTTGTTCAAACTATCAAACTAGGCAGTGTTGATCAAATATGAATCCAGATTCTGTTACTGCACTACACATTTCCCGCCTCAAATGTTTTCAGAAACATGCTTTAGCGTGTAGTTTAACTGTAAAATGAGATCGTTTGTGGCCCGGCCGCCATGTTGGAAACGGCAGAGCGAAACTCAAGTCCCGCCCACTTCCCAGGACGTCTATCCTATTGATCCAACTTGAACACAGAAGCGCCCACTCGCCGGTGCGTTCGACCATCCGTTCCGTCCGTATCCGTCGCTGCCGGAGTTGGTGTGTCTGTACCATAAGAGCCAATCAGAAGGTCCCAGGAGCCAGCCAGCGCTCCTCAGCGTTCAACATTTGCATGCAGAGCGCTGATTGGCTCCTAGGGAATTCAGGGACGTTCTGATTGGCTCTGAGGCGGCATTACCAGTGCATGGCACTGAGCCTGCTTTGGCCTGAACAATGTGCTGCGGCTGCTCTCAGTCACTGCTCCCGAGGGACAGACACAGCATGCGCAGCTGCACAATGTTTTGAAAGTTTTTTGCCAGGGAAACGTACCGAAAATACCGTTGTTTGCCGTTGTGCATTGAACCGAACAGGGCGTATTGAACGGTTCGGTCAAATACCGAATATTGTTGCATCCCTACTGCTGATAGGGCTGATGGATACAATATAAAGTAGGACAGACGGGTGAAGTGAAGGTAATGTCGGGCTCAGTGGTGATTGAGACGCTAACGTCCTGACAGATTCTGTTTTTATCTGATCGACACCAGACAACAATCAGTCAAACAGATCCTCATTTAGGGCCTGATGAAATCCGTTTGAAGTTTTCTAAATTCTGTGTTTTACAATGTAAGAGTATTTTTTTTTTTATCGGATGGTGTCATGTGGCATATGAATCCAAATAAAAAAATATGATAATTTCATTCAGAGGCTATCCAAATATGCACTTTTACCATTTTCAAATTCTCAATTCTGTCCACGTTTTCCACATTGTGGAACTCCTAGCTACGCATTGTTCTCTGCGAAGTCTGCCTGAAGTGATGTGACATGTTCTATGTGGAGTGAGCACTGCACCAGACTCCATTTAAAAAATAGCCTTTTATATGTTTGATTATCAACAGTCATCAGCTTTAAAAGTGACTTATTCTTTTTTAAATTGGCTGTGCGGTGGATCTAGTGGATGCCAATCTGAAGAGTTGTTGATGTGAATTTAGAAAAGCTGATGATAAATATTTGGAAAGCCAACTGATTCATATTTAAAGAAACTATAAAGTGTTAAATTTAAGAACACAATTTGGCGAGGAGGTCGGCGGTACAATGAGTGTTTAAGTTCTTTTGATCGTTGCCAACATGTCAGTTTTGCAATGTTCCTCTTGTCATTCACACTGAGACTGTTAACATCGTTGTTGTGTCTGTAGAAAGCAAGGTATTGGAATTAATCAAAGATATTCAAACGATACCCAGCTCTATAGCGGAGCGCTGCTTGTGTCCCGAAACAGCGCCTTGAGAATCGGTCCGTGAAATCACAACCTGACCCCATCCTTGTTCCAATAATAATGTAGCCAGATTCTAACCTGCCTCTGTGTCTTGTCTTCCATAGGTGAGGTCCCTGAAGAAACCTACCTGCCCATTTTAAGAGGCGGAGCCCAGTGTCGACTTCTTCAGATGGACTCCGGGAAACCACCAGCATTCTTTCTCAAAGGACATAAGATGGAAGAATCCACCGACTGACACAACACTACCTTACCTCCCGCCGTCCTCTCCTCGTCCTCTGATCACATCAGCGAAACACCTCTTCTGCTTTCTACCTCCCAGAGAAATAGAGACGGAAACACACAACCCGGTCAAAGCAATTAAATATCTCTTATCAGTTCCTCTCTCTTCTCTTCGTGCAACATTTCTCCATTTACCTCAGGGATTTTCTCCCACTGCCTACCTCCTCCACCGAAACAGCCAACCCAGTGACTGGAACGCAGAGCAAAAAACACACCTGTGACCTCTCGCTGCTGTTACCATGACAACCTGTATTGCCTCTCAAGCTCTCCTCACTGCACCCGTGACGACTAGCAATGACCTTGGACCTCTTACCACCTGCCAGCTCAGACCCGCTCACTGCCTAAATTGTACCGATCCACACTTGTAGCTGGGGGCCTCGGGCGTGTTTGTACTGGGAGGAAGAGGCTGGTGAAGGAGGAGGAGAGCTCACACACTCACAATCGCCTCACCCTTCTGTACAATAAACCTGGCAGGAAACGATATACCTCAGCAGACACACTTTCTATACAGACACTCACTCAAGGAAACCGAAGGGAACTTTCTCAGCAGCATTCAGTACATGCTCACTCTCCTGGTGCTCCAGTCTACCCAGTAGACAACTACCTTCAGCATCTTCCATTGGCCTTAGAGGCAGCAGCAGGCTAGCAACAGTAGCCAGGGAGGCCTCCAGAGCAGCGGAGAGAGAGACTCAGGAGTACCGGCCGGCAGGCCACTTCATCTCATTCTTCTTCCCGGCAAAAGTCCCATCATCCACAAGCCTTGTGATCCAACCAGCAGTCTCCCAAGAGGTCCTCTGAAACTCACAGGAAGAGACTCAGAAGCTCCCCTTGCCTCCAGATTCACCCGTGTGACGTCTCCGGAGAAGTTAAACTTCTTCAGAAGCCCCGTCAGCTTTTCACACTCTGGAGGCAAGTCTCAAAGACTACAGACGTCCCTGGCAGATTTACCTCGGAGCATTATGAACCTTAGAAAGTTAGAGGACTAAACACTGAGCCCGGAGCAGGAGGAGAACGCCATCAAGAGTCAAGAGAAGAATGCAGCCGTGAGTTTCACATCTTGTTTCTTAGCATGTTTCCTCCTCAGTAACAGGAGGCTCTGCAGACCGGAGCGGAAATAATCTCTTCTTTTTTCTTGCCCTATAATAAGCAATGCAAGAAAGAAATACACTTTTCACATTTTTCATTTCTTATCGTCTCTCTTCTTTGAATCACTAAGTGACATTTAAATGGCATTTCTGCCTTATTAGATGATACAGAGTGGAGACAGACAGCTTTGTAGTAAAGGTCATTAACCCCTGCAACAACAAGCAGCTTGGCAAAGAAAGCTTCATACAGAAGAGATTTGGCTTGAAATTCAAGTTCTGGGAAGTTTGTAGCTTCAGTGTGATATGATACACAACAGTTATTCAATGAACAACATGGAGATTTTATCAGTAAAAGTACATAGCACAATTATTGCCAGAGGCCTTTATTTAACATTCTCCTCAGAGCCACATGAGGGAGCTTGAATGTTCCGATAATTGTACCCTACGTTTCACATTGAATCTAATATGAAAGGCTAGAGTCATGAGATTTCAAATTTAAACCCGTACTAGCATGGTTTGCTTTAGGGATGGCGATGTCGCTGGTTGATGCAGTGCATGCTGGATTAAAACATTTAGTGATCAGATGGATTGATTTTGTTCCCAGACAATGTATTGTAATGATTTTGGTGATCCTGTAGTACCACTATCAGGACATTTTGTAGGCCTTCTGATCCATTCTCATAAACACGACGACGCCCGTAGGCCCGTTTGCACAAATGAATGTGGATGAAATTATTGGATTTTTTTAAGGTCAAAGGTCAAGGGAACTGTAGTGTTTGTTGAAGTATCCTTGGGCACGATACTGAACCCCCAATGGGCGTGTGAATGTGCATGGTGTGTATGAATGAGGTCATCGTGATGTAATTGGTGAATCATGAATCATGTGTGTGAACGGGTTAATTATACTTAATTATACTTACAACTAGAATCTGATCATATAAACATTGGTGGCAGTTATTTTACTGACATATTTGAATTACTGTATAGCGAGTCACTGGGTCTCTAATGGAATTGAAAGACAGGTAAAGTGGAAAGTCAAGGTTTTTCATGGATTTAAATGAAGGCCCAGTGAGTTCGCTAAAGTTGAAGTTCTTTTATCTGGACCGTTATTTTGCGATTTAGCTATAATTAGTTAACCCTGAATATGGATAGAGAATAAGGTGAATGGTGAATATCCTTTTTAAGGGAACGTTAGCTTGTTAGATCTACTTTCTCTCGCTGCCTTTCTCTTTCTTCGTCTCTCTCTGCCTCTCCACTGTTGTGTCTTCACTGTCGTGTCAAATTAAAAGCCCTCGCCAAGTCCTGTAATTGCGACTTCATGACATTTCATATAATTCTGAAGCGGCGGCGGGAATCATTTTACAGCGATGGACCACCACCATTTACAGTCAAGGATGATCTGATTGGAATTTAGTGGTAAAAGGTCACAGAGGACATAACTCAATAATGCATATTCTAATTAAGACAATCTCACACTAATGTAGATCCTGATTGAAATGATGAAGTGATGATATTTTTGCTCAGTCATGGATGTAACCTGGTCGGTGGACACAGATCTGTGAGGCTGCTTCTAGGTTTACATTGAAATAACCTAAAAAAAACGTTGGGTTGGATTTGTTACCGACATTGATGGTCCACAGAAGATGAACTTTGTTCCCCTGGCCTTTCCTTCTAGTGCCATCAAGTCTAAATTTCGGTTTCAGGTTTATGATCAAAAACCTTTTTTCATGTATTAATTTATTTAAAATGCACTTGCAGTCAATAAAACAAGATCTGAGATGAAGCCGTAGTCTCTTTAAGGCCTTTTAGAGATGATTCAATGCTTATAGTACATTGACATGTTTTCCATTGTGATTATTGGAATGTGGAGCATTGGAGTGCATGAATGTGAGTTCAGTTCCAGTAAATGGGAGGAAATATGGAGTGGAAGTATCTGCATAAACCCTTTATAGATGAACAAAACCAACAATAACCCGCCACAAGGTCCAACATGGCCAGTCCACCAGTTATTCAATGCAGACGAAGCAGCTTTTCCCATCTATAACATCCCCATCATCCAAAACAGATACAGCTATTCTAAAAAATCTATTTCTATGGCAGATAAGAAAGTCTGTCTCATCTCTGTCCAGAAAACCAAGTATTCATATCAATGTAGTAATCAGCTTGTTGATATGATGTTTGAAGTTCAGATTATTCATTTCAAGCCAGATACCAAAGTATTCATACTGTGACACTAAATTTTAAAAGATTCAGTGGTAGTAGCCTTGGTCAACAGCCTCCATCTGTTTGTTTTTAAACATTAGGAGCTAACTTATGGTTATATAGTTTTGGTTGCATAGTTATGGTTATATAGTTTAGGTTGTATAGTTATTGTTATATAGTTGGAGTGAATCAAATGAAGTTCAGTGGCATCAGTAGTATCACTCGGCTTCCACCACAGGTGGGAGATTGTTTATTTACTCAGCTGATTGTTCTCTAACGATCAGCGTTGCTGTCACATTAACCCTCATAACTGTAAGTAATATCCTTCATGTTGTATCTGCAATGGCATTTTCACATGGAAGGAACAATATTCTGCATATTGCTTTGGTAATTTATATTCAGCTGCCCATCATTTAGGGAGTTCCTTTCAAATCGGATTGGATGAATCTGCATCACAAACCATAGGAGACTGTTCAGCTGTCAGCCAATCAGAGCATCAGGGGGCTCCGCAGGGGGAAAGAGTCGACGCGACCTTGACTTCCCAAACCTTCTTAGCATTATGATCTATGTCCAGTTACTTTTAACAGCTTTACTTAGTCATAAGGCGATTGCTGAGACGGCCGAATGGAAACCATGCACAGCGCTGCCGCTGCATATTAACTGAGCTCTGAAACACACTGATATAATAGAGGACACGCTGTTCCTCGTGTGACAAAGTGGGAAGACGAGGGAGGAGAAGGCGTGTAAAGGAAGCGCATGGGGACTAATGGAGGGATTACAAAAAGAGAGGAGATTAGAGGGGGAGAGAATGGGAGAGGAATGGATTGACGTGGTGACTCCACCAACACAAACGTCTTACCTCAGACACCCTCTGTCCTCTCCCTCCATCCTCCCTCAGTCAATCACACGTATTACCCTCCATCATTGATAGTCTCCTCACATCACAGCGCCATAACTTAATCCCCGCCCTCTGCTTCGTGTTGCCACGGCAACGCACACCCTTCCCCAGCCACCTGTGGCTCCCATACGCAGCGATGTACAGAACGCAGATCCCACGTCGGCCAATCAGATCGCCAGCTTGTTGGTGCGCCACGAACATTTATGTTTCCGTGTGTGTGTGTGTGTGTGTGTGTGTGTGTGTGGCTCTCTGGCCCAGCCGTTTTTAGGAAGCGCCGACCTACTCGGACCAATCAGACGGCTCGGTGGAGTGTGTATGTGTTCACGTATATCGCTAAGTGGCCCAGTTGTTCTGCTGCCGCATTAAAGGGCACACGGGGCCAACCGGAGAGGGAACAGATGAGATCTCATTATCTCACTGTGTGTGTGTGTGTGTGTGTGTGTGTGTGTGTGTGCGCCTTTTTGGTGCGTTTGTGTGCACAGGTACATGAAATTGGAGCATTGAATGAGTCATCATTGGGCTCTCCGAGACCATTGCTGCAATCATGCTGTGTGTGTGTGTGTGTGTGTGTGTGTGTGTGTGTGTGTGTGTGTGTGTGCGTGTGTGTTTGTGCACATGTAGGTGTGTGTTCATGCCTCTTGAGTACATGCTGGGTTGGTACAATGAGGATTTTCCCACCTCCCCCCCAAAGAAGAAAAACCAGTGATATGTCTGTAAAGAATGAGCTTCATCTCTGTCCACCAGGGAAGATGAAAAAGTCATTCTACCCACAGAAATCTATTTTGAATGTATGGAACATGACTCCCACCCACGGGTGCTTTAAAGTCAGTGTGAGTTTTATGTTTCACTTTTAGTTTTCTATTCGGTTCGTTAAAGGTCCAGTTTGTGTGATGGTACATGGGGTAAGGTTTCTCTGCTGCGTTCCTCCTGCACTTACAGGACGTACGTTGACTGCATTGATAGTTGGCTTCAATCCAAACTCACCAGCTTCCGAAAGATTTAGCAAACGTCATCCAGCATGTTGATTATTTAGAGCTGCTGGTAAGTACTTTTTTTTTCTTTTCACACTTTGAAACCAGGTTGGCTGAGATCTGTTCATTCCTGCTTGACTCTGTCCACATTGTTAAAGGTGAATTTTAATGTCTTTTTATTTTTACGTGAATGTTTCAAAATTATCGAAACGCTCAATCAGTTTGCAGTGGATGTGAATGAGCAAATTCTGACAGCAATTCTGCAACTCTGTTGGAATTCAGAATCAAATTTCTCCTTTAAATGAACGATTTGGCATTTTGTGAAATACGCTTATTTGATTTCTTGCTGGGTTACATTATGGGATACATATCACCCTCGTCTCACCCTAGCGGTGTCACAACCCTGCCTTCGTGTGCATGTCCAATGTCCAAGTCACTGGTGTGATGTTACCTTCCCCTTTAATACTTGTCTCTTTCATGGTCGTGTAAAAGACCATTAGTGATGGCAAAATAAAGACAAAATAAAACAGAGCTGCAGAAGGTCGTGGGCTAATCTTTCCAACAAACTTTGCCAACTTCAAGCCCCGCCTTCTTCCCAGTCACTCAGATTTACGTCACAATAAGGAAAGTAGATCCTCTTTCAGCTCAACTTTAATGCAACACTAAGGAATTAGTTGGCCAAATTTTCCCCAGATGTTTCGTCAAAGTAGCACCTGGGCGTTATTGTTAGTTAGTGAGCAGGGCGGTACTCGACCACACACACTACACTGCTGCCGCTCTCTGCTTGTGTTGTCATGCTGATGCCTGCCTCACTTTCTCTTTGCTTGGGTTGTACTTTCCTAATGAAGGCTGCATCCATTACCTCTTAATTAGTAGTTGAGGGCAATTAGGGATGATTTAATTAACACTGCTGTGCAGTCTTACTCCCTGACCAGAACATCCCTGTTAAAACATGCATGATATCGCTTGCCTTAAAATAGGTCAGCCTCATATAAAAGGCGTTCTCTTTTTTTTGTTTTGTTTTTGCTCTATGGTTTTCTGCTAAATGAAAACATAGGCAGCTTTTTTTGTGCACAGTATGACTCGACCATCGGAGCGCTGCAAACAGCTGTGTCTGTAAACATCTGCCTCGTTGTGTCAGTGTGTTCCTGCCCTGAGCTGTAACTGTACACGAAGCAAAGAGCTTACAGTACCAACAGTGTGGTGCCATTTCACGGTACCACTAGTAGTTTACTCTCACTGCAAGCCAGTTTAAATAATTTATTTAACTTCATGCTTTAACAAAAAGGATGTTTGTGCTCGTTCGGTTTTTAGATGCACATGAAAGCCCAGTCCTTCAAATTTACCCCAGGACTATTTTTATCACATCATCCCCCTCTGCTCATGTGTGACTGTGGCTTTACATTAACATCAATGAAGCAACAACATCACCCAGAGATGACAGTGACTAGTTAAGTAGGAATGAAGACATGCAAGATAACAAACACTGAGGACCAGGTCAATTTGTTTTTCCAACCAGTCAGTCTCCCAATGATCCTATAAGTCTGTTTGATCCTTCACTTTCATTAAACAGAGTCAGTTAAATGTTGGTAACGCCGTACGTCCAATGTGACTGTTAAGTGGCTGGTCACCATTAAAGAACGATTTATGCCGACCGCATTCATGAGAGTCGTAAGAATCCACAGGCGAAGGTGACATCACACTGTCAGACACACATCCAGTATTCCTGTCCATGCACATGGGTGTAGAAAGGGGAAAAACGTTCGCTATCACAAGTCAGTTTGTGCGACTCCGTGTGGAAAGAGACGTCGAGGTCTCCGTCGAGCCCCCAGACCCCCCCCCCCAACCCCACCCCCCATTCTTCTTTGCAAAAACTGCTTCGTCAGCCTTGTTCATGTCCAGCCAGGATGGGGATCAGGCCTCTGCCTGGCTTCAACTCCGTTTATTCCACTTACCCCCAAACTGCAAACTGAGTGAGCAGGCTACGTCTGCACAATGGAGTTCACAACACTGTGAGTGTTTCCCTGTTGGCCGTGGAAGTAATCAGCGCTGATCAATATCTCCATGAAAAGTTGAATTGTCTGATAGGAGCCAATCAATACTGTTCATATCGGGCTAATGCGTGAGTGGCAGCTATAAATTGTTAAAGCGATCAAACTCTAAATCTCTGTTAGTCTTCTAATAGGCTATTCCCCAGGTGGGATATCAGCAGCACTAGTTGCACGATGAATATAGATGAAGACGCTGTAGCAACACAAAGCCTGTAACAGCATAGAAAACGGGAGAAAATGGTCCAACTTTGTTGCTGTAGAAGCATTGCGTGCACCACTGCTCCGTACACCGGGGTGGAGGTCGTTGTCCTTAATCACAGCTGGGTTCACTGCCATCTTTTTTTCTCAAAACATCCAATATCTTGTGGGAGATGAGGTGAAAAGGGAATGGATTTCTTTTTTCCTATTCCCCCACAACTGTGAAAGTCCTGGAATTTACTTTTGAGTGATTAAAACAAGAAGTCAGAAAGAGAAATATGTCAGAGTCTATATACACACAATATCTCAGCCATGCTATTCACCTGCTTTCTCTGTGAAACTTTAACACAGTAGAAAATATAAGGTAGTCGGGTCACTGGGTTTACACCAGAAAAATAGTGTGAACAGAGTCAGGAAGGACTGCCGTCCTCGCCTACTTGATAGTCATGAATGTGTGCTGTTCACACTCGTAATGCTCTAGGGAAGGTCTCGCATTGTGAGAAAGCAGATTTTTACATCGACTATAGAAGAAGTGGATGTAGTCATGGTGACGTTACTCATCAGTTTGTGGACTACAGTCTTGAAGCTGCAACTACGACATTTTGGCCATCGCCGTCTTAGATTTTTGCAACCAGTGAAGGAAGTGACCATATTTGGACTGCGGAGGAGCGACAGGTGGATCTGAGGAACACAAGCAGCAGAGCGGCAACCTTACTGGTTCTGGATACAACTGGATTCTGGTGTGAAGCTGCTAACAAAGTTAGCTTCATAATTCAAGGTGAACTTTACAGCCAAGTGTTAAAGTTATCTTAGAAGCTAACTGCGTTGGTAGCGACCTGTCAATCAGCAGGTAGCCCCGCCCTAATTCATCCCCTGATTTAATAAATCAAGTGAGAAGTGGGGTCATATTCTCATAGACTTTCATGCAATCAGACCAGAAGAGTCTCCCCTGATGGCCAGTAGAGAGAATGCACGTTTATGGTACTCCAGGTTTTGCTTCACTTTTCATAACCCGAAGTTGCCTGTCGGGCTTCCACTACTCTGTTTTAGAGCTTAGTTCAGGCCCAGAAAATCAAGCCCGACTCTACCCGAGCCCATGCGCGTTCTGTCCGAACCCGGACCAACCCGACACATTAACTGTAATTAAGAGCCCAAGCCCGATTTTAACCCGACAATTATTTTTCATGCATGAGGCTGTTGTATGTGCATATCCGTGGGAAGTGGGGGTGTGGCTGCAGCGCGACTCAGTCACAAAAATATACAAATCATTTTATAGGCTACGTTGGTGCCGCGATTAGGATATGACTGGACAAAGCCGACACGTATGTTATCGCCTCCTCCCACTACTCACTTGAAATGATCCCGTACCTCGGACTTTCCTGATGACTTGCTCAACGTTAATTGTCCTGTTTTTAATTTATCCTTTATGTCTCCAAGTTCCATGTTGCACTTTAGCGTAACTCCTTTATTCGTTGATTTAGCTGCACAGAGCGGAACCGTTATGAATGATGCGTGCGCACTATGTGTAGCGTCTTTTTTTTTTTACTTTGTGTAACTTTGTACACATTTCTTACGTAGACCTACTCTGCTAAACATATAACCAATAATATTTAATGTTTATGCCTAGCCTTCTCCTCAGATTAGGCCAATAGAGCAATGATAGAAGAAAAAAACGAACGAACGAACGAACACAAATGCTTGTTTAAAGGCCCGGCCAACCCGCCTGAGGGTAGTGGTGGGAAATTTCGGCCTGAACCCGGCCCAACCCGGGCTCGGGCTCGGGCAGAGAAGCTAAATTCTACCCTGTTTCCTAGCAAAATTTCAGCGAAGCACACTCAAACTGAGCATTTTAGTTTTCAGGAGTCATTCAGAAGTTTTTTTTAACATTTAATCGTGAACATGTGCGAGTAGAAACCCAAAATACAAGTCGTAACCTGGAAATGAGCATGATATGAGACGTCAAAGCTAACACAAATGCTAACCACACACTTTTTTGCTGTGTCATCGCCATTGATATGCTACAGCACGTTGTTTGGCTAGCCTCTTATATTTTTGCGCACTGAAGCATTTAACTTTACAAAATGAAGCGGGAAATTACACATTTTTTTCATATCACAATAATAGAAAAATAATATCAGTGGTTGCCCTTATTACATGATAACTGTAGCTCATAAACATGTAATAATTTATGTGTTGTTAGTGGAGGCCCTTAATTCCAGCACGCCAACACTGAATACCCACACAACGGGAACTTGGCCAGAATAATTAGAGCTCGGCTTTTTCAATAATAATAACTGTCGTGTGTAGACGTTCCCTACAAGGACACAGTTAATCTCACGGGGCCCCAAAAGCTCTATAGCATCATTCAATGTCGTGCAGATGCAGATCAGATAGAAGTAAGTGCAGTGTGTTGTACATCCTGTTTATCAGTAAGAAACGTATCTGACATCCAGGATTTGACCCCAGGAAATGTAGCTTATGAGCTTTACCAATACGGCAGTTCAGTCGGAGATCGTTTTTGCTGATGAGATATATACATAGTGTATATATCATAGAGTTAGGTGTTTATTTTTTCTTTCTGTTGATATCACAAGATTAAATTTCAATTCGTGAAACACCATTAAAACTGGGTGGATATAACCCTTCAGAATGAGGCGGCACATCTCATTGAGCCAGCGGAGCGTCCGAGTGAAAGGTGAATGCCTCGTTTCTCACATCACTTCAGGTCTTTTCCCCCCACAAAAAAACAAAACTGACTCCCCTACAATAAGGAAAAGGCAACAAAAGATGGAAAGACTGAGTCGCATCGAGCTCAGCTGCCTGTTCCACTACAGAGACGACCTCCGGTGGCACATGCTGGTCACTACAACACACCACATCAATACAGCATCAGATGGAGTGCAGCCTCTATTTATTGTTTAACCTTTATTTAACCAGGTAAAAACAAGCCCATTGAGATCGAGGATCTGCTTCACAACGTTGACCTGGTCAAGAAGGCAACAGCACAATTCAGAACCCGTATACAAATACAAAGACATACAAACAGCAAGACCAGAGATCAAATACACAGACAAGACCAGAGATCAAATACACATGTTCCAAACGATTCACATTCAAGGTCCTTCAAGATCGTATCAAAGTCATTTTTTGGGATCAAGACGATCTATTTCGGCTTTTTTTTTTCCTTTCACAAATGATTCAGAGATATTAGGATTTAGAATATTCATTGACTGCCCTCGTGTGCAGGATTACTGTCCATCAGTGGCAAAAGCTCCAGTTTTTTGTAGAAAAAAAGTTTTAAAAAAACAATTATTGGAAGTTGTCAATCAGAATGTCTGAAGATAAGAATTCTTGCATTAATGGCTGACACTTTTCCAGTAGTCTCCTTTGACTTCGTATTAGTTAGTCCTTCTCCCCGTCTCATCCGCATTATCCGAGTCTTTCTTGCCTTCTACAAGTCCAAGTGCCAACTTTCCCTACCTTTCGTGCTTTGGGCCCGCCTGCAGGTATGTTGAGTTAAACTTGGAGGGACATGCGGTCCTCGGCTGGCTGGGTTTCAGTAGCAGTCAGCGTGATCTGAAGCCATGCTATCAGCTGTCCTCCTATAGAGGGACTGCTATACAGTAAACCCAGACTAGATCAGTGGTGGCATGCGACCACGGCAGTCATATTCGTCCTGGCTTCAAATTGCGTTTGATGCAGGTGGTGTGGAAGCCACTTGTGGATCCAACCTAATATGAAGGGGAGCTAAAATCCTGCTGTTGAATGTAAATCCTGACCTTGAAATGCTGTTAATGCAGTACAATCATATGATAATGTGGTGAAACATTCAGAACACATCAGAGAAAATAAAGTGAACTGAAGAGAAGCATATATTTACCCTCATACCAACTATAACGTATGCAAGATCATTAAAATGCTAATATTTGGTGTCCAAGAACACAGTGAAATTGCTGCAATCAACACTCACATATATGATTATTAATCTATTTTTTACTTCCTCGGAGCAAATCTTATCACAAATGAAAGTGTTATTTTTAGAATTCTGTAAATGTGCGCTTCCACCAACTAAATCAATCTCATTATTCATGATAGCCATTATCAGTGCTGCACAAAAAGCCTCAACGTTAATCAATCAGCAATAATATTCATCGGGGAGCCACTTGTTTTTAACAACACACACACACACACAGCTGGTCTCTGTGTTAAAAAAACAGACAGCCCCACATTTGATCCAGTATTTTGGCCAACAATGGTGCCATTTCTAGGAACGGCGAGCCGCGACAGCTACGTGATAGCATTAATGAGGTGCGAATGATTTTTCACAGGAAATGGGAGCCGTTTTTTGTCGACAAATCTCAATTCCCAGCTTTGGGCTCCGCTGGCGTATAAAAACTGTTAACTAACAGAAAGCACATGGCGCCCTGTATGGGCGCTGTGGTGTGTTTTCTTTCTTTTCCATCTCAGACAGTGTAGGTGTTGTACTAAAAAAAAATGGAAGGCACCTTTTTTATAGCTATTTCCACGTTTAAACTCCATTTATTATGGCAACAATTCCAGAGTGATACGTTCTAAATATAAATTGAGTGAAATACCTCCAACCAGCCTACAGCTCTGCCAGCGGGTCTATGTGTGATCTGATTCCCCCTTTTCCATCTGCCCCCCCTCCCCTCCCCTGTGCAGATGCTCCTGTTTATAGCCAGCTATTCAGGGTTGATTAGTCAATCTCCTGGCTGACGACTCCTGCAGTGTTGCATGTCCATGCTCCCCTTCATCCAGTGGCCTCTCACGTTAGTCAACCTGCTGCTCTCAATCAGTGCAGCATATATGTGAAGACCCCGTGCCATACTGTGACACATGGACAGCACCAACAGATTAGACTCTACCCGACACTAGCCTACACTCGTGGTTGAATATCACTTAACGTTTACGATGTGGAAGGTCGCCATAATTCCGAAGGCCTCCCTTCATGAATAAAGAATGAATAAATGTTGCAGAATAGTGATATTGTGTGGGTCTGTTCTTTGCTTCATGACAATTCCTGTATTTATACATATAAATAATCTATTATAATATATTTAATTCAATGTTCACTATTGCAGAATGGAGCTTGTTCATCCAGTTAAATATAATGGAAAAATGTCAAAGCAATTAACAATAAACTGCTCAGCTTATGTTCATATTTTAAAATGTTTTCAGGAGGACCGAGTGAATATTAGTTTAAGTTCCGTTTTCCTCCCTTTTCCAAAATTCTGCTTTCTATTCTTGTAAATTATGATGAACAACTTTTTTATAGACCAGACCTGAGTAATCCATCACAATTAAAATGAAACTTTAATTTGGTTTTGTTGCCGTTTCTCTTCAGTCTTTATTTAACTATGCAGAATGAAGTCTTTTCATATTAGAAAGGTAAATCTCTAAGGACATAATCCCAACAAAATGTGACATAATGCTACTTTTTAAACATCTTTTCTTTAAGCATGAATGGCAGCTAATTTCCAATTAAGTGGGACACTGCAGTTTGGACTTGAGGGTGTGTGAAAGGCAGTTAGACTCCTGCTGAGTGCATCATGTCTCGCCATGGCATGCTGAGGTCTTTAATTGGGGATAACAGTCCAGAGGGATGCAGCATCACGTCCAGTGTGTAGCTGCCGGCTTAGTCAGTTTGCTGGCTCCTCTCTGAAGTGGCCGTCAGAAGCTTAGCTGGTAAACGTCTGTAGTGTGATATGTTTGGCATTATACTATATAGAAGGCTCTTATTGGCTGGATTGAGATGAGCACAGAGTTTCTAATGTGTGATCTTCCCATGAACTCCCCATAGATCAGCCTGGACGGGTAGATACCGACTCAACAGAGCAGAGTGTAGATCATCGTTTGAAATATACCACATTTTATTGCAGGAATGAAACAAACCATTGCAGCTAAACGGACCATGTGTGAAAAATAACCCATGTTTGTCTTCAGTTGGACACATTTATGAGCTGACAGATGTGTAAATCTACAACAGTGCTAGATGGTCTATCGAGGTGTGGGTGGAGCTCAATGAGAGCGAGCGGGTGTTTGCGAGGATAAAGCAAATCAAATAAAGAGAATCGGAGAGTAAAAATTTTATTTTCTGTTTCACAACGGTTACATTCTAAAGCACTCTAAGCACAAATAAACACATAGACCTCATCATTAACCTACGGGAAGGTGTTGGATTTTAAAGATCATCCTGCTCCGGCATGCCTGCTCTCTCTGACCTGCCTGCGAGCCTCGGTCCAGGCGGGGTCCGAATGCTCTTTGGTCTCTGCAGATACAGACACCAACACACAACTCACGTCTAATAAGTCATGATTGAAAGGAATTTTATTATTTGTTATGATTTATTTTTTAAGGAGGTTGTTGGTTATTATGTCTTTAACTTTTTAAAGCGACGCCGCGGAGACTAGTGTCAGACTACTGCCAGGGTTGGGACTCAGGTATTTCACAGCTGAAATACCTATAACGGTGTCCAAATGACTTCAGCTGATAACGTTAGATTGGCTGGGTGAGGAGCTCATAGAGGTCATCGGGGTTACAAAAAAAGGAAAGGATTAATAGGGGAAGTGGAGGTCGGGGAGGACGGCTGGGCTAGAGGTTATTAAGACCATCCAATAACAGAATAGTCACAGGTTTTATCCCCGCCGCCGCCGCCGTATCCTCGGGGTCACACAACTGTTTATCCTTGGCAGCAGAACTCCTCAAGGAGATTCACTTGAAGATACAGCAGAGAAAAGTGTGGAGACCTTTTCTACCACTGCAAAACCATCTCTTCTCAGCTCCTGTAGCTGCTTAGGTTCTATTTGCTTCCCAAATCTCACATGTCTGGCTCCAGTATGAGTCTACCCTTCTTCATTCTGTGATTAAAGATCTCCTGTCAGACGCTCTTTGGCCTTTTACTTTGTATTCTATCATCTGCTTTACTGTTTTATGGCATAGATTGATTCGGAGGTCTGTCTCTGTCACACAACACACATATCTGACTTCTATATTTCATTGAGATTCAACTTTAATTTTAGGATTCTCTGAAACAATGTGGGCGGAGCCTCAGGGTTCTGCAGACGCCGAGTCTCCACCAACCACAGAGCCACGAGGCTTAATATTACTGTAACAAGTGAAGGGGAAAATATATTTAAATAAAAAATAAGTATGGATCTTTTCACATATTGCCTTTTAATATAGCAAATACAATCTTTTGCTAATTTATTTTTTTCTGGTGTGGATGTTGTCAAAATGCATCATATGAAGTTGGAAAAAAAGTTATATAACATCATCATTGCAATACTCAGAATATTGCACACATTATTTTTAAATCACGATAAGATAGGTTGGTGATGAGATTGTATCGTAATCAGATTGTATTGTGATAAGATCGTATTGTAATTAGATCGCATCATAATCAGATTGTATTGTGATAAGATCGTATCGTAATTAGATCGCATCATAATCAGATTGTATTGTGATAAGATCGTATCGTAATTAGATCGCATCATAATCAGATTGTATTGTGATAAGATCGTATCGTAATTAGATCGCATCATAATCAGATTGTATTGTGATAAGATCGTATCGTAATTAGATCGCATCATAATCAGATTGTATTGTGATAAGATCGTATCGTAATTAGATCGCATCATAATCAGATTGTATTGTGATAAGATCGTATCGTAATTAGATCGCATCATAATCAGATTGTATTGTGATAAGATCGTATTGTAATTAGATCGCATCATAATCAGATTGTATTGTGATAAGATTGTATCGTAATCAGATTGTATTATGATTAGATTGCATCGTGATGAAAATAATAATAATGATAATATGCCTTTTATGAAGTGCTTTTCCAGATGCTCAAAGGCGCATTGACAATAGCAACTAAATGAAACAAAAGAAGAAGTTCAAAGGTTACGAATAAGAGTGAAAGTGAGTTCTGAGGACAGAGGAGTGTTGGCATTGTGGATGTGGCTGGGAAGGGCATTCGGGGGGGGGGGGGGGGGCTGCAGTACTGTGGCCCCAGGTCCGGAGCTTAGTCCTGATTGGATGGAGGAGGTTGGCATCAGTGACCTGAGGCGACGGGTCGGGGTGTGGCGGTGGAGGAGGTCAGACAGGGAGGGAGCGTTGAAGCTGATGACTAATATTAGAAGATGGTATCGGGGACCTCTTGGGGGGTTTGGAGATCCAAACAAGCTCAAACTGTAGAAGTGCAGCACAAAACGATGGAAGGAGGAAAAATGCTGCAAAGCAATGAAGTGGAATGAGTTATCCAGTCAGTCAGCCCCGTCCTGCTTAGGCAACACACCCGGGTATCACATTATGATTGTTCCTACATATTTCCAGCGGTGGGGTCAATTATGCAGCTGCAGCAGCTTCTGCTGAATGAACAACATCAGCAGTGGATGGGGGGCCGAGGGGGAGCATAGTCATTCTAACGCATCAACACAACGGAGAGGAGGCGAGCGGAAGGTCAGCCACGGCAGACTCACATTCTTGGCAGGCGGACGGTTAGGGGGAGCGAGCGGGGAGGGAGGGAGGGAGGGAGGGAGGAGGTGAAGGAGAGGTGGAGGGATGGGAGCCTGCAGAGATATGAAGACGGAGGGGAGAGGAAGCTGTAGAGCTTTGATTGGAGAAGGTCAGCCTTGGCTTTTGTCTTTGCTCTCTCCGTGTGAGCTCGTTTGTCCTGCAGAGAACGCCGACGTTCAACTTTCTACCACAGATTGTTGATTGTTTGACCGGTAGGTTTGCAGCGCGGCCTCCAAACATCGCTCACTGTGACAGAAGGACGTCTGTGGTTTGTAACTCTACAGTAACTTCAATACAATCTGGACACCATCTTTGTCCTCAATAATAATAATATATTGTCATGTAAAAATAAGAAGAAATGTCTGTGCACTCTTCAATGTGTCTATCTCTCCAAGTAAATCAGTTCAAATTAATAAAGAATAACATTTTCAGCAAAACATTTTATATTAAAGATAATGAAAACGGCATATTTTGACTTATAAGAGTTTAATCTACTATAATAATGCGAGTGTTAAAGTGGAGCTGTCTTGCACAGGGAGAGATCGGTGTGAAGTCCATGCTGGTGTTGTTAGTTGTTGCCCTTTGATTTGGCCCCTGCGAGGCTACAGGAGCGTGGATGGTGAAACAGCTCAGGGAGACAATTAGAATAAAAAAGAATAATCATAAAGTTTATTTGTACAGCACATTTAAAAACAAAAGTTTACAAAGTCTTTTGACAGACAGAGCTAAAGCACCGATAGATGAAATAAAATAAAAGGACCTTTAAAGGCAAGTAAAAGGGACAAATGAATAAATACAATAAATAAATTAGATACAAATGAAACAGATGATAGGGTCAACAAACGTCAATGAACAGAATTACGGAACATACAAGCAGCAGATCCTCACGCATAAAGAACCTGAAACAATAAATCAGAATTGTTGCCGTTTTTCCTGCTGTATTGATCAGCCAGTTAATTGGCTGTTAGTTCCAGCTGTGAGGTCGGAGGTCATGCTGCATGAAATACAAAACTGGCCTTGCAATATTTTTTTTATGCACTTGGAGAGCAAACATAATGAGAGTGTAGATCTATGAGCCATGTTGTCCCGTGTTTCCAGATGGGTCAGATGGGTGTAAGCCCCTCCCACTCTGGATAGTATGGGGACATGTTGTCACTGTGGAGAGGCTCCGCCCACACACAGAGCAGCTGCTGTACAAAGTATAAAAACGGATCATCATGAAACCTCCACTTTAGCTCTTAATCACCAACACTGGATGAGAATGAAAATGAGCATCATGCAGCAAAATAGATCTCGTGTGACGCTTTCGTCGCCGTGGCGATGCTGAGACAACACACTGCCGGCACTTTACGTTCGTCCCATTCACATCTCAGGAAGCCGTGGAGGGACATTCTTCAAAATTGGCATAAACATCCACTTGATTTAGAATTTGGAGGTCAAAGGTCACTCTAAACCTCCCAAACCCATTATGTTTTATGTCAGGATAAATGATGAAGTGAGGACATGTTGTACAGACATGTGAAGGAACTGGTTGGTCCGGTCGTACATGGAACACACACACACACACACAGGAACAAATCTCTTTTAAAACACTGATCTGGAAGCCCACGTCATCCATCCTCGTGTGCTATTGGCTGAGTAGCTGAGCTATTAAAGGAAGGCTTGGCGGCGTGGGCTGTGTGCACTCTGTCTCACTCTGATGGTTGGGAGTGCAGACTGTACATTTAGGTTGTCGTGGTCGGCCACTTAAGGAGGGATGGAGCCTCATCTAAGTTGCTGCTCTTCTGTCTCAGGAAGGCAGGCTGCTGGGAGACCTGAATGAATCCAAACAGGATCTCCACACCACTGCTACCAGTGTGTGACGCTCTCTCTCTCCCACTACAGAGGTCACCTCTTCATTCAGAACCACTTTCCAAGGAAACGTGTCACGTTTGGTCTTGTGCACAGATTGAAAAGGAGTATTTATGATAAACAGGTCCATTCTTGAGGTTTTAGTCCTATACCATGGTCTTCCTCTGCCGATGGAGTTGTAGATGTATTCATTTCTATTTAACATCTCGTTCCTGTCGGCTTAAATGTTGAGATCCAAAGTTCATTCTTGAAGACGCATTTTTTATCATTATAGTTGATAGAGACATTCAGACATTAGTTGATGTTTCTTTGTAACATCAACTATTGACTGTTTCAAATAACAGGATGTTTGGGGGGGGGGGGGGTTGGATTTGGCGGCCATTTCAAATAATTGGATTGAAATACACTTAAAGCCAGAGTTGTAACTGTTCAAATGTTACATTACAGCATTAAAATGTCTGAAATAGCCAAATCTCTGACTGCGCAATATTCTTTTCTGCAATATATATTTCATTATGCAAACTTTTTCACACGCATTTGTGTAGATGTTTAAGTTAAATGCGTAAAATTTGATGCCCATTGAGAGCTGTATGAGAAGACTAGGTCTATAAACACTTTTGTGCTCTAGTAAAAATGTATTCATGAAGTCACTGGTTTTGTAGATATGGAAGCAAAAAACAGTGGCACCCACAAAGCAAGTTAACGAGGCGGGTTGGGTGGGTCCCCAACATCGCCGCAGGCCCCTCCCACTCTGAGAGAAGTCTGCACTGGGAGCCCCGGTTCTCCCTCAGGGAGAGAGAGGGTGAGTGAGTCCTAAGGAAGCAGCAAGGTCGAGGCCAGGTCGAGGCCAGGTCGAGGCCAGGTCGAGGCCAGGTCGAGGCCAGGTCGAGGCCAGGTCGAGGCCAGTGCTGCAGTAAAGCTCACAGTCGGATCTGCGAGCCACCTCGACCCGGGCCTTTCCAAGCTGACCTGATATAGCCGTGAGCTGATATAGAGGCTCCGCCCACACAGAGCAGCCGAGGTAAAAGAAAAAAAAATAAATATATATATATAAATATAGAGAGAGAGAGAGAGAGAGAGAGAGAGAGAGAGAGAGTTCATCACGGGTTTTCCTTTCAATTCAGCAGTAAAATGAAACAACATACCATGTATGGACAGCAGGAGTGTTGAGTTAGTGGGCGTGGTCTAGCTGTGAATACCCACTCACACACTCAGCTTGATTAAAATATTGTGCGTCATCGACATTTCCACGCGGCATTTCTCTTTCCATAACTTCAGCTGAAACCCAAAGCCTGAATTACTGCCTCAAACACTTCTTTCCCATTTCTCCCATAATGTTGTCTACATAAGTGCAGGATACGGTCACCACACTTAACAGGTGAATCGTTTACTCCCTTGCGGCCGGCGTGAAGCCACGGCAACACAATCTGTAGTTCTTTTCATTCCTTATTCATGAAGCCGCTGTATTCCTGCGTCTTACAGAAATGCATTTAAATCACATTTCACTGCCGCATAATGTCACATTTTCCATACGCAGGCTCCTCTCTCCTCCACCCATCAGCTGTCACCCACGCACTCACTTTAAAATACTATTTGTCATTAGTCTAGACAGAACAAAGAAGGGGGGGGGGGGGGGCTCAGCTTGACAGGAGGAAGATACAGAACGGCCTTTAATGCAGAGAAGAAGGGAGAAGTTTTCACAGAGCCGGAGAGATAATCTGTGAGAGGACGCACATTCACACACACTCACACACTGACACACTCACATAAGGATGGTGTGTACACGTTTGTGTGCAGGCAGACACCCACAGACGCACAGTCACATAAATGCACTTATATATGCATGCTTGCTGAGAAAAGTGCACACACACACACACACACACTCTCTCTCAGCAGTCGGTAATTACAGTCGCTGGCAGAGAAACTGCAGCCATACATAGTCAATGAGAGCGGGGAAAACAATGAACACACAGAGCAGATGATTGCTGTAAATAAAGGAATGGAGCGGAGGAGGATGCTGGCACAGAGTGAAACGGGGGATTGGAAAGAACAAGGGTGAAAATAAGAGGGAGGAGAAACCAAAAGAGAAAAACGCAGGCAGGGGGGGTGGGGGTGACTTGAGGAGGGACTGGCATGGAATAAGTTTCCCCGTTTTTCCATTTGTGCGTCGGTTGGAAATGTACATAAGTAAATTTAGTCTAAATGCTTGGCCACATGCAGGGAGCAGCTTGGCAGGAGGAGATGCTGCCTTAAAGAAAATGTCAGAGGGACGGTGGTAATTCCATCAGGTGAGCGGAGAGCCGAGGGGAGGAAATAAAAAGGTTGACATCGGTAATAAGTCCAGAATGACATTCAAACGCTCGCCTGCGTCTGGTCTCTCCGTCTGGGCCGTCTGGGTCTGCGCTTCACACCAGTCCATCATGGATGATCACATTAATACATTCACATCATCACCAGAGCTGGACTCGATGTGCAGAGTCAGCAGAGTGTACATAAATGCATGCCGGGACTCGGTCTCAGGCAACGTTCCACTTCCATAGAAACGTAGTTTGATACTTGAAGACCACGTTATGAAGTTGTTGCAGTTGTGTAAGAACTCGTTGAGAGAAAGTCATGTTTCTGTGCACCTGATGAATGAATGAAGGTGTGTTTCCATCCACTGATACGATCGTAAGAAGCAGTCAGTATGTATGAGGGACTCCTTCCAGCATCACATCCAATAATGAAAGGGCGGCATAGTCATTGCACTTTTTTCACATTTAAGCATGCATTTTGATAATCGAATATGTTTCTTTTCTACTGGTCGAATAAATATATTTCTATTAAGACATGCATGCATGCTAGCATTGTTATTGTGACTAGTGTCGTGTCATGGCCGTGGTTAGCATGCAGGTTAGCGTTTAGCTCCGGGCACCACCGAGGTCAGCATGACTATAGACTCTTATCTTGGGATCCGGCCCGCCGCCGCACCCAAACAGGCTAAAAAAAAAAAAGCCAAGTCCTCCGGTGTACTGTGTGACCCAGGTCTGGTTAGATAAACAGGCTCCGACTTCACAACAGTCATTAACTCATTTGCAGCGATAAAATCATCTTAGCCCAGGACATCCTAATCTTTTTACCCTGGCTTGGCCCGCTAAGCCCCGCCCCCAGCCCGCCGTAGCCTGCCGATCTGTCAGATTCCACCTCCAGATATTGTGCAGCAGCTGATGCCGTTCCGACACGACATCTTCTGCCAAGATACACATCAGCTAATATGTACTGTATGCTGTGAGTACACTGTCATGGATTATGCTGAGGCCAGACATGTTGAACATGCACCCGGTGAACTGTAAACATCCAAATGTCAGCTGTTCCAACGCTAGCCCCCGTCAGCATCAGATATGCACAGTGTGTGGAGAGGCAGCTGCAAACGCCAACATTACCTGGGGTCTTTGACTTTGGACTTGCATGTTTTAATGCAAGGGTTGGTAATGTGGCAAAACCTACGTTACATTTTTTAAGTGATCCAACAGAAAAAAAACCAGCCCAGTGTCGCCAACTCCGATAAAAGTAGCCAGCAGCTCCAGCTATTGCGGGAACACATCATGAAGCTAAACACGGCTACGGTTAGCACGCACAACTGACCACGCAGGTTGTGGCTAGCAGGTTAGCAGGTTGTGGTCGCCGCCAGAGTGCGAGCAGATTGGCCAACATCCCGTCCAATCAAATATGACTCAGCTATGCACGAGATATCACAGTGAGCGGCTCTTCGGCCGCCAGCGAGGAGTCTGTCGCTAGCAAAAGTCCTGCTCATAACGGAGCTAACGGCTAACGTAGGTTGCATTGAGTCACACTGTGGTGCGTTCAAAGGTGACCTTGTAAGATTTAGGGCTTTTCTTTAGAGAAAATCTAGTAAATACAGTTTGAAGGAAACGTTTTCACAGCAATCTAAACTAGATATTAAAGATGGAGGTATATTCTTAACACAGCTTCTAATATTTCAATAAAAGTACAATCATTTATTTGCAAAAGTTTTTTTTTTTTTTTTTTTTTTCTCCATTTGTTGAAATCCCTGTTGATTTTCTTTCTTTTAATCGACGAGTAAAATCATCTCAGCTACTTGCCAGCAGGTCAGTGAACGGGCTCAGATGTCACGCCGTGGCCACGTAGACGCTGTGCTGCGGCTTTAAATCATATCACAGGGATTCTCTCATTAGCAGCCAAATGTAAATCTGAACATAAAACGTTGTTCGGACTTCAGCGGGAACAGAGCTAAGGGAGATCCTGCGATAGGACGAAAGGCTTCAGGGCATCAACGTAATGGGCCTTGACGTGAGATTGTTTTGCAAATTGATGCACATGTGTAGATACTTTGATTTATTTTCCTGTACATCAAAAAAGTCCTGTGAAGGAAAACCAGACTTTTTTCATTAACAATGGAAGGAGCTCCAGTTAGATGTCATATACGTGATAGATATCTTTCATTTCTCCTGTTGGGCTGCTACACCTCCTTTTTGCCTGTGCTGACTATTTTTATTCCTGCTGATTTTGCTGGAGTGATTACAGAGAAAGAGTGAGTGAGATAGTGGAAGAGAGGTGATCTGGAGGAAACGGGGGAGAGAGGGAGGGAAAACAGAGCTTTGATCACGCTGTGCTGCTGCTTCTTTCCATCTAATCAGCTTGGACGCTGTCCAAGACCTCGCCGAGACGAGGTGTGTGTGTGTGTGTGTGTGTGTGTGTGTGTGTGTGTGTGTGTGTGAAGGCGTGGCTTTGCGTTTGGAAGAATATGTTGGGACAATATGTTTCATAAACACTGAGGTATGTATGTTTGTGTTTGATGGTAGACAGCCAGCGTGTGTGTGTGTGTGTGTGTGTGTGTGTGTTGTAATACCCGTGTATGATCTCTTTAATTGCCAAGCCCTGTTTCCAGACTGGTACAGTGAGTACACAGTGGACTGTACATACTGATCTGTCTGTAGTTAATGCACTTTACATTGATCTGTGTGCCGTCACCGACCCACGCTCCATATGGTGATTTTTTTTTTTTTTTTTTTTTTGCAATTCCTTTCCCCACTTTTTAAACTAATTGTCTTTTCTTTTCATTTTTTTTAAATCATAGCAGTTTGAAGTTGCAAAGTGGCTTTTTAAACACTTCACAAATGAATTGTATGAATGTTTTGGAATATAGAACTCTTATCACTCACCAGTGTGTTGCAACATGAACACCGTGTCATTGTTACGGTGTGATTGGAGGCTGGGGACATGAACTTGAGCTGAGGGGTGAGAACCAGGCGGTGAACATGAGTTTATGGTCTCAGTCTCTAGTTTCAAGTCTTCTTCAATCCAGCATGATGTTTATTTAGTCCATTATGGTCCATTTAGAGTCCACCAGACCAGAAAGCAGGGGATTATTTAGGGGGCAGGGCTACCTAGTTGTAGGCCGCTACGATGGCCTCACTACCTTCGATAATGATACAATTAGCTGCTAATATGTCTTTAAACACTTAGCTGTGAAGTTGACCTTGAATCATGAAGCTAACTTTGTTAACAGCTTTACACCAGAATCCACATGGACCCAGATCCAGTAAGGGTGCCGCTCTGCCGCTTGTGTTCATGAGATCCACCCGTCGCTCCTCTGCTCTCCAAATATGGTCACTTCCTTCACTGGTTGCATGAATCCATGATGGCGACGGCCAAAAATGCAGCATTTTAGGCTTCAAAACCGTAGTCCACAAACCGGTGGGGAACGTCACCATGACGGCGTCCACATCTACAGTCTTGGATGCTAGAGGGTTACAGCAGACGGCGCTAGAGATAACGGGATGGTGTCTGTGAGGCCTAATGGTGGCGGATATAACAATAGAATATGTTCAAATGATTTGTTTATGGTGTTTTATTAATGATGTTTTCAATAGTTCGCTACATTATTAAAATAAAAGAGAGTACGGAGGTCATTTTCTCCACAACCGTTCAGCCGATGGACCACACCTTGGCGAGCTAATGCTCGGGAAGAAGCAATCAGGCGTTTTGAACTGGCTCTGTGCCTCTTTTTGGAACACGCAGCGTATTAATGATGTCAAAGCATTCAACACTCTTACATAACTGTTCTGTAATCAGTCATCATAGTTCTGTTTGACATCTTCCTGCACTCCAAACTCCACCTCGGCCACCAAGCAGCATGTGTCCCAGTCAAATGGTAAACTTCCTCTGAGCATAATTAGCTTCTGAGAATTAGGACGACTGGGTGTTCCTTCGATTCGGAGGATAATTATCTTCTTAGTTTCAGAGCTACAATTGGCATCATTATGGGGCTTTGGGATATAAACAGGAAGTATAATGTTATAGCCGGTGGCTACAACTTGAGCCCTGTTTTTCCTTAATGTCTATATTTGTCTTGATCGCAAATTGGTAGTAGCAGAAGTCTGTTTGTCTAATCAGCAGTTCCTTGTTGCAGTGCAGCCGTGGCTGTATACAGGCAGGGACACCAGATTAATCAGCTGATCTGAAAACAGCTGAGAGACAATAAAATGGCCCAGAAGCCTCCAATCAATCTGAAATATGAAGTCTGCTGGTGATGGATGTGTGTGCAGGTCCATCTGATCTCTCACACTCTGGTGCCATCTACTGGTCGATCTGCAGAAATGGAGCTCAGCTCTGTTTGTTGTCACTAGGTTTTCTTCCTTTCTTTTAATCAACAAGTCTCATTTAAAGACCCGAAGCAGACCAATGAAATTGAATAAATAAATACAGAGACAAAGAAAGGAATTAACTGTTTTTTTTTTATTGTAGTCAATCATCGTTTTAGTCATTTGATTTTAGCAAAGACACCATATTCTCTGGCGTCATCCCTTCACATGTGAAGAATGGTCAATATTCTCTCATTTTCTATCATTAACTCAGCAAAAATGAACTGTGACTCACCTCAAGCTTCATCGCTGGTGAAGGATCATTTACCTGCAGTTATGTTGTTATGAAATGAGCTGTTAATGACGTATAAATGATGGACAGAAGTTGGTTTCAAACTATTTATGTGGAGCACAAAATCATTTCATACAAATGATCAGGAGCTTTTGTTTACTCGTAAGAAGGAGCTTGTGAAAATAGAAACTGTGTTCTTTTCTATTCTATTCTACCTTTGAAAAGTGGCCCTCTGTAATGGTTCATTTTGAAAGCAGCAACAAATGGGGATTAAAATTCATCATAATATCATATCATTACGTAGAATGATACGTAATGATGCCTGTACCTGATCCAGGATCTGTGCATCGCTAGCCTCCCAACGCTGCGTGTGAACTGTCACAGTGTGACCAATGTAGTTGTGTAAGCACCCTCACACACACACACACACACACACATTTGTGCTGAACGATGTGAGCACAGTGACATCACAGTCTGCAGGAAGCAGGTCAGCTTAGGTCACATGTCTTGTACATCCACACCCCCGGTGTTGTGGTGACTCTGGTGCCCTCATCTGGCACGCTCTGCTCCTTGCAGTTACATCGGGTCTTTGTTATTAGTCGTGTTGACAGTAGCAGACACGTTTAAAGGTCCCTCCTGACACAACATAAGGGAAAACTGTGCTGATATTGTAATCTCTGGCGAGCTTCCACGGCGTTCGCAGGATAATCCACTCTGAACTCTGAACTCTCAGCAGCACGACACTGTTAATGATGATGAATCACAAGAAGGAGAGCATCCTTCTCTCAGAACGTCGGAGCGTTACTAGAGAACGCCGTCGAGTGTTCGGCCCCGAGGAAGCTCCGGCTGCAGCTTCGGTTTGAGTTGATGTGATTTGATCATGGCGAGATCGTGCTCATGTGGGCCCGTGCAGACGGCGAGCTCCAGGCTGCAGAGGGACGGGTGGCGTTAGGCTTCCTGTGTACAGGCGCTTGATGTATGAATAAAACAGGAGGCAGGAGATCAGCACACGTTGTCATAATTCATCATGAGGGAGCCTTAAATGTCTGTCACATTCTCCGTGCCACAGTTAACAGTTGAGACATTTTATTTCACCTCAGGGTGGCGCCAGAGGGAAAGTGGCGAGCTCCTGAGATATCGTGTTCGACCGATCGACTTAACGAGCCAAAACGTTTTAACAATGAAATAATGTTCTTATTTGCTCAGAAAGCTTCTTGAGTTCATTTTTATTGGCCCACAAAGCCTGAAAGCAACCGTTGTTTTTCATGGAGAGAATTTCTTTCCCATCTCACATGTATGTTTTTGTATCGTATCATTCTTCTCATTCTTTTAGGCCCACACTCTTTCTATTTTAATGAGGCTACAAAATTGGACCATAGACTGATTTTTATTAGCCATTAGGGAACATACAATGTGTTGAAAGCACTGGCTTCTGGCAGAGAAACATAGTAATGGTGATCACTTTACTCATAAAGGGAGAATCAAAGCTGGTATACGTGAAGATGGTGGAGTGCAAGTTACCCTGAATTCCTTTCAGAGGACTTGTAAGTAGCTTATGGTAAATTAGATTTGCTGGAGTCTGTCTCCTCTAATAGATGGAGGATTGAGGGGTGAACACAGAGGCTGCATTGTGAAAGCACACCAGCGTCTTTGAAGTTGGCATCAAAACATGTGCAGAGGAAATTGAAGAATAAACCGAGATAAAAGGTCTGACCTCTGAGTGTTGTACCTTTTAGGTTGCGGATGATTTGATTTTTTGCTATTTTGGGAAGAGTTCTGAGTGCGATGCCCCCGTTTCTCGGTACAAAACTCCTTCAAAATATTTTCAAGACGCATTCGTCCTTTCATCAATGACAAAAGTGCTCAATTGGATTTGTTACAACGAAACATTCAAAGACACTGGGGGCCTTTATCCTCCTCAAATATTGAGTTATGGCTTTCTTTCTTTGTCGTCCTGAGCTGATACGTTCGGATGATGAAGAACAACTATCCACTTTTAATACAGAAATACACATAAGGAATACATAAACTACTAAAATACATATAAAGAAATAAGATGGTTATTTATCAGGCCATTAATACTGTTATACAAATAATATATTTTTATTGGTGACACTCATTCAAGATTACCTCATGAGCCTAACTTGATTAACGTGATTATCAAAATCCAATACTTCGGTTTACAAACAAATACCTGCAAAACAAAGTAAACCTACCGCTGCAAACAAACAAATACAGTTGTACAGCATGAAGGTCACTGATCCGTTGTAATGTGATTACTCTTCATATTAATAACAGACTGCACCTGATCATGAACACAACAAGCCTTCATGTCTCTGGGAACGTGGAGTCAGTTCTGAGCTGCTGTGTGGAAACCATCGTTTTAAGAACATTAAGCTTAAACGTTCATGAGAGGACGATCACCGACATGTTACATCTCTGAACCATACAGGAGTCACTCATCCACTCCTCACTCATTCACTCATCCACACCTCACTCATCCACACCTCACTCATTCACTCATCCACTCCTCACTCATTAACTCATCCACTCCTCACTCATCCACACCTCACTCATCCACACCTCACTCATTCACTCATCCACTCCTCACTCATTCACTCCTCACTCATCCACACCTCACTCATCCACACCTCACTCATTCACTCCTCACTCATCCACACCTCACTCATTCACTCATCCACTCCTCACTCATCCACACCTCACTCATCCACACCTCACTCATCACTCCTCACTCATCCACACCTCACTCATCCACTCCTCACTCATTCACTCATCCACTCCTCACTCATCCACACCTCACTCATCCACACCTCACTCATCCACTCCTCACTCATTCACTCATCCACACCTCACTCATCCACTCCTCACTCATTCACTCATCCACTCCTCACTCATCCACACCTCACTCATCCACTCCTCACTCATCCACTCCTCACTCATCCACACCTCACTCATCCACACCTCACTCATCCACTCCTCACTCATTCACTCATCCACTCCTCACTCATCCACACCTCACTCATCCACTCCTCACTCATCCACTCCTCACTCATCCACACCTCACTCATCCACTCCTCACTCATTCACTCATCCACTCCTCACTCATCCACTCCTCACTCATCCACTCCTCACTCATCCACTCCTCACTCATTCACTCATCCACTCCTCACTCATCCACTCCTCACTCATTCACTCATCCACTCCTCACTCATCCACTCCTCACTCATCCACACCTCACTCATCCACTCCTCACTCATCCACACCTCACTCATCCACTCCTCACTCATTCACTCATCCACACCTCACTCATCCACTCCTCACTCATCTCACTCCTCCACTCCATTCACTCATCCACTCCTCACTCATCCACTCCTCACTCATCCACTCCTCACTCATCCACTCCTCACTCATCCACTCCTCACTCATCCACTCCTCACTCATCCACTCCTCACTCATCCACACCTCACTCATCCACTCCTCACTCATTCACTCATCCACACCTCACTCATCCACTCCTCACTCATTCACTCATCCACACCTCACTCATCCACTCCTCACTCATTCACTCGTCCACTCCTCACTCATCCACTCCTCACTCATCCACACCTCACTCATCCACTCCTCACTCATTCACTCATCCACACCTCACTCATCCACTCCTCACTCATTCACTCGTCCACTCCTCACTCATCCACACCTCACTCATCCACACCTCACTCATCCACTCCTCACTCATCCACTCCTCACTCATTCACTCATCCACACCTCACTCATCCACTCCTCATTCATTCACTCATCCACTTCTCACTCATTCACTTCTCACTCATTCACTTCTCACTCATTCACTCCTCACTCATTCACTCATCCACTTCTCACTCATTCACTTCTCACTCATTCACTCCTCACTCATTCACTCATCCACTCCTCACTCATTCACTAATCCACTCCTCACTCATCCACACCTCACTCATCACAACTCCTCGTTTCGGTTTTTAACGAGCAATTGGAAGCTTGTTGCTACTTCCCTCCACCTCCCCCCGTGATAGTGGAACGACCCGAGGGGGGAGGGGCTCTGTGTGTGCATGAACACAGCCCTGCATGCTGATTGGACAGGATGATCCGGGCGCTGACGATTTTTTGCAAAACAAACAACAGGTTTTACGTGCACGTAGAGGCGCTTTATTTCTAAAACCAGATGATTTATGTTGTTCTATCTGAGCATAGGCTTCGATGAATATGATCAAAAAATTGTTACCGACTGGGACTTTAAGGTAAAAATAAAAGCCAAACGTTTCCTGGTTGTGACTGATCCATCTATATCTCAAAACATTTCCCTATACGTACATGGCATATTTACATCGTGGGTAAAGGCTGCACCTATAATGTTGTATTATCTTATTAATAATAATAATAATAATAATTGTGATGGTTTCCTGACTGTGCTTCTCTCTCTGCCCCTCCAGCTCTCTCACGCTTCCAGTGATGTCCCGCCCCCCGCTCCTCCCAGCCAACCACCACACAGCTCCTCAGATGGCTTTCTGTTGAAGGGGCCGCCGGCGAATGCTGAGCAGGCTGGCGAGGTCGAGGTCCGCCTCATTGTCCTGTGATTGGCTGCTGGACGGGGCCGAGGATACATGGAGCCAATGTCCAACAAGCAGGATAGCAACTCATCAGAGGGAGATGAGAAAGGGTGAGACGGATTGTGTGTGTGTGTGTGTGTGTGTGGTGTGTGTGTGTGTGTGTGTGTGTTGACCGAATCTGATGGATTGTATGTCTGCTTGGGGTCCGTCGGCTTTGATGCAAACATGAAAGGAAAGCAGAGATTAGCGGCGGGTCTGACACATGAAATAGTACCTGCAGGCAACAATACAAGTTCACATCATTTGAGTCCAAGTTCACATTATTTGAGTCCTCACACACACCCGGATCTAGATGTTGCATATATATCTATAGATATACATACATACATAGACATACATAGACATAGATGGAGAAGGAATGATCTGGATCAGGTGAAGCACATGAGCGCGTGCGGGACGTGAGCTGCATGAATAGATAAAGACTCAGTGTTTGAGTGTGTTTTTGGAGTGCTGAACGGGAGAACACTCTGTCACGCTGCCATCTGTGCTCTCTCTCCGTTTTCCCCGGCACGTGCAGTCACACACACACACACACATGCCGCCCTCTACCCGCTTCATCACATCAATTCAGCAAGACACAGAGATTCACAGAGAGCGGGTTCAGAGTCGACAGAGACGAGTTGGGGTTCCAGTCCCCCCCACCAGTTCCCCACCCAGGGAAACGTTAAAGAGTCCCATTTAATGCACAACACTCACGACGGCGGCTCCCAAACAGCCAAGCCGAGGTTGGCGAGTACAAAAGGGACCCGAATGCAAACAAGGAGACAGGCGCATGGAATTAAACAAAAAGCGAGCTTCATTGACAAAGTAATTGAAAGCTGGCAGGAAACGTTAGAAAAGCAGGGAGCAAGCGAGGCATTTTTGTTGTGATTTAATTGCAGTAAACGGATAAAAAAGGATGCCAAAGTAACAACATAAGTCATGCTTAGTTAGGTCTGTCTGCAAGACAAGCTAACTACTTTTAAAATGCTGGTTTTCTGAATGGAGTCTGCTTGATGGGTGCTAGGCTATGCTAACATTGTAGCTGCTCCATCAACACTCCAAATAAGGTCTACACATAAATACAGCAGAGACCTTGTTGTTTGGACCACAGGCAGTCTCTGGTCTGGTCTGGTCTCTGGACTAACGTGAGCTACTATCGTAGACCTCTACGGGACCACAGACAGTCTGGTTATTATTATCTGGTTATGGATATTGTATCTTGGGGTCTCTGGTGACTCCCACCCCTATTAATTACTACACGGGCAAACTTTTACACCCATGCTGGATCCCAAATAGGCGACTGCGTGATGAAGCCAGGGCAGCATTGTTCTCTGGCCTCCCGGGTCTCAGCCTGATTTCCCCCCTTTTTGATTATGTTCTGCAACGATCCACAATCAAATGCAAACATCCCGTTGCTTTGCTTTCGAGGGATCCGGTGCAACACTAACTTCCTGCTGTTGCCCTGGCAACGCTCCATGTCGTAGCGTCTACCTGAGGAGGAGGGATGTTTGAGGAAGTGTGCATGAAGACAGGTCCATCTTTCTTTCTGCCAGCAGAGAGTGCCTGCAACTGTCAATGTGGCTAGTGTGTGTGTGTGTGTGTGTGTGTGTGTGTGTGTGCTCGTGTGTGTTTGTGTGTGTTTGTGTGTGTGTGCTCATGTATGTGTGTGTGCTCGTGTGTGTGGATTAGTCGAGTAGAGGGAGCTGGATTAGGAGCAGTGAGGGCAGATGGAGCCACAGAAAGCAGAGGACAGCTCAGGACGCCTCAATATGTGACATCAACAGGGGATTGTCGCTTTGTTTTGGTGTGTGTGTGTGTGTGTGTGTGTGTGTGTGTCACTAAGCATACACGTGTCCTTGTGAGCGCTGCCTCATGCCCTGACCCCTCCCCTTTGTGATTTCTGAGTCACGGAGCATTCTAGACACGCGCACACACACACACACAGAGGGAGAGATGTTGATGTAAAACTTCACATAGCCTGGAGTGGAGGATGCTGAAATAGAAAGTGGTGCATGCGTGGGCACACTGGTGATCTGGGGAGTTGGCTTCCACCATCGTAATTCAATTAGCATCCAGATAGAAGGGCGATGGCGGCTGTGAGTGGGAGGTGTGTCAGTCGCTTGTTGAACTGCTTTTGAGGAACTTTTATTCCAGGGGTTCTCAAACCCCCCAAAAATGTCCAAGAAGCCGCTCTTTGTCAACGTCTGAGCATGGTGGTACAGTTCTCAAGAGCCAAACTCTTTTCTGGATTTGAGCTAGTTTGGCCTTGGAGTCACTGACTAAAGTGGCTAATAAGCTAATCAGCAGCAACAGTTCATGGCAGATTGACAAGATTTGGTGCAATCACATCAGTTTTATCGGCCCAAAGCTAACGTGGGAGTAAAGGACAAAATACTTGGTCCTCGTCATTAGATATGTACTTTATAATGACATGACAAGTTTATATCTTACAGCTGATCAGCCGTCAGAGTGCTTCAGACGCCAGCTCTATTTCTTATCGCAAATGAGAGGGATGTTAGTGTTGGTGCTTAGAATTAGGGCTGAACGATATGGACAAAATTTCATATCTCGATATTCATGCCAGATATCTCGATATCGATACGATACGGTATGACTACGGTTCGGTGAAAACCAAATATTTTTCAGAAAAATAAAAACATCATAATACAAAAGAATGTGGAAACTGCAGTTTTATTGATGATAACTCACTGTCAGTCATCAACATTAACATAAAGACACCAATCAATAAATAAAAAATCAAACATTTTAGACTGTGTACACGGGTACCATGTCTTTTGCAATGTGGTATGTTATAGCGTCTGTAATGTCTTTATGTCTGGTGGACGCCGACTCATACGGTGTAACGCTACTGAACGCATTGCAATACACTCGGTGCAACTTTCACCAAACACGACCTGCACAACACCTCGCTCTGGTTGACATCATCCTTAATAAATCCAAATACCTCCAAATAATGGAGGATGATTTATGTTTTGGCATCAAATCAGATTCGGCACCGCCACCGGCCGCATTATCTTCCACACTCGTCTCACTTTTCTTTCTTTCTTTTTGATTTCCCCGCTGCGTATGTTGCGTCTGCGTCTCGGTCTCCATCTACCTCACTCCCGCGGCGGGAGTCCCGCCCTCGTATGTTCGTCATTGGTTGGCTTCAGCTGTCGATCCACAGCAAGCATGAAATAAGCTTTGTGGTTGACTGGCCATAACGGTGCATTCAAGGGCAATCGTAAAAATGAAGTTTATAGTGACTGCCAGAGCTGTACATGCAGGGCGAGCGCGGGGGAAATCTATATCGTTTATATCGTTGCTTTTTCAATATTAATATCTTGAATGTTCATATCTAGATAACGATACGATAACGATGTATCGTTCAGCCCTACTTAGAATGTCATGGAATCTCTGTCAAGCAGAATGCTAATAGCTGTTGGGGCACCACTGCCTTTTTGAGCGTTCCGGAATTTCCTGTTGTACCATTGAATAATCTGTAACAATATGTCTATTTTCTTATCTTAAGTGAGGACTGTACCAGGAACGGAATGTTCCTTTAGGTAAAATGCTCAAATATCCATGTTTGAAAAGGGCCATTCTTCCCCGTCCTCAGGTCACCCCTCTCCAGTTGTACAATACATTTATTAGCTTAAGCAGCACAAGCAAACACAACAGCTGTGTATTAATTCGCAAGCCTCTTGGCCATTTGACAACCCGGTCTGGGACACAGGCAAATTATGAAGTGATAAGGGATTAGCATAGCCAGGCGTGAACAAATCTATGGTAAATGTTTCTTGATGTTGAATGCGGGGAGATTCCAGGAAGAATGCCTTTTTTGTCCGAATCGCTGCAAACTTTCAAAGCAGATTTGTTCAGAAAATACCTTGAGTGCTTATTTCAATGCAATGACCTGTGTGGATATGCCCTACAGGCATTCTCTTTACCACTCTATGGTAAATAGAAGTGACAAACATTTAATAAACTCTGTTATTGTGATTTCACATTGGATCGCTGGCCTTTTCTAGAAGGTATCGAAATGAACGTCCGTACCCAGATATCCTCTTTGGTTCTTCTTCATTGTCAAGCTCTAGCACCTACATCACCCACAATGCAAATCCAAGATTTGCGGGTATTATGCAAGCGACGGCTAATGTAGCATTGAGCCTCGGGCGTCATGCGGAGACGAGCAGCAGGGTACGGAGGTCTGGTAAGCTCACCTGTTCTCAACACCACACCCCCAGGTTATTATTTTTATTATTTTCCCATTGTATGATACTTGTAGTCTTCCGAACCAACTCGAGTCACGTGAGACGATTTATCGGACTTTGCACTGCTGATCATGTGTCACACAGCTGCAGGCCGGATTTCTCCTCAATTAAATGTAATGCCAGGATGAAATTGAATTTAAGCGTGACAGTTATCCATCACATGGGAGCTGGAGTACTTTTAAAAAACTGAGTTGTTTTTTTTTTCTTTTTAAAGAAAAAAAGCAACTCAGTTTTTTGTTCGCTCTTGTTCTATTTGTCCCTCTTGTGGCCGCGAGTAAGGCCACGCGGGCCTGCAGCGCTACCCTGAAGCCGCCGCCACCGCCACCACGACAGTTGTTGGCCTGATCTGATGGTTGGGCTGTTGGGGGGACGCAAAGAGATCCGATCCCCTAACACAAGCAGGACCAAGCAGGCGGTGGGGGATTACAGGCCGGCATTCCTCCAGTAACAGAGGCAGAAAGACAAGTTGGCACTTTTAAGTTTCTCAGTGTGTCACTCACTGTACAAAAATGCAGGAAGTCCTGCAGCGGCGCCATGGAGGTACCCACCTTCCAGGAAAAGCACCACAGAGCCCTATAGAGGCCCACAAGTGCTGACTCACTTTCATCCACAATGTCGGAGCCATTTCAGTCCACTCACTCTGCTGCCAGCATGCAGAGGAGACAGGAATATGGTGTGTTTCTGATTGGACCCTGTTGGTCTTGTCATGACATCACCATGACCTTAGACATGAATAAAAGTTGCACCGTGATGCTGTGTGTGAAATCACACAATATCGTGAGTTCTCCATGTTGGAGTGCTTTCAGAATGTATGAGAACTATTGTGACCTATATAGAGGACTGAAAGTATCCCACTATTCATCCTGAACAAGAGTGTACAACTCATGGTCACTAACAGCTCATTAAAGACCATCATGCATTGTACTGAAGGAGAGACTTGACCAATGCATGGGAGCCGAGAGAGCAGCGTGGTCGAGACAAATCCATGAATAAAATATATTTAATGTGAATGCCTGTCGTTCTTACCTTTCACAATAAAAGCCCCAGAGAAACCAGGGTAACTTCATGACAAGAAAATAGTTTGCGATATGTATTTATTCCAAAAAAAGATGTTTGCATTTACTATGGATGGTCCACCAGCACCATCGTCACATAGTCCTGGTTGGAGGCTGTGAGGAGCACCTGAACAAAGGGGTTGATGTGATGCTTTGGCAGATAGCATCCAAGCTTCAGCTCTGCTCTCCCACCGGAGCATCACAGTTAGAGGACAGTCAGGAGTTCAGGCTCAGCAGCTCGCTGAAAGGCCCCCACCCATGGGCAAATGTGGGAACTGGTCCGGAAATATGGATTTTTACTTCTGAATGATTTGAGAACCTGAGCGTGCCGGCGCTGATGGTGACATAACAGCATCTGTGTGGTGTCCAGAGGTGGTTTAACCATGACGGACACGTTTCAGCCAACTCTTACCGATGACCACACACGACTGCAGCGTGCAGGTACCGAGTGTCTAACAGCAGCTCCTAAACACCACTATGTGGATCTGAACGAGGCCAGCGAGGCCTCTGACTGAGAGCTGACGCTGAGGACTTTACCTTGGGGAGTTGCTAAATGTGTTTGTGCTTTGTCGAGGCCTGACAAAAGGGTGACATTGGGGAGGATGAGGACAGATAATGTGTTGTGAAAGGAGACGAGAAAGGGAGAGAATATCTCAAATCTAAATGTTCGCCATTGAAAAAAAGAAGCTTGGCTAAGCAGCCACGTTTAGCAGATAAACAGTTTTTTTGCCTTTGTGTTTCAAGCAAATCTGTTTGAAGGAGGGATTGCATTTATTGCTGATTTTGGACGAGATTCTTAATCTTGTCGGGTTATTTCAGTAACAGTAGAGATTACAAATGTAGTCATAAAATGTTCCGAGAGTTAATGTGTCCACCTCAACGGCAGAGAAAACCGGTGTGTTTGAAACGGGATTATGTGACCGACAGGCTTTAAGATAAGATGAGATATGATAATCCTTTATTAGTCACACGGAGGGGAAATGTAAAGTCTAACGGCACCAAAGAGGATAATACAACAACAAAAAAACAGTTTTAATAAATAGGTAACAATACAGAAAAAATATTGGAAAAATATGATTAATATAAAATAATAATATGTAAAATAATACAATATAATAAATAAATAAAAACGTAACAGTAAGCATTTTTATCTATGTATATACTAATATGTAAAAATATTATTAATATAAAATAATAATATTTTATAAAATAACAATACAATACAATATATAAATAAATAAAATAAATAAAAAAGTAAAAAAACAATTATTATAACCATATGAGTGTAGACAGACTAGTGGTTGAGTTCACATTGATGCGCATGAAATAGAATATGAATATATATGAAATGAGTGTTGGTATTGCACCAAATATTTGATATTCCAATCTGAAAGTATAGTATATTGCATCATATCTCTAACTATTATCCTATTTTTAACATGTGAAGAGGAGTAACTAACCATATCCAGCAGCAAGAGTGACCTGCAGTCAACGAGCCTCTGCCGGTAACGGCCCACTGCAGATGACATTTCTCCACTCAGAACCCTGAAACTTCGCTGCCACCCCTTGTTTATTCAATGATTATTAATATGAAATGTGATCAACACTGCCATGTCCTTGGCTCCCCGGCCCACCGAGAAGAGTAGAGTAGATCGGACGGATGGTTCTGGAGATATATGAAGGACACACAGAAAGTACTGGCTCTATTGTTAAGATGTTTCCCTGGTCCTCATGGATGCCGAGGTTGGTCCGCCCACCACGTTCTTCTTTAGTTCAGTTAAAATGAAAAATATTAGATGGATAGCCACAGAATCCCCTTAGGACAAATAGTGAGGGTCTATGTAGGGGGTTGCCATGGATCAGGTGGAGATAAAGAAAATGATCGTCAATGGTAAAGAGTTGTAAGCTGGACTATGTGAGGAAAATAAACTGTATCATTAATACATTTGAATGTAAAATGTATTTACAATTCCAATGTAACACTTCCCTTCCTTTCGCATATTAATTTGCAATTATAGGCTTTCTTGTTATTTAATATAATAAACACTTCCTTTTTGGGTATTTTTGCATTGCCCCTCCCTCCATAAGTGTCATTGACGACAGCTTAACACCGATCCCAAAAAAAAGGAGGCGAGTTATGCACAAGCTTTCCTCGAACACAGAGACGGATCTGTGAAACTGAGCTTCTCCTCAAAGAATCATACAAAAGCAGCACTTTACATCTGTTGTACAAGAGATGTGCTATTACATTTCTTGGAAATAAATAATCAAGCTTAAAAAGCACTTAGAAATGAGGACTAAGAAAAGGGCAGCCCTTCTCTTGCTGTTTACGTCGATTTGCCCCTTCGATGTTTTTAGCCAGCCTTTACTAGCGACCAGCTGTTTGGTTGCCAGCCAACCCCCTGGCTATTACTGGAACTTTTGTTTTAGGATTTCCAATACTTGATGCTGGGTGGCCTGTACGTCTGAGATGAATCCTGCTAGCATGCTTGGTAATGTTGAAACCAGCTGTAACTGTATCTTTCACGATGTCTGATTATGATTACACTTGGGCTGCACTTACACAACGGTTTTGCTAAAAACATTATCGTGTCAGCGAAAGGCCAAAACTAAACAAATTATGTTGAAAATGTTGTTGTGTAAACAAGCAACCATGACATAAAAATACTTTTGCATATTTTGTTGAATCGTGTCATGTAAACGAGTGACCATAACATAAAAATACTTTTGCATATTTTGTTGAAAACGTGTCATGTAAACGAGTGACCATAACATAAAAATACTTTTGCATATTTTGTTGAAAACGTGTCATGTAAACGAGTGACCATAACATAAAAATACTTTTGCTTATTTTGTTGAAAACCTGTCGTGTAAACGAGTGACCATAACATCAAAATACTTTTGTTTATTTTGTTGAAAACGTGTCGTGTAAATGAGCAAGCAAAACGTGATAATAATTTTGCATAGTTTGTTAAAAACATGTGTAAACAAGCGACCATATCGTAAAAATACTTTTGCGTACTTTATTGAAAATGTGTTGTGTAAAAAAGCGTCCATAACATGAATATACTTTTGCGTAGTTTGTTGAAAATGTTGTGGTGAAAGTTAGCTTCCAGAACGTAAAAATACTTTTGCGTAGTTTGTTGAAAACGTGTCGCATAAACGAGCGACCATCACATAAAAATACTTTTGCGTAATTTGTTAAAGAAATGTGTCGTGTAAAAGAGCGACCATAACGTAAAAGTAATTTTGCGTAGTTTGTTGAATACGTGTTGTGTAAACAAGCGACCATAACGTAAATATACTTTTGCGTTGTTTGTTGAAAACGTGTCATGAAAGCAAACGGGCAGAACACAAAAATACTTTTGCATAGTGTGTTTTAAAAAAAAAGGTGTCGTGTAAACGTTCAACTATAACATAAAATACTTTTGCGTAGTTTGTTGAAAGCGTTTTGTAAACGTTCAATAACGTAAAAATACTTTTGCGTAGTTTGCTGAAAACGTGTGGTGTAAACGTTCAACTATAACGTAAAAATACTTTTGCGTAGTTCGTTGAAAGCGTTTTGTAAACGTTCAGCTATAACGTAAAAATACTTTTGCGTAGTTTGCTGAAAACGTGTGGTGTAAACGTTCAACTATAACGTCAAAATACTTTTGCGTAGTTCGTTGAAAAGGTTGTGTTAACTGTCCCGTGGAGGAAAAGAGGTCATAGCATACAGCGATTCAATAGATTTCATGAAGATTGATCATACATATCAGGCATCTGTGTCCTCATATGATTTCATGCTGCTGTACTGGGAGAGCACATCAGCACGCCGTTATGTAATCTAGTTAGCATTAAAGCTCAAGTTTGGATGTGAAGAGCCAACTTGTTCTTGTTTCCTCCCGGGGACAAAGAGTGAACTAGAAGAGGAGGGCGGTCAAGAACAGGAATCTGCAGGAAAGCAAGGAGGGGAAGTGAGCAGAGGAGGTGGAGGTGTATTGTGATGACAGCGAGCGTGCACAGGGGGGAGACGGGTGAGCTGGGGAGGCTGGACGAGAACTAGAAAGAGGGAGGGAGGGGGGATGAGGGACATAAACAGAGTAGACGTTCCTCCCAGCAGCCAGTCTGAGGCAGCGAGGCACTACTGCCTCAGATATCACAGCTGATCACAGCCACCGCTCCACTTCACTGTGATGGACTTGGCTCCCCGGCCCACCGAGAAGAGTAGAGTAGATCGGACGGATGGTTCTGGAGATATATGAAGGGCACACAGAAAGTACTGGCTCTATTGTTAAGATGTTTCCCTGGTCCTCATGGATGCCGAGGTTGGTCCGCCCACCACGTTCTTCTTTAGTTCAGTTAAAATGAAAAATATTAGATGGATAGCCACAGAATCCCCTTAGGACAAATAGTGAGGGTCTATGTAGGGGGTTGCCATGGATCAGGTGGAGATAAAGAAAATGATCGTCAATGGTAAAGAGTTGTAAGCTGGACTATGTGAGGAAAATAAACTGTATCATTAATACATTTGAATGTAAAATGTATTTACAATTCCAATGTAACACTTCCCTTCCTTTCGCATATTAATTTGCAATTATAGGCTTTCTTGTTATTTAATATAATAAACACTTCCTTTTTGGGTATTTTTGCATTGCCCCTCCCTCCATAAGTGTCATTGACGACAGCTTAACACCGATCCCAAAAAAAAGGAGGCGAGTTATGCACAAGCTTTCCTCGAACACAGAGACGGATCTGTGAAACTGAGCTTCTCCTCAAAGAATCATACAAAAGCAGCACTTTACATCTGTTGTACAAGAGATGTGCTATTACATTTCTTGGAAATAAATAATCAAGCTTAAAAAGCACTTAGAAATGAGGACTAAGAAAAGGGCAGCCCTTCTCTTGCTGTTTACGTCGATTTGCCCCTTCTATGTTTTTAGCCAGCCTTTACTAGCGACCAGCTGTTTGGTTGCCAGCCAACCCCCTGGCTATTACTGGAACTTTTGTTTTAGGATTTCCAATACTTGATGCTGGGTGGCCTGTACGTCTGAGATGAATCCTGCTAGCATGCTTGGTAATGTTGAAACCAGCTGTAACTGTATCTTTCACGATGTCTGATTATGATTACACTTGGGCTGCACTTACACAACGGTTTTGCTAAAAACATTATCGTGTCAGCGAAAGGCCAAAACTAAACAAATTATGTTGAAAATGTTGTTGTGTAAACAAGCAACCATGACATAAAAATACTTTTGCATATTTTGTTGAAAATGTGTCATGTAAACAAGTGACCATAACATAAAAATACTTTTGCATATTTTGTTGAATCGTGTCATGTAAACGAGTGACCATAACATAAAAATACTTTGCATATTTTGTTGAAAACGTGTCATGTAAACGAGTGACCATAACATAAAAATACTTTTGCATATTTTGTTGAAAACGTGTCGTGTAAACGAGTGACCATAACATAAAAATACTTTTGCTTATTTTGTTGAAAACCTGTCGTGTAAACGAGTGACCATAACGTCAAAATACTTTTGTTTATTTTGTTGAAAACGTGTCGTGTAAATGAGCAAGCAAAACGTGATAATAATTTTGCATAGTTTGTTAAAAACATGTGTAAACAAGCGACCATATCGTAAAAATACTTTTGCGTACTTTATTGAAAATGTGTTGTGTAAAAAAGCGTCCATAACATGAATATACTTTTGCGTAGTTTGTTGAAAATGTTGTGGTGAAAGTTAGCTTCCAGAACGTAAAAATACTTTTGCGTAGTTTGTTGAAAACGTGTCGCATAAACGAGCGACCATCACATAAAAATACTTTTGCGTAATTTGTTAAAGAAATGTGTCGTGCAAAAGAGCGACCATAACGTAAAAGTAATTTTGCGTAGTTTGTTGAATACGTGTTGTGTAAACAAGCGACCATAACGTAAATATACTTTTGCGTTGTTTGTTGAAAACGTGTCATGAAAGCAAACGGGCAGAACACAAAAATACTTTTGCATAGTGTGTTTTAAAAAAAAAGGTGTCGTGTAAACGTTCAACTATAACATAAAAATACTTTTGCGTAGTTTGTTGAAAGCGTTTTGTAAACGTTCAATAACGTAAAAATACTTTTGCGTAGTTTGCTGAAAACGTGTGGTGTAAACGTTCAACTATAACGTAAAAATACTTTTGCGTAGTTCGTTGAAAGCGTTTTGTAAACGTTCAGCTATAACGTAAAAATACTTTTGCGTAGTTTGCTGAAAACGTGTGGTGTAAACGTTCAACTATAACGTCAAAATACTTTTGCGTAGTTCGTTGAAAAGGTTGTGTAAACTGTCCCGTGGAGGAAAAGAGGTCATAGCATACAGCGATTCAATAGATTTCATGAAGATTGATCATACATATCAGGCATCTGTGTCCTCATATGATTTCATGCTGCTGTACTGGGAGAGCACATCAGCACGCCGTTATGTAATCTAGTTAGCATTAAAGCTCAAGTTTGGATGTGAAGAGCCAACTTGTTCTTGTTTCCTCCCGGGGACAAAGAGTGAACTAGAAGAGGAGGGCGGTCAAGAACAGGAATCTGCAGGAAAGCAAGGAGGGGAAGTGAGCAGAGGAGGTGGAGGTGTATTGTGATGACAGCGAGCGTGCACAGGGGGGAGACGGGTGAGCTGGGGAGGCTGGACGAGAACTAGAAAGAGGGAGGGAGGGGGGATGAGGGACATAAACAGAGTAGACGTTCCTCCCAGCAGCCAGTCTGAGGCAGCGAGGCACTACTGCCTCAGATATCACAGCTGATCACAGCCACCGCTCCACTTCACTGTGATGGACTTGAGTGCTCCGGTCAGCGGGGGGGGTGCTTCGCCAAGAATTTAAGGAGCTCCTCTTCCAGGTTTAGAGATCAACGGAGACCGGTTGCTTTTGAAGAACTTGTCTAGATACCGATCACACAGATCCACAAGCCCACCAGGCTGCCAGGAGGCTGAACTGGTAGAGAGGAGCTGCTACTGCGGCTGAACTGCTCTCCTTCCCAAAGTCCTGCAAACCCGGCAACATGCATATCTTGCAGCCGTACTGCATCAACAGGTCGGTGTGTTTGTGTGAATGTGTGTCGGGAGTGGCCGTGTCCGTGCCTCGCAGCGCATGTTTACAGGAGATAAAGTCAGAGGGGGGGGGGGCTCTTTGTCAGTTTGCATTTTTCTTCCTTGCTGTCAAACTTTACAGTAGTCCACAAATTGGATTTGCAAACATCATCACATTGAAGTACTTTCATCAAGTGGCATTTCTGGAATTCTCAAATTAAACATGATTTTTCATGAATTGTTTTGTACTTGTTATGCAATCATTTAAAAATCAATTTGTAGTTAGTATGGAAATTCCCTCAAAGTCGAAATTCTGTTCATTTAGTGAGATTTCTGAGAGTCTGTAGTCTGACAATCAAATGTGTCTTCTCCTTGTTGGGAGGTGATTTGAGGTGTTAATGCATGTGAGGGTTTTATGATCCAAGTGAACACAACAGTGAGGCTTTTGTCAAGGACGCCACAGTGTTTTCTTCCTGGTGATCTTTCATCCAGAGCCCTCAGGATGTCGTCTGTAGTGCCATGTGTTCTCACGTGCCCCATTTAAAGCTTCCTAGCAGCGTGCATTCCTGTCTGCCACAATATATAATAGGATTGATAATGTGTTCAACAGCAATGGATGAAATAACTACGCCTCACATGAAACAGTGTCAAGTTGCAATGGTACCCACTATAAACCAAAGAGTGTAGAGGGTTGGTGTGAGCACGTTTATCTGCTGTAACCAGACTAGTGTTACTGCGTCGTCCATCGATAACATCGGCCTCCTTGTTTACATAACCCTCCACCACGCTTACCAAAATAGCTACATTTTGGAGATATTGTAAGATAGTTTGTTTGTTAACATTTAGTCCACAATAAATAAATGTTTTCAAACATTCCTGAAAATGTTTGTCCAGGTTTGTTAAAACTCACCTCGTCGTTGAAATCCTCCTTCAAGCTCAAACTCCAGTTAGAAATGATGTTCTTGAAAGGAACTATTTTTCTTGGCTCTGTTGTGATTAGCAGCGCAGTGCGGACACAAAGTATAAAAGAGGTCAGCGATTGGCTGAAAGTTACACCTCAGCCTTGTGTGACTCTCGGCTCGCACTGATACAACTCAACAGTCATTCTAAATTATGATTTCCAGCTCCTCCCAGTATGTCGTCCTCCTTCATACTGGGACTGGGGCTTCTATTAGAGTAATGCAGTTTATGCGGTTGTGCTCATGTGTCAGTGGACATGAATTAAATTGCAACAATGTTTCTGATTCCTCTTCGTATGTAAATAGCCGTCTGTCGGCTAACTTTTGCACCAGAAAAACATGTCGCCCCCCTAGTGGCTGAAAATGAATGAAAGAATGATTTCAAGCTGTGCGTTTGCTTGAATGGACCTGAGACCTCCAAATGTAACTTGCCCACCAGCGTCCAGTGACGTTGAGTAATTAGCTGTTTTTGTGGAAGCACCGTCCACGCTGTCACCAGTCCTGTGAATGAGGAGATGAACGGAGGCAGGAATGATCGGCTTGGTGTTTGTGTTCTGGTTGATCAGAGAGCAGAGTAGACAGCTTCCACCATGGCACTGCCCCACCATGTGCACAGCAATAGAATGAATAAGTCCGCTCAACCGTGAAGAGCAGCAAGAACAGAGGAAGAGACGTCAGATAATTTTTCTTTCTTTTTTTTTGTGTTTTTTTGGAAGAGGAAAGTGGATTTGACAGCCAGAGGAACGGAGGGAGGGAGGGAGGGAGGGAGGGAGTTACCTAATACTGCTGATGGAAGTTTAGGCAGGAAAACAGAAATGTCTGGGAGGAAAGAATGACAGTTGAGCAGACAGTAAGATATAGGGAGTAGCCAAAGTGGGAGGAGCAGGGGGGGGGGGAGTGAACAGCCAGACATAGGGATAGACAGATAAAAGGGAGGGAGAGAGGACGGTAATCCAAATCTGCTGCCAGGAGCAAATGCAGACTCCATCCTGTGAGAGTGAGAAAAGAGGAAGCATAGAGAATCACAGAAAGAGATAGGAGGTGGGGAAGAGATGAGTGAAGGAATTATCTACATGCTGGTGTGTGTGTGTGTGTGTGTGTGTGTGGTCTCCATATGTGTGTCGGTACAGGTATTACACATTCATCAGGTTCCGAGGATTCACAACGGACACTGAAAGCACAAGATGTGCTTGACTTTAAATGACCTCCATGTATTTTTTTTTATAAATTTGACACCATTTGAAAGTGAAAGACGTATATATTTTCAAGGCAGAAGTAAAAAGTCAAAATGGATTTCCCAAGGCGGAGACGGAGGGGATTAAACGGCGAGAGAAAATCGACTTCCCGGCGGTCGAGCTTATCTTCCAAGCAGACTTTTAACTTTGCATACATGCCACCGGCCGGCCGTCGTCTGTGTCGGCTGCCCTTGAACTCTGAAATCGGCATCTGGTCAGTCGCATTATGCGATGGCTGTTAGCTTAAAGCAGCACTTATCAGCGTTTTTAGATAACGAATCGTGTCGTGTCATCGGTTGTAATATACGGCTCGTGTAGCATTTTAGTGTTGTGTTTACAGCTTGTCCTGCTGCCCCCAAGTGGCCATAAAAAACAACAGTTGCAGCTTTAAGTTTCAGTGAGCTGCTTCGATGAGTTAATTTCTTTTAGTCCGTATTGTCATCCGTCAATCCAAGATTGAATCAATTGTACAGTTGAATGACTGAAATGAAAATGTTATTGTTTTGGAAATCCAGCAGAAATGAAAAACATTTTTGCCCTTTTTAGCTCATATCATACACCTATTTAACAATATATGCCAAACAAAATCTGTTTCTTTCTATTTTTCTATCAAAAGCCAATGTTTTATTCTTAATGGAAACCAATATGTCAAGTCAAGTCAAGTCACCTTTATTTATATAGCACCTTTCATACATATAAAAATATGATGTGGGCTTACATCAGTACCGACCAATTTCAACCAATAATACCATGACATCCATCCATCAGTAAACCAGAGCTAGAGAAGGTGGTTGGGTTAAAACATGATCTTTGGCTCTCAGAACTTTCAGTGTCTTATTTGGGGATTGTACACACTTTTTAGTTACCAAAACATCACACTCTTGTCTTCTGTCCCCCCAGGTGGCCAGATGTGCCGAAGAGAAAGAGTAAGAACAGCCAGTGTTCGGTGAAGAGCGTGTCCGGTAAGGATTTATCATCGTTGTGTTTTTGTCACCTCTAAACAAGCAAGCCAACACAATTCAAGGTTTATTTTTAGACTCTGTTTGGCTAGTCGCCCGACGGCTCTCCTGGGCTTTCAGACGTGTCCTCGGTCTCATCACTATGATAATCTTCTCCTCAGCATTTCATTATTCATGTTCTATCTCCAGAGGCTTTGTTGAACTGGAATTAGCTCCCCCAGGTGACCGTAGCCTGTAAGGGATGTGCTTGAGAGGAGCTGCAGACCAACTCTGAAGGTTCAGGACCAAGTCCAGAACCACCAAACTGATCTACACTTTTGGTTCTGGAGTGTGGAACATTTGCCTCCCCCTGCTGGCAGGGACAGTAATAGAAAAATAGTGAGGGCTGGGTATCATTTGAGAATGTTCGATACTAATTCCGATACCACATACTTTTCTCAATACTTTGTCAGAATGAAAACCTCCTAATTAGTAGCTTTGTTTCTATCTAAAAATGTTTATTACACAAACATCCTATTCTATTTGAAATGACACTTCATAATGTAAATGGTATTCCTTTATTCCAACATCAAAAGACAACCCAAATAAACACTCATCCGACCGCCTACGACCCCACCAAACTCTGTTCTCAAATTTAACATTTTTACTGTTTCTTTAAATATTTATTATGCATTGCTTTTCTAAATATTTATCATCCGTCACTTTTTCTAAAGCCACATGAACCGCTCTACACATCGACATGAATGAGATCTGCCACACAGCACTTGTTTCAAAAGAAAACACCTCACTTTTAAGGCTGGATGCCCTTTGCTGAGTAGCAATCTAGCATGTAAAAGGCTATTTTGCAGCGGTGCATGAATAGTTAGAATCATGTGAAACACGGGTCGTACTGAAATGTATGTGATGTTGCCTGCGGGTGAATGTTGTTTTCGTTATAATTTAGATGTTTTTTTTGTACTAAACATTGTTATGTGACCTCCAGCTGACCAATCACTTGTGCTCAAGTATATCTCACTGGATCATAAAAGCAAATAAGCAGATTTTTTGGGAGATTACACTCAAATTTTGATCATTTTTGTTTGTGTTTAACTCATGGTTTGGGCCTTAAGAGATCTGTTTATCATTGAGAGGTAAATGTTGTGTTTTATTTACTGCTGCAACTATTTATTCTTAGTATACACTGGTGTAGTTTTTCAACACATTTTGAAGCCAAATGGCCGTCTAAAACCGTGGTGAAGAATTAGGCATTTGTGATGACCATACAGTAGTGATGTTTGGTCTAGTCACCAGGGCCTACAGTATATTTATCAAAGTGGATGGTTCTTACTAATGTTCTAAAGTTTGGAATGAAAAAGTGATGAATTTGACCTATTTATGAAGTCAGTCATTCATTCGAAGCGTATAGGATCACTTGATGAGTCACATGTGTGCTCTGCTCAGGAATAGACACGAGTATTTATCCTATTCATTGCTCTCCAGGAGGAATGCACACACAAAATAAGCAACAACTATTAGAAACAAGGGTGACATTCTAAGAAATTGAATCTAATTTGGAGAATTTGGCAGCGACTTATGGAAAGTTGAAAATGATTACATTAAAACAAATAAAATAACAAAATGTGGTTTTGTGCGGCATGGATAACTGACAGATTATTCAATTATTACAACCTAAAAGTGAAATACGTTTTTTTCATTGAACTAGGCATGGTGAATGCAAAAAGAAATACACATGCCATTGTGTATTGTATTTTCTTTCTTTTTTAAGGGTTTCTTTTTTTTTTGTAATTTAGGCATTTCAAATCTTCCGTTTTATAGTTAGCACAGCCACAAAGACAGATTGCAGCCCAGATTGCCTCTGAAAGATTGATGCACACAGAAGCTCTTTCACTGTGGCCTAGTAGACACTCCATAAATCCCCCACTGGAGGACTTTTGCTCTCCAGACGCCTCTGCGCTGTGATTGGCTGGTTGGGTCACGTGTGTGTGTGTGTGTGTGTGTGTGTGTGTGTGTGTTGTGTGGCGTTGAGGAATACAGTCTATCACAGCTTCAAGGTGCACAGTCACATACACATCATGAGTTCAAAGGAACAAACATTTCACCCCATGATAGAAATGAAAAGTCAAGATCAAGTCATGAATTGTGGGAATGTAAACCTTGTAAACTTGCATGATATATAAGTGTGCAGAAGTCATATGATCACAGTCTCTTTCACCGGAGCTTCATTCAGGCCCATGTGATAATACTCAGCCCCCCTCCTTCCTCTCCTCCTTCCCCTCATCTCCTCATCACCACTTTTTTTCTTCTCCTTCTTCCTCCTCTCCTGTAGCTCTGAGTGTCTCTGTTCCAGGCTACATCCCCAGCTACCTGGAGAAGGATGAGCCGTGTGTGGTGTGCGGGGACAAGGCGACGGGCTACCACTACCGCTGCATCACCTGCGAGGGTTGCAAGGTACAGTAAACACCTCCATCTCACAGAATGAGCTTAGGAATCGACAGCTCATGTCCAATCACAGCTCAGCTGTCCGCCCGTCAACCCTTGGACTCCTCCCGTAGACCCCTTGGTTTGTTGACTGCGGCCTTGCAGCCTCAAGTCCAGCATTGATGCCGTCGTTTTGCCACCAGACACCAAAGCAAACTGAGAGTGAGGCCGCTTGACATGAGGGGGCGGAGCTAGCTGAACGCTCACAGTTTTAGCCAACCAAAAACTGACAACTAACTTTCATGAACTGAAAACAAAGAACAGAATAAGAACAAATAAAGAAAAACGGTTCAAGATCTAAGACACAACCCCCAGACTGGACCACGCCACGGTAGCAACCTGTCACTCACAAGGTAGCGACGCCCCTAAAGCCTCTGTCTTGGATGAGAGGCAAACATCAAAGCCAGCTGCCTCCAAAGCTTTCAATGTTTACCAGGACCTGGATACAACGGCACATTAGGGCCACTGCAGGGGAAAAATGGAGCCAAGACGAGGTGGGCAATATTCCAATAACAACAAGTGAAAGCTAGCGCTAGCATCTTAGCCCACCCATGAGATGACAATCTCAAAAAACGGTTGCATCTTAATCGTTTTTTCCTCAGGATATCTCCCCCCCCCCCCATGCTAAGTGGTTGATAATTACCAATGAAAAAATCCCAACTCATGACATTCACGTTTACTTGATTAGCTAGCACGCTAACTGGATTTTGTTTATGCCTTTCTTTTCTCATTAAAATCCTCGTAATTTTTAACCAACCCTTGGGCCTAATCAAAGCTGGCAGAACCGCCTGAAGCTTTCCGGGGTTTTTTTCCTCACCGTCTTGTGAAACAAACAGACTTCAGTTTCAACAAACAGACATGTCGGGGCGCCTTTGCTCGTCTGTTTCTGGCGTAATGTTTGATGAGAGGATTGATCGTTCTCCGTGATCTCGCTTTTAGATGGAGAGTCAGTTGTTTACCACAACCTGAGCAGTGAAATGAACCCTTAATTAGCCTAGACATTGTTTGGCACACAAAGAAACCAATTTCCAGTCTTTGGATGCTAATTGTCCTTCTATACTGATTTGAAATATCAGTACTCTGTTTTCCTGTTTTTGAATTGAATTGTATTACACTGTCTGGTCCTGACTTCGCAGGAGGCCCTTTTGATTGAGGTTGTTGGTGTTGATTATGGAGTTATTGGCGTCCCGTAGAGCAGCCAGTTCACGGCCTCTAAAAAGGGGCTTCTGCTGTACTCACACAGGAAGTCCTGCTGTGGTGTTGATGAGCACAGATGAATTCTTGGGGAAACAACGATAACACTGTATTCAGAATCAGAATCTGCTTTCTTCCAGGAACTTGAGATGAGATGCATCATAATTGGGCTGGGCGATATGGACCAAAAATCATATCTTGCTAATATTTTACTTTGATATATCACCCAGCCCTACATCATATATACAGTATGTACATGATTGCAGTGTCAGCTCTAAGATGCTGGGATACATTCAGGCTCATCAGGGTTTTTTGGAGTCGAACCTTCCACCCTACAGTCAGAAAAGCTGATTGTCTTCACCACTGTCAACAGAACCCCCGTGTGCACCATTGTCTGGTTACAGTCAGTCTGTAACAGCCATATTTAAATGTCACTAATGCTATTACGAATGTATTTATTTCAGGGTATACGTTTGTTGCCACTGATGGCAAGAAGAGGGCAAAAATGGGTTACCAATTGCTCAAAATGATCACCAATGGCAACTTGGCAACCCATACTGTCAGGCACTGAGTTTCTAGCGTGGGATGACACTGCATATCAGCGGGGCCAGAGGGGAGAGATTCAAAGGGTTTGTATCGGCTGGGAGGGGGAGGCCGCAATCTTTCTTGCCCAAGTCAGAGTCCTTGTGGCGTACAGGTCCTGGAGGGATGACACATTGCAGCCAGTCATCTTCTCCGTAGAGCCAATAATTCGCTGCAATCTGCCCTTGTCCTTGGCGGTAGCAGCAGCGTACCAGATGGTGATGAAGGAGATGAGGATGGACTCCAAATTTCCTTAAATCCACAACCATCCCCACTGTCTCCAGAGCGGTGAGCTCCATGTTGTTCTGACCAGACGGTCCACCTGTAGAGGGAAGCCGTGAACTTCAGGATCTTGACTGATGGGCGCTTTAGTTGCAGCTGTTGGAGCAGAGGGGAAAGAACACAGCCTTAAGGTGAACAGGTGCTGAAGGTCCAAGAGTCTGAAACAGGTTTTCCAGCTTCACATTGCTGCTTCCTGTCAGACAGGAAGTCTGTGATCTTCCTGCAGGGTGAGTCAGCCGCGTGCCGCTGCCAGAGCTTGCCCTGCAGCTGACTGAAGTCCACAAACAGGATCCTGGCATTGGGTCCTGCGGAGTCCAGGTGCTCAGGGAGGAAGTGGAGGGCAGAGGTCCACAAGTGTGTCAGTGATGGTTTTGACATGCGACTGGACCAAAGAGGCCAGGGAGAGGGATCTGTAGTCATCTCGTCCTGGGGTCCTTGTGTTTTTGGGGATGAGGATGATGGTAGTGCTAAGTGGGAGGGCATGATATAGATGCATTTTTATTTATTTTTTCTTTGCACCGCAGTGAATTTGAATATGTGTTCAGAAGGATTTAAAAAGATAACAGAGGGACTTCTCTTACCTCCCTCCCTGGTGCGTCTCTGCTTGAATGCATTTCTTTGTAAACCACTTAAAGAGTGTGATCCTAATCAAACTGCTGCCCAACCATCTTGTACAAAAGCGGTCGGTGAGAGGCGCTCTGTCACGGCATCACTTAATGACTTAACTGTTCTTGGAACGCTGAGCTCCTGTCATGCAATCAGCAGCCTGCCATGTGATCCGAGCCGTTGAATGCACTTGTTTTATGCTGATCGCAACACAAGAACATTTAATTGGTGGATTTAATTTTGAGGTTATGGAGTTGCATATTTCCCTCAGTCTTTGAATGCTCTTTTCTATCTCCGTGGAGTTTGTCTTTCTTTCTTCTTTTATTTGACAGCCTCTCCGTTTGTCTTTTCTTCTTCTTCTGTCTCCATTCCTTTTGCTTACTTCAGGGTTTCTTCCGCCGTACCATCCAGAAGAACCTTCACCCAGCGTACTCCTGTAAATATGAAGGCTGCTGCATCATCGACAAGATCACCCGCAACCAGTGCCAGCTGTGTCGCTTTAAGAAGTGCATCGCTGTGGGCATGGCCATGGACCGTGAGTTCAGAAACGCTGGGTTTTCTTAGTGCTACGAGTATTCACAAAGACATTATGGCTGCTTCTCACCACGCAAACCTTATTTGAAGCAAAGAGCAGAAACATTTTCAGACATGTTGGGGAAGCATTGTTTCTCTCTATGTAGTTCTAACTAGTAAATATTCCAATGCTACCTGCTAAACATCATGCTGATGTTAGCATTTAGGAAAGCGTTGTAGAGCCACTAGCATTGAAACAAAAGTCAAATGTTAAAATGCTAACAGGCCAATCTAAGTTTGTAAACACTGTAAACCATCAATGCTAAACATTAGCATGTTAGAATTGTCATTTTTAACATGTTAGCATGCTGATGTTAGCATTTTTGCTCCACTGTGCCTAAGTAGAGAATCATAGAGCCACTAGCATTGATACAAAAGTCAACTGTTAAGATGCTAACACAACAATCTAAGATTGCAAACATGGTAAACCGTCAATACTAAACATTAGCATGTTAGCATTGTCATTCTGAACATGTTAGCATGCTGATGTTAGCATTTAACTATGCTGTGCGGCACAGCGTAGCCTGTGCCTAATGAGAGCATCGTAGAGCCACTAGCATCAAACCAAAAGTTCAATGTTGAAGCAAAGTGCCCATAATATACAGTCTGCATCTCATTCTGGTCTAGTTTAATCCCTTCACTTCTTTATTGATGCTCTAATGACTAAATAATTGCTATTTAATATATTATTTCAAAAAGAAATACAGAGCAGTTAAATGTAAAATGTCAATAAAATTAATAAAATTGATGAAATTTTATAAAGCTTGCAGTAGACAGACTCAAAACAGCTTTTTTATTTTAGCTTTGATTCAGTTCTCTTTATTAATATGGTGTAAAATGACAACTTTGCCTCGGAGGGTTTTACAATCTGTACAGCATATGACATCCTCTCCCGGGACAGTTTCCACGGATACAGAGCGACTCAGTAGAAAAACTCTTTTAACAGGGAAACCTCAGGGAGGGACGTTATCAGAGAGGACAGCCTCCTCCTTAATGTGGAGAGGGGTCTGCCTCCCGGACTGGAACTGGGATCTGGCTCCACAGAAGGGCAACTAGCCAGCTGAAGACTCGGGCTCTGATTCATTCTAGCTAGCCTGAGAGTATTAGCCGAGCTAGCAGCAGTGGATAAATTCACCTGCTTCGCTTCAGCGCTGTATCTGATGAGTGTGTTTGTGGTTGGAGGATAAATCCCCCGACACAGAGCAGAGCGGATGCCGCGGAGCGATAACAAATGACACCAAAATGTTCCAAAGTAGCGATAAAAGAAGCGATAACGTCGGAGCGTGTCAATCCTCCGGCCATCGATGATTAAGCGCTGGTGCCCGTTTAATAGCCTCCATCCTAATCCCATTGATCTGCCTCGTAAAGGAGAGGCATAACAGAGCATCACATCATCTAGTTTCATGTTTGAGATGATCCTCATTGAGCAGTACAGCTGCTGCTATGGATGAAAGGGAGTGTGTTGAGGGATGAATCTGGACGGAGCTCGAACACACTCACTTGATGTTCGCAGCAGGGCTCCTTTACATTTCTCTGCTGTGATGTTTGGCAGTAATTAGTAACCAGAGGATTAACTTCAGACATATACAATAAATACACACATCCTTGCTAGTGACACCACAAATCTATAAGAATAAACTGCACATAGATAAATAACAAAATGTAGAATAAACTACAGTTAGACAAACCAAATTAATATGTCGTAATGTTTCTTCTTATTATTATCTGTTGTCGTATTAGGACCAAATGTATCATAATATCAGTCACACATGAGTAAACATGAAGTTCATTGTTTGAAGTGGCACAAAGCAGAGTAGCAGCAGAATGTCGGCTGTGTCATTCATCCCTGTGTTGTCCTCCCTCTCCTCCCCTCAGTGGTGCTGGACGACTCCAAGCGCGTGGCCAAGCGGCGTCTGATCGAGGAGAACCGCCAGAAACGGAAGAGGGAGGAGATGGTGCGAACGCTGCAGACGAGGCCGGAGCCCAACACGGCCGAGTGGGAGCTGATCCGGATGGCGACGGAGGCCCACCGGCACACCAACGCCCAGGGCTCCAGCTGGAAACAGAAGCGAAAGTTCCTGGTGAGCTTCCAGCGTCTGAGCAGCCTTCAGGCAGAGCGCTGGTGCATAACGATGTCAGTTCATGGCGTGTTGAGTTCTGGGGCTACTTAGTAATTAGATCCCTGAGCAAATCCCTTATTTGTCTCATGAAATAATGAGGTTCTTTCTACTCTAGTCAGAAGAAGTGCATACTATATTTAGAATATGACACCTTTCTCCTGACAACCTGAAGCCCTTAAAGTCACACAGCGACACAAACAAAGTGACCAATCGTGGCAGTGATCACCACCACCTCCTGCCTTGTGTGAGGAAAAATTACTGTTTTTTTCAAGGGAGTCTGGTGGCTTTGAAGCGCGAGGCCCATGCTGATACTGTCTGTTGTTCTTCACAAAGAAAGAATTGCTTTATTATTATATTATTAGATATTTTATGTTCATGCCTCTTGGGGAAATTCACTTTTTATCAACCGATGTCATCAGGGCATCATGTGCGCATCAGGGATGATGTAGGAACGCGGTCACATTCGTGGTGATTATCCGTTATCGGGACAGTCGTAAATATGGTCACAAGACTTTTTATTTATCCTTTATTTATGGAGGCAGAACTCTTTTGATGTAGATTATTTGATTATTTTTCCATTGATTTCATTAATTTAGTTTTTATTTTATATTTAGTTTTACACTTCAAAAAGATGTTTCTTATCTTTGACGTAATACAAACATCTGTTTCTAAACCAAATCATGAGTGCCATTTTCAAGCATATTTTGATGATTATCTGGATAATATCGTAATTATTTTTTGGCCAGGATAATCGCCACGTGGCATTTTCATATCATCCCATGACCAACACGTTTTCTGCCCCAGACAAGTTATGTTAAGTTAAGTTTTGAATTGAGTGAATGAAAACCAAACAGCATGTTGTTTCCCATCGCGTCATTGCTCTGGTGTTGCACCGATGCGTTTACTGTCCCTCAGTCAGCAGTGTGATGTCTTGTTTGCAGTCGGACGACATCGGCCAGGGCCCGATCGTGCCCACGTCTGACGGAGACAAGGTGGACCTGGAAGCCTTCAGCGAGTTCACCAAGATCATGACCCCCGCCATCACACGTGTCGTCGACTTCGCCAAGAAGTTGCCCATGTTCTCAGAGGTGTGTGTGTGTGTGTGTGTGTGTCATCAGCCTCAGCCGTTCACAACACCGTACGGATGCAAACACCCAGAGTGCCTCACTGATGCGGCATTTCTGGGCCAGTAAAGGGTTAAACACTGAAATCACTACAGAGCCGGGGAAAGAGATCTCTGAGATTTAAGTTTGAAATTCAAGAGAAACCAACTCTACATGCAACCCTCCACCCTCCCTCCATCCTAACCCCCTCCACCCTCCCTCCACCCTCCCTCCATCATCCCTCCATCCCCCCTCCATCCTCCCTCTATCCCCCCTTTATCCTCCCTCTATCCCCCCTCCATCCTCCCTCTATCCCCCCTCCATCCTCCCTCCATCCTCCCTCTATCCCCCCTTTATCCTCCCTCTATCCCCCCTCCATCCTCCCTCTATCCCCCCTTTATCCTCCCTCTATCCCCCCTCCATCCTCCCTCTATCCCCCCTCCATCCTCCCTCCATCCTCCCTCTATCCCCCCTCCATCCTCCCTCCATCCTCCCTCCCTCCATCCTCTCTCCATCCTCCCTCTATCCCCCCTCCATCCTCCCTCCATCCTCTCTCCATCCTCCCTCAATCCTCCCTCTATCCCCCCTCCATTCTCCCTCTATCCCCCCTCCATCCTCCCTCCATCCTCTCTCCCTCCATCCTCTCTCCATCCATCCATCCATCCTCCCTCCATCCTCCCTCTATCCCCCCTCCATCCTCCCTCCATCCTCCCTCCATCCTCCATCCCTCCATCCTCTCTCCATCCTCCCTCTATTCCCCCTCCATCCTCCCTCCATCCTCTCTCCCTCCATCCTCTCTCCATCCATCCATCCATCCTCCCTCCATCCTCCCTCCATCCTCCCTCCATCCTCCCTCCCTCCCCATCATCCCTCCATCCTCCCTTCATCCTCCCTCCCTCTATCCTCCCTCCATCCTCTCATCTCCTCCATCCTCTCTCCATCCTCACCTCCTATTCCTCCCTCCATCTCCCTCCATCCTCCTGCTTCCTCATCTCTCTCCATCCTCCTTATCCTCCCTCCCTCTATCCTCCCTCCATCCTCTCTGGATGTGTGTGCTCCTCCTGTTCCTCTGCTCCTCGACAGTGTGTGTGGTGCGTGTGTGTGTGTGTGTGTGTGTGTCGTGTGTGCGTGTGTGTGTGCTGTGTGTGTGTGTGGTGTGCGTGTGTGTGTGTCGTGCGTGTGTGGTGTGTGTGTGTGTGTGTGTCGTGTGGTGTGTGTGTGTGTGTGTGTGTGTGTGTGTGGTGCGTGTGTGTGTGTGTGTGTGTGTGCGTGTGTGTGTGGCGTGTGTGGTGTGTGTGTGTCGTGTGTGCGTGTGTGTGCGTGTGTGTGTGTGTGTGTGTGTGTGTGTGTGCGTGCCACACCTCACTGAGTGCAGCCATCATGTATATTGTAGGGGCTTCCCGCTTACATAAAGTGTGCCAGGGGATTGGTTCTGAATAGTAAATGGAAATCTTTTTTCCTCGGCGATGAAGCTCAGCAACATCCTGGCCGTTAACGGGAAGCTGTCACGCCACAACTAACTGTACATTTCAAAAGTAGATTTGTCTTCAGTTTTGCCTTTTGTTCAGGACTTATTAATGGTGCATAAGGATGTTTCACCAATTAGCACAACAGCCCATCAGTAAAAGTTAAATTACAGAAACAAAAGTGCCTTCCTCCAATATCTGTCGCAAATCCTAGAACTTAAAGTCCCATTCAGAAGTTTTCTCCCTTTTCGGCCACTTGGGGGCTGCACAGCAGGCTGCAAATGCATCATGGTTTAGATTGAATTGTGACCGTGTCATTTCCTGCGCTGACATCCTGCTGACGGCCCGTGTGCTTCCAGCTGCCGTGTGAAGACCAGATCATCCTGTTGAAGGGCTGCTGCATGGAGATCATGTCGCTGCGCGCCGCCGTGCGCTACGACCCGGAGAGCGAGACGCTGACGCTGAATGGCGAGATGGCGGTGAAGCGCGAGCAGCTGAAGAACGGCGGCCTGGGCGTGGTGTCGGACGCCATCTTTGATCTGGGCAAGAGCCTGGCGCAGTTCAACCTGGACGACTCGGAGGTGGCTCTGATGCAGACGGTGCTGCTCATGAGCTCAGGTGAGCGATGAATGATGTCATCACGTAACTTTCCTTCACATCCCTGTCTCTTCTTGTTGGACATCTGGAGTCACGCTTTGGTTTTCATGTTCCCTCACTCTTTTAGCAAAGTCTTCCACAAACTCAGAATATTCTGTCAAATACAGAATCAAATATTCCATATATATAATACAAGAGTGGAGGCTTTGCTGCTTCCGAGCTCCGGACTCTTAACTGTTCAGTTTCTTTTTCTTTTTCCACTTATTAATAGTTTTTAGTCACTTATGAATCCCCATCCAGGATTCCATCAATAAGGTCTAAAACCGTACCAACATGTATGGTTTGTCTGCAGGAGTGAAAACTTCCTACGCCTCCAATACATTCAGAGAATAATCTTGTCTAATCTGCCCTTAATCGGGTCACTGTCCCATAAAGAATAAAACATGTCTTCACCCTGGTTAGAAAGACAGCTCTCCCTTGAGGGATGAATATGATTTGAATCTTTCCACCACGAAGCACATGAATGACTCGCAAAGACCAAAGAGTGCATGGAGATGGATCTGAGTCCGTCCGGGTCGCTAGTTTGGATTTGGCCTTTTATGGTCGGGTCCCTTTTTAAAATCCCACGTCAGGTTTGGGTCGAGCATCGGGATCAAGACTCTGATTCTAAACATGAAGACGGTTATCACTAGCAGCCGGTGGAAGGATGGAGAATGTAGCGTCCAGTCATTTCATGCAGGCGGAGTGAAAGGACTTTCTTTCTCCAGTCAGACCGTTGGGTTCATTGATTTCTGTCAGACAGATCATTTTAACAGAAATGAAAACACTTCTCCTGGAAACCTTCTTCATCCTCGACTAAACTCATGAGCTCCAGAAGTGACACATACACACGTGTGTGTTACATTTAAACTGTTCTGACCACATTTTCTCAACAAATTGATAGAAAACAAGTTATTAATTCAAAAATGTAACTATTATGATAAGAAAAACAGTAGTGAGCAGCTCAAGTGATTAAGCAGATTCAATTATTTTTATTTAATATCATTTCTCTTGTTGCATTTAAACAAATGCAGAGATGAATATAATGTCAAATTCATTAAAATATGAATAATCTGTATTTTGCTTGAAGGAAAAATGAGTCTGGGAGCAAAACATACCAGAATGACCTCATATTTAGAGCAGAAAGAAATCATTTTATTCCATCTGTTCCTTCATGTCGAGCAGCTTTCTAAACCACTCATGTAACTCCTCCCCCTCCCCAGACCGCTCGGGGCTGACCAGCGTGGAGAAGATCGAGCAGTGCCAGGAAGCGTACCTGCTGGCGTTCGAGCACTACATCAACTACCGCAAGCACAACATTCCCCACTTCTGGCCCAAGCTGCTGATGAAGGTGACAGACCTGCGGATGATCGGGGCGTGCCACGCCAGCCGCTTCCTCCACATGAAGGTGGAGTGTCCCAACGAACTCTTCCCCCCGCTCTTCCTGGAGGTCTTCGAGGACCAGGACGTGTGACTTGGAGAACGCTGGCGCCGCGGCGCCCCTCACAAGAACCCTGGACGCTGAATGGAAAGCAATATGGGGGGGCGGCCGCGGCGGAGGAGGGTGTGTGGGGGTGAAGAACACGAGAAGAAGAAGAAATCTGGATTCTTTTGTTTGTTTTCCTTCAGTGTGAACCTGCCCTACAAACCTCCGTCCCACCGCCTGCACCAGCAAACACGCCACCGGAGAGGAACCCACTCATCCAGGAACACACTGCCACGAACGTACAGCAGACATATGCAAACCCAGACCCCGCCGTGGACTCCTCTGCACCTGTATGGACCAGTGAGGGGCTCAGATACCCCCCCACCCCCACACCGCCTCAAAAAAGCTTTTTTTTAATGATCTCTGACACCTGACCACCAGCTCTTCCTTCCTCTGACGTCGACCCCCGCCATCTCCCATCCATCACCTTAACTGCAGTGGTGTCCCGTCCCCCCCCCCCAGTCTGCTGAGTGTCTGTCAACCTACCTACCTCCCCCCCCCCAACCTCTGTCTCACGTACACAGAGACATCCCTGCACTCTTACCTCATATGTGTGTCCATCTATTAGGTGGTAGTCTACAGAACACATGGAGCCATGCATCTCAGTTACCTCTACTGTTGAAGTCACACTCCCTATGAAGCCCTCGTCTACACTCCTTTATGTTTGCACACCTGCGTGACACGTTCTGAAGGTGCGTTCACACCAAGCGTTTCCGCTCTACCTCCGATCCACCCGGACTCCATTCAGAAAACAAGCATTTTAAAAGTAGTCAGCTTGTCATCTTGCAGACGGACCTAACAAAGCATGACTCGACACTTTTTACTCATCATCATCATTATGTAGACCCTTCGGCATCCTTTCTATCTGTTTAATGCAATGAAGTTAACGGAATCGTTCATTTTGGGTTCATACGGCTGTAGTAAACCAGCTGACGTGTGTCTTTCTAGAGACAGTGAATGCAATACCTCTGAATGATGTCATGAACTCAGACGTTTGATCCCCTGTGAGTCTGACTTCGTCACGTACCGGGGAGCAGTCACTGTTATCCCGGCCGCTTCTCATTGGCTGGGTGTGAACGCACCTTTAATGCTGCGTGCATTGTTACGTCTCGCAAGTGCAGTCGTAAGACGGGTGGTCAACTCTCTGAGCGCCATGATTACCCACAATTCAATGACACGACGAGGCCAATGAGGCGTGAAATGCACATTGAAACATTTCAAGCCTTTCAAATGTTAAGTACGACGAGCTAAGTGAGCTTTAAAGCGGCTATCGTAGAAATAATGATGAGGAGCATTTTCAAAATAAAGCGTCTAGTAGCTGTGGGCTGCATAGGAAGTGTTTCCACTACTTTTATTGTACCACCACGTTTGGTTACAACATTACATCATTAAAAGACACTCATATATACAGTATATGAATATATACATATATATATATTGCTAGAATAGTTCTCAGACACATACCTCCTCATTTCATTACCTCTAACACACACACACACACACACATGCATATTTCACCCAGTTGTTATTTGGACGTGACCTCAGTTCATCTCTCCCTAAATAACCGCCGGGCTGCACCGCCACTTCCTGTCAACGTGAGTACGTCTGTTCTGTGTAGCCCCGCCCCGTCCACCACACCATGGCCCCGCCTCCTCACCTCACCTCCGTCTTGTGATAGGTCCAGTGCTGGCAGATGGTCGTGGTGGTCGTAGGGGGACGGTGTCCCTCACCTCTCCAGAGACCCCCCCCCTCCCCCGTCAACCTGTGTGAAGTCCCGCCTGAAAGCCGACAGATTCTACCTCACCTCACCTCTCATCTCAGTGCAGCTCCCCCCCGTCTGCCTCTCACCTACAGCAGGCGGGAACGGGCCGTGGATCAACAATTCACATTTTTCTCTACCGCTTTTTTTTTTATTTGTTGTTGTTTTTCATTTATATCACCCACTACGAGGGACCAACACTCACTTTGGACTCAGTTTTTTCTTTAGGACGCCGCGGCGGGGACCGGGGGAATCAGTGACGTCACAGTGTGCTGATCGAACTTCAAGGAAACTTGTCAGCTGGAAGCTGGGACTCCAGTGGAAGCCATTTTCGGCCCGACAGGGTCAGGCCAACGGACTACTGTGGGTGGTGACTGGGAGGTAAACAAACAGCAAGTGAGTCAGCAGTATTCGCCTGTGGATGTGGTATCAGGGGGGCGTATGGCGAGTGATTGGCGGGTTGCGTTGTGACTCAGGCCAAGCCAATAGCACAACCGCCACACAGGAACGGACCCTTGTTCTCGCACATCCAGTCCAGCTCCGGACCCTCCCCTCGCCATCGCAGCAGGAACGGACCGTTTAACAGACGTTCTGAGCGACCGTCCCAGAAACGCCACAGTACCAATTCAACTCTGCTGAAACGAGCTCCACCAACCATATCCCAAAACACCATCCACTACTATAACTATCAGGTTTTTTTCTGTTGCACTAAAACCACAATGTCTGTATCCCTGAGCAGCCCTGAACCCCGACCTTTACCTTTACCCCCCCCCCCCCCCCTCACCACACACACACACACACACACAGGTTTTCCTGCTCCTGCCGATCTTAAGCAGTCTTAACAATATTCTCCAAAATGTCTCACACACACACACACACACACACACACACAGGGGCCATTCTCTCATCTCTTGATCGCCCGTTGAACGAGGACGGCGACGCGGCCTTCAGGCGCCGCCACTCTCAGTGTTCACTGATCTACATGCAGGGTATTCACATAGAACCGTAAGCACTGAATCTACAGGGATCAAAACACACAAGAGCAGCCAGCACACACACACAAACACACACACACACACGCAGCAATAGGATGATCAAGCAGTACCGTTTCCCAGCAGCCACCAGGCCGGCTGCGTCCGTACCGTACTTTGCTCACTATCACTGTGAATGAAAGCCATGCTGCGACCGGGTCATGGCTCAGACAGGGAACCGCTGGCTTGTTAATTCTGATGTTAATGTGCCTCGCAGAGGACGGTGATACAAATATACAGGATACAGAAGCATATATTTATAGATAGATGGATATATATATAGAGATATATAAATAAATATAAATGTTGCAGTTAATGTATGTGGCATTAGAGCTCTCAGTGGCTGAACCTCTGCTGCCGGCTCAGATCCCATCAGGACCCGGTCTCCTCACGGGTCACGTAGCGGAGGGTGTCCCAGCTCACTCCACCCGACTGCATTCGCACCCGGACAATACTGATATTTATGCATTGTTTGCGGTTACATTGGGATGCTTGTTTGCCTTGTGGTGATCACCAATGGACCGAAGTTTACCTTCTGCTTACCTCTGAGTCATTTCACCCAGCACAAGGAGTACCTTCATCCCCCCAACACCACCACTGTATCAGGAGTCCATGAGACCCGCCGTGGTCCACGTGGCTCAGTGAACCTTCACATTTGAGCTGGCAGCAAAGCTGCTCCGTCTCTCTCTCTCTCTCTTTTCTTCCTCTCTTTTTCAGCCAAATGATCACCGGAGAAATCCTCCTCCCCTTTTAAAGAAGAAACTAACACACCAGCACCACAGAGCACACTGCCTTCCGCCATGATCAGTTGCACCAGCATAGCAGAGAGACAGACCAGTAGTCCGTCAGCATCCTCCACACCGCCATCCTACCTGGACACACACACACACACACACACACACACACACACAGCAGGCAAATCTAATTAGCCCTTTCCACAGTGTCATTGACTAAGTGAAATGTTGGCTCGGACGGCATATCCGTCTGCACACTCTTGGTCACCATGGTGACGAGGCAACCAGGCACATGGCCGGCGAGTTTGAGGCGCTTTGACAAAGAACTCTAGAACTTTCCTGGCGTCTTTAAAGTCCCTGAAAGTTTCGTCTTTTCCCGTGAAGAAAATGGGAAAGCGGCTGTGAGTTTGGACGAAGCCTCCCGCCGTCACAGAGTCAACAAAAGCCAACAACGTCGACGCAACGCAAACGTTGCACTCCTCCACCTTCACGCATCGCGGCCCACACTTCCTTAACCGAGCTGCGGCATAAAATCGCAAAGTCTGTGTCTTCTTTGGCACAGCGACCATAGAATTGTGTTGCTCTCTCTCTCTCTCTGTGTCTCAGATCACAGGGTTTTATGTTGCGTTTACAATGAACTAAAATGTGAACTTGATGCTAAGCTCTGCTGCTGTAGCACAAATCCAGCACTCTCATGCAACTCCCACGTTCCACAGATAAACGACTCTTCTTACCCAGGGAAACATCTGCACGTCATCGGCCTCCTCTCCTCTTCCTCCCGCCTCCTAACTCCCCTTTTCTCTTCCTCAACCCTCATTTACAAGCCGTCCCCCTTTATTCTCTATTTATTTCACTCTGTCCTCTTAGTATGCACCTCCGTCTTCCCTTCCCGCACACACACACACACACACACAGACACACACACACCTACCCCAACTCACACGAGCACTCTTTGGTGGAGATAGTCGACAATCCCTGCAGGAATATGTCCACATGTGGAATGTAAAATACTGAAATTGTACGATTAAAGACGGTGTGAAGTTCCACACTCACGTTGTTTTTTTGATGTCGTCGATGTTGCTTTTCGTTGTGCACCAAGTGTTCGTCGTTCTGCTTGTTCTCGGGCGGATGAGTTTGCAAGTGGGGCTCAGACTCTGACACACTGCTACTGATGAGTCCTCTTTTTTTCATATATATATATATATATAGTATGTTTATTGAAAAAAAAAAGACTTGTGGCGTGAGGACTGAAGCGAGAGATCTAAAGCAGGAGATGAAGTGTGTTTGTGTTGGATGGAGAGCAGGAGAGAATTGATTCTGATTATTCTTTCATATGGTTATTAATTTGCATCTGATTTTCTTGGTAAGTGAATGTCTGTCTATGTGTGCTGATGCTTTACTGTGATAAATGGGCTGTATATGCACTTTCAGACCATCGTTGGTGCAGTTGTAGCTGTAGTGCTCAAGTGTCACCCAAAGGGCCAGGGTTCACATCACCTTCAGTTCAGCTCAAAGCCAAGTCTGCATAGATCATTTAACCAGATATTGCATTCAAACTCTTTTAGTTGCCTTATTCTGGTGTTCTAATCTGTTATAAACTCATAATTACTCTCTAACGAGCCGTTGGTCACATGACATCGTCTGGTCAGATTTGGTTAAATCTGCAATGTGTATGCTTGCACCTCAGTACAGGTGAGTTTAGTTTATTAGTTTATTTATTTATTTGGGAGGGGTTCGGATCCATTCAAAGATGCTCCCTGAGCAGAGAGAGAAGTCACTTTCCCTCTGTGTGTGTTGTAAAACCTTACAGAACAATCCATCAAATCCTTTGAATTTGATTGGCCCCCTTAAAAGTGGGCGGGCTTAGAGTTTAGTGTGATGCAGCGTTTCAATGTAAATATACTCTTGGCACTTACTAAAAAACTAGCTTCTATAAGCTGTTAATGGATCCACAGCTAACTAGCATGCTGGGATACCATGGCAACAAATTACACTCACTATCATGCAGAGTTTAAGTCAGGCTCTAAGTGCGTTTCTGGCGGCGTACGATTAGCTGCAACAGAACCCGAGAAACTGGAACTGAAGGTTTCAAGCGATAAGCGTTTCTACAAGCGAGATTTCTTCACGCAAATTACAAACACTCGACACATTGAAGGTGTTTCCGGAACGCCCAGTCGCGGGGTTTCCCCATCGGCTCCCACTCCCACTCTGAGGATAACGCCAGCCAACTCTGCTTCCCAAACCGTTAGCATGCACGTTGCTGAGGTCCAACACCAGACCGATGTCTGTGCCCACGCTCATAGTGGGTAAGCTGGATCAATGGGCCTCTCACCCCTTAATGGGGCTTATTTCCTCTTAAGATACTCTTGCTAACCTCACACAACAACACATTTGGAGTACAGTGTTGCTAAATACTTTATTTACTACCTTTCTTTTTAAGGGACTGTACAAAGATGATTGGTGTTGGGAGAGGAGTTAAAAAAACAAGATCCCTCCAACATCTCAAATCTAACAGTCTTGATATAACTAAAGATGCATAGCATAAAGACATGAACCTTATAATGTCTACCGGGGATGAAGACCACCACCTCCCTACTCCTCATACAGTCCCAATGAATAGGTTCCTATTTTGGTGAAAGTGTTAAATGAGTTTATCGTTAGCCAAGGTTTCACCAAATCCATCCTCCGATTGGTTGAACTGAGAGTGAATGAACCTGAATCCTGCTTTCCACAGTTGCTTGGGCTGTATCACTTTGCTCATCACACTCCTGATCTGGGTCAATAAAAAATACAAACAAAAAAAAAATCACCTGCATCCTGATCCGAAACTTTTGCTCCAAATCTGACCTCAGACCAGGGCTCATCTTGCGATGTATAAATCTGCAGTATATTAATCTCAGTGTTGTAACAAGAATATCGCTTTTAATGGGGAAAAAGCATCACGTACAAAAATGAACGAAAAAAAAATCACAAAACGGAAACCAAAAAAAAAAAAAAGATTTATACAACTATTCATACCTCATTGTACTGCTTTGTGCCAGAGTAAAGGAGGAGAGTGATCAGTCTCAAGCAAAGAAACTCAGCAGTGGTTAACATGGAGCGGACCCAACAGTGGTCTCAGGAAGATGATGAAATGTATGCTAGACTGACAAACACTCTGAAGAAAAGAAACTGCTTACAGGATCTGTTCAGGTTGTAGAAAAAATGCAGCACTTAACTTTGTTATGTCTATAAAGAAATGATAGCATGAAATATGAAGCCATGCTCTGAGTATGTATCCACAGCTGGCGGGTATTTATTCCATCTCTACATGTGTTCTGCCCTGACAAACCAAGAGAGGACTGATGCTTTCATCAGGACAGGGTGGGGTGCATCGAGTGGTTTGGCCAAATGAAACATTTCAATCCAAATTACAGTTTTTGAAAAACAAAAAATAAAGGTGCTCCTGCCCCCCCAAGAAACGCTCCGAAGAGAGACGCCGTCCTCTTCGAGCCTCGAGTGTGAAAATCACACACTTCTGTTTTGTTACTTTGAATCCGGGCCAGGAAATTGTGCCTTGAATACGAAAAAGGTTCGGGGCCCGACGTCCCGAGCCATTGTTCCCGAGATGAAAAATGTCCTCTCTTGTTTTCGCTCCCTGCAGCTCCTCTTCACAGAGACTTTATGCAGTAGCACAGACCGGCTAATTAGCGTATCTGACAGTCATCGTGTGAAGCCCTGCACGAGCAGTCAGCGATTTCCCTGTTTAGCGAAGCAGCCATGGTTTTTTTGGCACAGCACAGTGTTGAATGTAAAGCTGAATGAGGTGGAAGCACCCCGGACGAGAGTTTGATGGTGTGTTTTATAATGCTGGTTGTGGGTTTGTAACGGGCACGGTGGTCGTTTGTCTTGTTTTTCTGTGACAAATCATTCATGGCACAATCAGAGAATGGCATCTCAATGGCTCAAAGCTGTTTGTGTTTGTGGCTATGTGACATTCATTTTCAACATTATAAAATGATTTGATATCAGTCTGCCTACTTTGTCTTTGTCAAGATTCATGAAACCGACCTGGCCTCAGCAGGCAACGCATCACCGACGGCATCTCACACTCCTTTCACTGGTCGGCACAATCAATCAGCACTGCATCGGCTAATATACACGTTCATCTGATTTAGTTTTTTTATTTTTTATTTAAGAAGTCATTTTTGGTTCGATGGCACAAAAACATCAATGTCACGAACCGTGAAATAATCATTTTCCTGGGCTATTGTCAATTGATGTGCGGGCTGATCTCAAGTCAAACAAACATGTTTTTAATGACATTCGGCTCACTCAAAGGTGGGTCAGTAAAATTTAAATGTACACATATAGTTAGATATTACCAAAAGGTTCATATAAATATGTAAGTTTGGTTGAATGACTCTAGTCTGACCCCAGATAACCCCCCCCCCCCCCCCTTTTTTTTCCCCTGGTGGTCCATTCCATAAATACCAAATGGGCCCTTATTCATTTAATCATCAGACGAGTTCAGGTCACTTGTTAAAGCATCACTAGTGTCGATAAGATTGATGATGATATATTGTGTGGACCAATCTTAAGATTCGTTCGTGTTGCCCAAATACTGCTCGTCCTGGCAAAGCTTCCATTGAAGTAGGTGTGACAACCAGGCGGCAACCTCCAACTTCCGGTTCTGAAAAGTGAAGCCAATTCTGAAGTGCCTTAAACCTGCATTCTTTCTGCTGGTCATCAGGGGGCGACTCCTCTGGTAGCAAAAAAAAGTTTGATTACATGGAAGCATGATGTTCATTTAGTAAATGATGGTCCATTTAGAGTCAAACAGAAAGCAGGGGATGCTTTAGGGCGGGGCTACCTGCTGATTGACAGGTCGCTACCACGGTGTCCGTTGTACAACGTTAAACCTTTTAGTGTATGAAAGCTAATCGTCACACTAGGATGGTTAATGTTTTATATACTTTTTGGGTGCGCTTGGCTCCACCCTGTTATGTCACAAAATTCTGAACCCGAGGCTTCAGCATCAGTCCACATGAAGTGTGACTCCCATCCACTTCTTATAAACAGTCTGTGGTGACATTTAGAAAGTATTTGGCTGAACTATTAGGAGCACCAAAAGTTTGCGAACTTCTTAAAGTCGAGCTGAAATGAAAAAGGCCCTTTTAAGCCTTTTGGGTCACATCTCTGGTCATATTGTGAACACGTGCCAAAAAAAATAAGGTTTTCTTTCTTCCTGAAAAACAAAATATGACGCATGTTTACATCAGTGAGTGATGCTGCTCTTCAGATCACCGTCAGCTGACAACTAATCCTCCGGGCAGTGAACGCTCCCGTCTGCTGTGAAGGATGAATCAAGTTGTCCACAAGTCCAAAAACAGATGATTATTATGTACGTTCATCATCGATATGAAACTACAAACCATGATCGAATGCAATGCTCTCTGTAATTAGACCCTATTAATATGCAGGCTAGATTACCCACAGTGCCCTTTTGCTAAATTTGGAAGCAGACTACTAAATTATTACAAACCCTGAGACTCACGAAATCCACTCGATGGCAAATGAGTGCTGGCGTTGTTGTTGTGGGGGTAATGATGTAAGAACGAGCAGCTTTGCTCTCCACCAATCCACAGTCCAACAGGCCACCCGCACCCCCCCATCGCCTTCCAACAAACAGCTGGGAGGGCTGGCATGGACCGTGTGTGTGTGTGTGTGTGTGTGTGTTAGAGAGTTACACACAGATTGACAGGCAGGGACATCCATACAGATTTTTCCCCTCGACTAAAAGGGAAATTGCTTCCAGCGAGGCTCTAAAAATAGTTTTAATGATGCTCAGATTCACCTTTTGAAAAGGACACATAAAAGCATGAAACTTGTATCTGCTTCCCACGTCCCTGATTGATGTTTACTTCCATAACACGTTTTATCATCCATCATCAGAGATCAAGAGCCTGTTTTATGAAGTCAGATCCTTGTTGGGACTAAATCGTAGACTGTTTATAAGAAGTGGACGTAGTCATGGTGACGTCATCCATCGGTTTGTGGACTACGGTTTTAAAGCCTCGAGTTGCACATTTTGGTCGTCCCCATCTTGGATTTTCTCAACCAGTGACGGAAGTTACCATATTTGGTCTGCGGAGGAGCGACGGGTGGATCTGACGAAACGGCAACCTTACTGGATCTGGATCCATGTGGATTCTGGTGTGAAGCTGCTGAACAAAGTTAGCTTCATAATTCATAGGTGTTAAAGTCATCTCTGTAGCTAACTGCGTTGTTAGCGTGGTAGAGCCACCAAGGAACCTGTCACCATTCTGCATTCCTGGTCTGCTGTCTGAGTACTCCATCACCTCCTCATCGACCTGCTCCACACACTCCCTCCAGATTGTTCCCTTCCTTGCCAGATTCTCCAGCACTCTTTCCTGGACTGGTTTCCCATCGCAGATCCTGCCTGTCTCTGACCAGCCCGCCTTACCTGAAACCCGGTAATCCACCTCAGCTTCTGTCCAGACCACTGAATCTACTTCTGTAACTTTGCTGCCTGGTGCTGTTGCTGAGCAACACATCTTCATCTCCCCTGGTGGTTTTTGGATTGCTGGTTTCTTGAACTTTATACTGACCTGGTTTATAAATCCCTGCCTCCTTGACGATGTCATGCTGCCTGACCCTTAACAGTACTGTTACCTGCCATTGAACTCCCCTGTCCTACTGTTACGCTGACACAGCTGGGGATTCTGGGCCTGCTGTTTGCTGATACTGTTATTTGATAAATCTCCTCTCATCGGTTTTTGCTGAACTTCTCAACAGTCACACCCCTGCTTTTTGGTCTGGTGGACTCTAAATGGACCATAATGTACTAAATGAACATCATGCTGGATTGAAGAAGACTTGAAACTAGAGATTGAGACCATAAACTCATGTTTACAATGTTTACTGAGATAATACATCAAGAGAGAAGTAGGACCATTTTCTCGTAAACTTCTATACAACCAGAGAGGAGTCGCCCCCTGGTGGCCAGCAGAGAGAATGCAAGTTAAGGCACTTCAGAAGGCTTCACTTTTCAGAACCGGTAGTTGCCGCCTCGAAAAAACCCATCGTTACTGAAATGCTGAATAAAATCACTAAATTAGCCAAATGGCACCATGTGTGGGGTCAACAGGGTTAAAGTGTTAGCTGTGCAGAACTGAGCAATACTTCTAATATCAATAATAACAATGAAGGCTGCCAATAACGCTACTACTGAGGCTGTTCTAAATAAGCTGTGCTCTGGCATAGCTTCCTTTTTCCTCTTAGTTATGTAAAACATGGACACAGATCCATCCCAGAATAGACATCACGTCTAATTTCACTCAGCGGCCTCTTTCACGTTTGTGCTGCTGGAAACTTGTTTTGAACGCCTCGATATTTTACATATATACGACATGTTTTCTCCATGTCTCCTGACATCATAGGCCATTTTTTTTTAACTCACACCGCTACGCCTGTTAAACACTGGCACAAAGGACGTAGCCATGGCAACGGATCACCTGTCAAATTAAAATGCCATTGGATCCAGCCTTTAACGGCCTCGTTGACCACCACATAGTTCCTTCACAGCCTGATGTTAGCGTTTTTCTTCTGCCGATTGCATTCACGGTTCAGAAAATCCTAAAACTGCTGTTTAGTAGAGAAGATTATTGTGTAAGTATCATAAACTTGCGTTAACAGAGCTTATTTTGTGCAATAACACAAAATCTGACAAAATGTCATATTTGGCTTTTTAAAGGAGCCTGTGATGCTAACTTCCAAGCTTGGCCTCGAAATTGCAGCTCTCTATTTAAGGCACATGGTGATGAAATATTCAGATCTGATACTCCATGTTTTTATGACTGCACAGAAATGGAAATGTATGTATATTTTGTTGGAAAGGCTAAATCTGGATCTACCAATTAGAAACTAATTGTCTCAAATGAACATGGTGCAGTCCTATTTCATTACACACTTCCACCTGACTGACACCCCCCCCCCCCCCACACACACACACACACACACGCAAACACACACACACGCAAACACACATGAACACACACACAAACAAACACACATGAACACACACACAAACAAACACACATGCACATGCACACACATGCACACACACACATGCACACAAGCACACACACACATGCACACATGGTCACACACACAAACAAACACACATGCACAAACATTCACATACACATGAACACACACATGCACACACACACACACACATGTACACACATGCACACACATGCACAGACACACATGAACACACACACAAACAAACACACATGCACAAACATTCACATACACATGAACACACACATGCACACACACATATGCACACATGCACACACACACACACACATGTACACACATGCACACACACACACACACACACATGTACACACATGCACACACATGCACATTCACACAAGCACACACACACATGCACAGACACACATGAACACACACACACATGCAGACACACGCATGCACACATGCACACACAAACATGCACACACACACATGCAGACACACATGCACACCCGCAGTGAAAACACATGGCTGCCCCACCCCCTGGGCTCGTTCAGCAGACTGGTGTTATGTAAGAGTTGCCCTGCTCTCCTCACAGACAACCTTGCATCAACTCCATGTGTCACATCAGGACAGAGATGAAGAGACACAACATGCATGAGAACAGATGAGAGGGCGGGAAAAAGACCAGCGGGGGGGCTCAACCATGGAGCCTCTAAAACCTGTGGAATGCACACACACACACACACACACACACACACACACACACACACTCACTCTTTTAAAGGCCGTTGGCAGGATGGTGGGGATTTAGAGGGAAGCAAAGGGAAGCAACAGGGGGGCGGAGGGATACGTGAGTGGTTTGGTTCCGATGGTGAACCATCTGCATGTTGAGGATGTTGACAGTTAGATTCCGAGGTAAAGTTGCACAATCTTAATAAAACTTGCTTTATAAATAGGAGGCTGATGGTTACCTGGCTCACTTATATGTCAACATTCACATATATGTGTGTATGAATCAGAATCTAACACGCGGATTCTTCTTTCTGGTTAATGTTTCCCTTCCTGATCCCTAAACGTCCTGATCCGGTAGGTTTAGGTGTTGGAGTAGCGATCCACTACCGGCGCACTAAAAACTCAAATCTACATAGAGGCCCTATATTAGGACGTGTATGGATGTGATGCTATCATCGTGGTTTGGCTCAGTTCCAGTTAAAGCTTTAGTAAAACATTCACCCATTCACACACTGGTGGTGCATTCAGGCACAATGCAACGTATCATTTATCATCACAATCATTTTAAAGGAATACTATAAGCTTCAAGATCGTTAGAAACCCGGTAGTATTGTTGGATGGCCGTGCATCATTTCCTCATTTCCCCCGGAGACTGACTGACAAAGAGCCTCCGATGATGCAAATATCCTCATGTTGTATCATCGGAGGCTCTTTGGTTAGAGGAGGTGAGACCACAACACTAGTTCCTCATGTCTTCAACCCGCCTACAGGGGGCAGCACCCACTGAGACTACAGACCTGTTACCAACCAGTGGTGGGACCCACTGAGACTACAGACCTGTTACAGACCAGTGGTGGGACCCACTGAGACTACAGACCTGTTACAGACCAGTGGTGGGACCCACTGAGACTACAGACCTGTTACAGACCAGTGGTGGGACCCACTGAGACTACAGACCTGTTACAGACCAGTGGTGGGACCCACTGAGACTACAGACCTGTTACCAATCAGTGGTGGGACCCACTGAGACTACAGACCTGTTACAGACCAGTGGTGGGACCCACTGAGACTACAGACCTGTTACCAACCAGTGGTGGGACCCACTGAGACTACAGACCTGTTACAGACCAGTGGTGGGACCCACTGAGACTACAGACCTATTAAAGACCAGTGGTGGACCCACTGAGACTACAGACCTGTTACCAACCAGTGGTGGACCCACTGAGACTACAGACCTGTTTCAGACCAGTGGTGGGGCCCACTGAGACTACAGACCTGTTACAGACCAGTGGTGGGACCCACTGAGACTACAGACCTGTTACCAACCAGTGGTGGACCCACTGAGACTACAGACCTGTTACCAACCAGTGGTGGGACCCACTGAGACTACAGACCTGTTACATACCAGTGTAGGACCCACTGAGACTACAGACCTGTTACAGACCAGTGGTGGGGCCCACTGAGACTACAGAGCTGTTACAGACCAGTGGTGGGACCCACTGATACTACAGACCTGTTACAGACCAGTGGTGGACCCACTGAGACTACAGACCTGTTACCAACCAGTGGTGGGACCCACTGAGACTACAGACCTGTTACAGACCAGTGGTGGGACCCACTGAGACTAGAGACCTGTTACAGACCAGTGGTGGGACCCACTGAGACTACAGAGCTGTTACAGACCAGTGGTGGGACCCACTGAGACTACAGACCTGTTTCAGACCAGTGGTGGGGCCCACTGAGACTACAGACCTGTTACAGACCAGTGGTGGGACCCACTGAGACTACAGACCTGTTACAGACCAGTGGTGGACCCACTGAGACTACAGACCTATTAGAGACCAGTGGTGGACTCACTGAGACTACAGACCTTTTACCAACCAGTGGTGGGACCCACTGAGACTACAGACCTGTTACAGACCAGTGGTGGGACCCACTGAGACTACAGACCTGTTACAGACCAGTGGTGGGACCCACTGAGACTACAGACCTGTTACAGACCAGTGGTGGACCCAATGAGACTACAGACCTATTAGAGACCAGTGGTGGACCCACTGAGACTACAGACCTGTTACCAACCAGTGGTGGGACCCTCTGAGACTACAGACCTGTTACAGACCAGTGGTGGGACCCACTGAGACTACAGACCTGTTACAGACCAGTGGTGGGACCCACTGAGACTACAGACCTGTTACCAACCAGTGGTGGGACCCTCTGAGACTACAGACCTGTTACAGACCAGTGGTGGGGCCCACTGAGACTACAGACCTGTTACAGACCAGTGGTGGACCCACTGAGACTACAGACCTGTTACAGACCAGTGGTGGGACCCACTGAGACTACAGACCTGTTACAGACCAGTGGTGGGACCCACTGAGACTACAGACCTGTTACAGACCAGTGGTGGGACCCACTGAGACTACAGACCTATTAGAGACCAGTGGTGGGACCCACTGAGACTACAGACCTGTTACAGACCAGTGGTGGGACCCACTGAGACTACTATCCCTTTAAATTGCTGAAAGTTGTGTTAAAACAGTAAAGGTGAAAAAAACGTTTTCTTACCTTGGTTCTTTGTGTTTCTCATCTGATAAACTTGTTTTTTTTTCTTTTTTAATATCTTTTTTTTTTGATAACCATCTTTTATTCTCTCTGATTTCTGTGTATGAATGTTTTGAAACTTTTGCTGCTTGACTTTCTGTGGTTTCAGGACACGTGCTGTCATCAGTCTCAAACACAACACCATCATACTGAACCGCTGAGGCTTCTGAGGTTTTACAGTATTGTGACTCGGACCTTGCTGATCTGCATGCAGTAGTCCTATTGCGCCCTCTACAGGACAAAGTGCCAACTGAGCAGCAATCCTTCATCTGCTGTAGCGTTAAATGTGTGTTCAGTGTGTGCTGACGTCATCATCAACAGACAACTAACTAGTGTCATGACATCACATCCTGCTCACTAACATAAGGCTTCATAATTGGATGGATATACAGATCCATAAGTGAACAAAGGATAATATGATAACACACGCTGCTGTTCCACATGATGAGAAACAGATCGGTTTAAGAACACGTTCGTAAAAAGTGCTGACAGAGAAAGTTCTCCACTAACGTTGAATAAATTTTACAACAACTTAAAGCATAAAAAGCTTAAGCGTCCAAACATTCTTTTTGTCCACCTGTTTCTCAGATGAGAACACAAATAAAGAACTCAGAATGATGAACCTGTTCTTAAGCCATGAACTCAGGGGACAAAACCATCTGGATCACCAGAATGTTTCCCGATCCTCTCCTCCTCAAGAATTCCTATTTTCATATTAAAGAAAAAAGCTATTGTGATATCCTCCAGAACCTTGGAATCAGATTCACTTTGTCTGCTTGGGATCCCCTGAGGGATCTGCTGGGACCGAGTGGAGACTGTGGAGCCAAAGGAATGAGGCTGGATGAGGAAAAGCAGGTATCACATCACTTACATTTAGTTCAAATGCTTATGAACGTTCCTGATGTTCTTCTCTGGAATAAAGATCAGCAAACTCATGACATCAGATCATTTTACTCATTATCCATTCTCACTTGTGATATATCTAATATTCAGAATCAATGCAGTGTCTTTTATTTTCCATCTGCCTCCTCGTCTGCTTCATTTGTTCCGGAGCTTTCCGTCGGCAGCCAGCCTCAGGTTCAGCTGACAGAGCTGCCGGAGGAAGCCGTCATTGGGTCCGATCTCTCTCTCCTGGCGCACCGTGGCCAGAGCGGCGTGGACGTCCATGTTCTGGCGGAGCATCAGGTAGGCTACGACCAAGGAAGGCGAGCGGCTGTAGCCCTCCCTGCAATGGACGTACACTTTACCTGCAGCAGGACAGAAGAGCAGCTCACTTCACAGCATCGCCATCCGACACAGAGGAACGTCAACGTTCATTTGGAAACAAAAATCTGCATTTTTTGGGCAACTTTCACTCTCCTTTCCAACCGAGTTTGGACTTTGTGAAGTGTGTAGAGACTAAGCCCCGCCCCTTCCAGTGTCCTTCATAGGATATTATTTTAGAAAGAATATGTACCAATTCCTCAATGGTTTTATGTACAATTATTTTGATCATGTATTTATTTGTGATCATTCTGAAGATGTCTCACATCTTTGCACTTTATCTGAATGTTATGTGGCTCCTCTGCTTCTCGTTCTGCCTTGCATTGTGGGACATAGTGTCTTTAGCTCTGCATGCTGACCCAGCATATTGATAATGTGTTCAGCATGTGACCTCTAGGTGACCTCTATGATTTTCCAAAGAGGTATTTGACAGGTTGACCTCAGACCTTTTCCGTTTTTGTGCGTCAGCGCCTTCTCGATGAAATCGGCCGCCTCTTCAAAGTAAACGCTGATGTCGAAGTGGTCGGTGTCGCTGGCTGCTACGCCGTGGTACACGATGCCCGTGCCGGCGTAGAACTCGGCGTCGGTGTTGACGTGCATGAAGGAGTTCCCCTCGGCGGCGTTCAGGACGTGGGTGATGCCCTGGCGCTTCAGGCGCATCACGTTCGTGGCCAGAAACCTGCATCAGATCGGTAAAGGAAACAAATACAAACATTTCTAATAGACATACTGCTGATGTTGAGTGAGATATCAGGCAGGATATACAATGTTCTGTTTGTTGTGTGTTTATAGAGCAGCACCGTCAAGGTGCACATTCAGATGTCAAAGTTCACCTAAGTTACACTCAACCATTATTTGAACTGATTTTGACCTTTAGACATTCCCCAATGAATTCTCTCTTAGCTCTGTTTTGGTCTCCACCATCTCTCCATAAATCGACACCGTATGCAACTCAACCCCGATCAGCCGTTCAAACAAAGCTCCTTCATTAGGTTGCATGGCTGGAAACGTCTCGCCAAGCACGCTCAACGTAGATTCAGATTGATTGATTGGACGTCACAATAATATTTGTTATATTTTGTTTTGCAGGAAGAAAAACATTTAGATATTTATAGAAAATTTGAAGAAATGTTATTTTTTTATATTTTTTTCAAAATATATTGTTAAATTGTATGTGATCTACAAGGCACCTTTCATTTTCATCCTTGTTTTTATTTCCCTGTAATGCATTACATTACACTACTGACACCAGCTTTTTAATGAAATCTTTCATTTTCCTTCATCCCTCTTTCTTTGCCGTCCACACAAACGCGCTGCACTCTTGCAGAGGGATCTGCTGCTTCCCCTGAGAACCTCGGGGCCTGCTGGAACACTCGGCATCTCCTGCCTTTTAAACGCAGGGAGCTAAAAATAGAGTGGACGCGCCGGTGCTCATACTGAACACAACGTCACGCCTCCACAGGAAGAAAGGAGTCTGCCAGCCTTTCAGGGGAAACCGATACGTCACAACAGAAACGAGTGAAGCCTGGCTGCATGGTGTTCTTCACGGGGCTTTACAGAGAACACTTCCTCCAGACACAAGTGTTTCTGCTCCGTCCATTATCAGTCCTTTAGGAAGGCCGGTAAATAAAGAATGAACAGGAGAGGTTTTCTCACATTGCCTTGACCCATCGAAGGGTTTCTATTTTAAAGCTTTCAGCTTTAAGAACATTTCAGATTCAGAACATGCATTTTACAATGTTCTCCCAAGCTCCACACCATGAACTGTCCATCAGCACATGTTGAAGAGCTGCCATCCACGCGGACAGTTTTCTCTTCCATAGTACTTCATTTTATTCTTTAAAAATGCTGATCATGTGACGAAGCGATCACAGACTGTAAAGAAGAAATGGACCTCGTCGTCGTGGTTTATGGACTACGGTTTTGAAGCCTCGAGTTCGGCATTTTGGCCGTTGCCATCTTGGAATTTGTGCAACCAGTGAAGGAAGTGACCATATTTGGACTGTGGAGGCGTGATGTTTGATCTGAGGAACACGAGCATCAGATCAGCTACCTTACTGGATATGGATCAACTTCACAGCTCCGTGTAAAGTCATCTGAGTAGCTAACTGCATCGGTAGCCACTCCGGCGAATCACAAAGTAGCCCCGGCCTAAAGCATCATCTGAGGAGTCGCCCCCTGATGGCCAGCAGATGACACACTGGAACCATCCTTAGCACAGCACCCCACCATAGAAATTAGAGTTGGGCGATGTTACATCGCCATCATGATGGACTGCCAATACATAATAAAATAAAATAAATGCATACATAAAAATAATAAATAATAGAGTAAATAATATATGTTCGGATTCCAAAGACCTTCTCCAGCCTGTTGTGGGGAACAGAGCCCTCATGGAGTGATGTCACTCTGCTCACCAGCTGCTTATTATTACATCCTCCTCATCCTCCTGTTCCACAACATTCCTCCACCTCTTTCTGTTCCCCTGGCGTAAAACTGTACACATTTACATATGAGCTCATTTAAAATGACAGTTCCCATTCATATAGCCCATACTGGCCCTCATAGTAAATGCCTGGATTGTTCTAGAGAACATGAGGGTCCTCTTCGTTGTGTTTTAGAACACAATCAATGTAAAACCCATTCACACACGTGTCTGTGCTGCTCTACGATCAGTGTTAATAGAATATAAAAGAACACTTGGCGGGATCGGAATCGATCGTTTCATTTGCGGGGATTGTTGACTGTGCGCGAGCGGAACTAGCGGGCGCCCAGGACTCACGCGTCGCCCACGTAGATCCGCGGGTAGACCTGGTGGAGGTGCTCGGTGGGCCAGCGGTACAAGCCGCCGTCGTCCGTCAGCAGGTCGTTGAGTTGCTGCAGAGTGACGTCGAAGCTCGGAGCCGCGGGCTTCACCTGTGGGTTGTTTTTATTCTTCATGGCCGAAGAGTGACGTTGATCCGCCGCCCGGGAGGAGGGGAGGCGCGGGACAGTGTCGGTTTACCGGCGGAGCCACATGCAGGGCCGGTCTGCGCTTTTAGGGGGCCCGAGGTCAGGGCTTTCCAACCAGGAGGCTGAACTGAAAATCCCTTAATTTACATACTGGCCTTCAGGGGGCGACTCCTCTCTGATTGTATAGAAGTCTATGAGAAAATGGTCCAACTTCTCTCTCTATGTATTATCTCAGAAAACATTGTAAACATGAGTTTATGGTCTCAATCTCTAGTTTCAAGTCTTCTTAAATCCAGCATGATGTTCATTTAGTACATTATGGTCCATTTAGAGTCCAACAGACCAGAAAGCAGGGGATGCTTTAGGGGGCGGGGCTACCTGCTGATTGACAGGTCACTACCACATTAATCTGTGGCTGTTCCATAGTATTGTTCCACTTAGAGCTCCCCCTAGAGGCCTCCAGAACTCCTGTTGTGGTGACTGGATATGCAGTGTTTTTCAATTGCAGCACTTTCCCGTTGTTTGATATGTATTGTGGTATCTGAAGCTGCAGACTCTGAAGTTGAGAGGTTTTGGGCATTGCATGTAGCATGTTGGCCCTTATCGGCCACCGTAGCAAGAACAAGAACATGCACATGAAGGAAGTCAATGTAAAGACGCCCGGGTCTCTGATTGAACACAAAGACGTATGTGGGAGAAAATCATTTATTAGTTGTCAGCTAAGGTCTGTAGACTGGAGGCCCAGCAGTCAAATTTGAGCAACTGATGTGAGAATTTATGTCAAAAACAGACTTTAAATATTCAACATCATTGCTGCTGAGTCTCATACAGCATATAAAGCACGAACCTGGAAGCTTCCTGTGTGTTCGTTGTCTAATGCTAGCTCCTTTGCTCATCTCAAACTGTGTGGAGGGCTGAACTGTGTCACAAAGTCAACGGGTTATTGATTAAATGTCACATTCCCAGTCGGCCCCGGGTTCCTTCTGTGTGGAGTTTGCATGTTCTCCCCGTGTAAGCGGCCCTGTGATAGACTGGCATCCCCCCCCCCCCCCCGCCCCCCGGTAGACAGTGGATGGATGGATGGATCACATCCCCATGGAGTCGGTGGGCTCACAAGTGACACACAAAGGAATTGACTGTGCAAGAGGTGATTTTTTTATTGATGAACAGAAGCATTTAAACTGATAAGCATCACATTCAAAAGGCTTGAGGAAACACGATGCAAATGCTGCAGTGGAGCGTCAGTTATGGAGAAGAGGTGATTCTCCATCGAAGCTGATGACTCGAAGGCTGGTGGAGGGCTTTCATACGTCCAACACGTCGCTACGCCCGACTCGTCAAATACCGCCGCCTGCTCCGTGGCGCTCTACGTCCCCCTCTAGCGGCAGTTTTGGGGGACGGCATGTCAGTTTCCATGAGACACACACATTGCGTCTTTTCAAAATAAACTTCCGTTGCCACAGGAAGTGAAGTAGGCGAAACGGCGAGTCGGTTAAGTGCCAAACGGGTCATGTGACCAACAACTGATGTGACAAAGTCTTCATACTATGTTAATAAGGTGTGGTGGGTTTATATGGGAGGGAGTATCGACATATCGGACCAAGCATCGGTATTTGGGAGTGAGACCAGGTCTACGTGTCTCACCCCCCTGCCACCACACACAGGTATAAAGCTTGAGTAGAAGGAGAAGACGAGGAGGAGGAACACACATTTACAGTTTGTGTCTAAAATGTGGTCATTTCATAATGCCAGACCAGCTGGAGTCATCTGTGGGCACATTAGCAGAACCCTCCCAAACGGAAATGTCTTCACCGATTTTAACCTTTGACCTTTAAGTCAATAAATAAGCTGGTTAGAAAGTACAACCTTTTTGCTAATTTACAAGGGAAAACGTTATTCTGTCTAAGAATCTAAGAAGAAATTGACAATTAGATCAGTAACGATTTGTGTACAATGATGACAATCCGATTCCCTGTGAGTGTCATGTGTCTCCTCTTCCTCTTCACCTTCTGGAAGCTCAGAATGCCGACTACATAGAAATTAGGATATGAGCTCATAGCACGCGCTAATCTATAGTTGGTACGAAGCTTTAAGGGGGGCCGCCTCGCTCTTCAGCACATCTCCGGTCGCATCTGTGCCGCCCGGCAGCGCAGCACTTTCAGAAAGCTGTCGATCTTGTGGGAGTCGCGGCGGAAGCAGGACAACAGGAAGTTGAAGTTGATCAATTTGGAAATCCTGTCCTGGCCGATGTCGTTGCCTCCGCCGTATGGCAGCAAGGAGATGGTCTGAGCTCCTGGACCCATCTGGAGAGGAAGGAAGGAGGCGGGGAAGGTTAGGGATCGGGAGGAAGACAAGCCGGTCACGACAATACACTTCCTGTGGAAACGTGTGCAGCACTGATCTTCCCTAAACCAGATCACGGTGAACATTCAGACCACGCTGGGCTGAAGGAACCTTTTAGTTCCTTGAAAAGAAGTCCAACATGAGCAGGAACTGTTTACTACAAAAGCACACTGGTGCACCTTGCCAGACAGGATGTCCAGGCCGTCTCCCAGGCTCTTGGAGTGCTGCTGCAGCTCCTGGATCTTGTTGGATATGGTTCTTTGGGCTGGGTGAGGCAGGGTGTTAGCCGAGGTGGACAAAACCACCAGCGGGTCTTCCCAGGCTTGGAGCAAGGAGCGAGCCAAGGAAAACAGGTCCGACTCCTGGAGAAGGCCAAATAGAAAGTGATGAGATGATACAGTTAGATCCATCCATCCATCCATTGTCTACCGCTTATCCTGTATTCAGGGTCACGGGGGGGCTGGAGGATACAGTTAGATGAACTAGGGAGATTAGATCAACATTAGGGACACACCTATTCCATTTTCTTTCAAGTACTTACATCTGAGTACTTCTGTGGAAATGTTACTGTAATAATGAACCTTCAGTAATTCCAATATTTGGCCTGCAGAGGTCAATGTGTTTCAAAGTGTTACCCCTTGTCAGCTCATTTTCAAACAATATCAATGCTAATTCATTTTCACGCTCTTATTCTGAAATCTGATACAGAGACGCTTTTCAAACGACTGTTTTATTACATACAACCCACACATTAATTATTTGGACATTTCAGTTTTTTAATCCAGTTTGTTTGTCTGGAAATTGCTTTGATTTAGGAAAAAAAAATCAATAAAAATGATTTGAATCCCCTTTTTTGGGAACACCTACAGCGATGCAGGTGAGAGCTTAATTCAAAAACATATTTTACAGGATTCATGGATTTGTGGAAGTTGATAGAATAGCTGGAGACGTCGCATGTACGCCGAGGGACTCACGGATATCTGAAGAGCTTGCTCCTTGTCGTTGGGTGTCTGCAGAGAGGAGGTGTGGCACATCGAGGGGCGGGGCATGATCAGCCGGCCAATAGGAGGGAAGTGAGAGTCCTGGGAGAGGAAGCAGAGGTCATGTTGTGTTGACCCCACTGTGGGGTAGAATGAGACTTTAAGGAGGTGTGCTAGAGACCAGAGTACCGACCAGGTCGCTGGTGAGCGTGGTGCTGAGGGAGTGCAGTTTGTCCGAGCGCTGAGAGGCTCGGTCCAGCAGGTCGCTGACGGGGACGGCGCCGCTCGCCGCCACCATATACAGCACTGTGGAGAGATGCAGAGGTGATGCAGGGTTGGGGTTTCTGTTTCAGCTTTCCAAGGTCAACCGAAGGTCACAGAGAGGTCAGAATCTCGATGGGAAACCCAAATCAGAATCTAACTCGGCTGGAGTCTCAACCCGCAGCCCAACACATTCACTTGATATGTTTCTGTTTTTATTGTATGTTTTCTGAAGGATTTAATGAATGAATGCATTTTGTTGGATAAAAAAAAGCAAAATTATGAAATATTTTAGTGGTAAGTACGATATGAGATTTGTGAATTTGATAGATCAATATTTCAAAAATGAGAACCTTGGTAGCTGGATGATTACACACAATCACAACATCCTGGTTCATGTTTACACATTTCCATCATTCTGCATCATTCATCAGTCCCATAAAGCCTAAAAGTGCCCAAAATGATCAATATATTGGCAGATATTATCCTTGCTTGACATTAACACATAATATTTGTGATAAATGTCCCTTATCTCCAGCTTATTGATATACAGAGCAGGACACTTTCAGTGTAAGAAATAAATGTGACATTTTTATACTGAACTACTAGCTGATATTTCTGCAGTTATCAATATAGTATATCTGTGACCAGCTAATATCATAGCTCTAGTAATTATATCACGTTTAAGATCTCTGATTCGAGCAGAACATTTGATGACATATTTCTCACTGAGAAAACACGAGGTGTAAAGATTTATTCACACGCTGCTTCTTATTTATGGGAAATCTATTAAACTTGTAAAAATAGAAAAACATCCGTAAAAAAACAGATAATGTCCTGTTTCTGTTAAGTGTTCCAACATTTCCTTCAACCCTAAAACCTAAATCTCTGATTGACAGAATGTCCTCTCTACCATTGACATTCACTTCTTTTAAACCTATAATGGAACATTCCATACAGTATATGGTCTGTACCATTCACATGCACTTCCTATCAAAAACTATACAAAAAATAAATGCACAATCAAACTTTTGCCTCACAGCCCAAACTAAAACAATAGTGACCTCACATTATCTCCATCACATAAACATTTCAGATATTCATTTGGTTGATTTATTACCACTGAAGTGTGAGGAGGATTTCTCCAAATCCAAAAACCAAATGAAAGTTTCTGCCAGGCTAGCGGAGGTTCTTGCTCCCACAATTCAGCGCGTTATTTAAAAATGTATACGACGCCTGTGAAAAATACCAAAACTCCACATTCAAACAGTACACTCATATGTTTTCAGACTTGTCTCAGTGTACAGATCCCAGACAAATAAATGAAAACAACTTAGACAGATGAAACAGACAGGTCTAGCTCATCTCACCCGTCACGAAGAGCTTGCTTCTCTTGTTTCTTCTTCTCGGATCCATCTGGTCGCTGCTTTATCCCGTTTCTCACCTTCCTCATCTCTGCCTCCTTTATAGCTGCTCAGCCTCGGCCCGTTGCTTATGAAGCAGCCTGTTCTAATTGTTCCATGCACTTCCTAATGAGAAACATGGTCAGGGAGGTTTGAATGGATGCAACAGCACTGTGTGTGTATGTGTATGTGTGTGTGTGTGTGTGTGTGTGTATGTGTGTGTGTGTGTGTGTGTGTGTGTGTGTGTGTGTGTGTGTGTGTGTATGTGTGTGTGTGTGTGTGTGTGTGTGTGTGTGTATGTGTGTGTGTGTGTGTGTGTGTGTGTGTGTGTGTGTGTGTGTGTGTATGTGTGTGTGTGTGTGTGTGTGTATGTGTGTGTGTGTGTGTGTGTGTGTGTGTGTGTATGTGTATGTGTGTGTGTGTGTGTGTGTGTGTGTGTGTGTGTGTATGTGTGTGTGTGTGTGTGTGTGTGTGTGTATGTGTGTGTGTGTGTGTGGGTATGTGTGTGTGTGTGTGTGTGTGTGTATGTGTGTGTGCGTGTGTGTGTGTGTGTGTGTGTGTGTATGTGTGTGTGTGTGTGTGTGTATGTATGTGTGTGTGTGTGTGTGGGGGGGGGGGGGTTGTTTTAATTAGATGGATGAATAAAATCACGGACGTGCACACAATGTTTGGTAATGATGCTGCGTCTCCATCCTCATGACATTGTTTGGTGGGTAGATGACTCGTGACCATGTGACCTTTGACCTTTCTGGAGTCACCTGGATCATCAGGCCTGAAAGTGAACAATCCGTTTTCCTGTAGACACCAAAAATATCCACAGCTCCCCCTCCATCCATGCTGTTGAAATGTACCATATTTTAGATTAAGAATGATATAATATATATTTACATTTCTTTCTTCTGTATTATTCCAGTTCATTTTCTTGAATTAATTTGATTTAAAAAAATATATTTTCTCTTATTTTTTAATGGCTTAATATTCCATAAAGTTCTCAATTCATCAGCCTTTCTAACCAACACATCCTCCTCATCCCTACAATCCTCAAGAATGATTTATTTGAGCATCTTAGATTCATTTAGCTTGTACTTTGCTTCACTATCGTACACAAGGTTTTTCTCATTTTAATTTTCCTTTGAAATTACTTTTTTAAAATAATATATAATAATTATAATAATATATAATAATATACAATAATATAGAGGCTGAATGTGAATTTGAGTATAAATATCCAACAAAAAAAAAGAATAAATGCCCAGTTATTCTATTTATAAAACAGTATCCACTGTTTAATGTTAGTTAATAGTGTTTGTTAACTTTATGTTCACGTCTTCATTGTTTCTGATCCCACAAACCTCACTGTTGTATGTGTGAAATGATTATATGATATTATTATTATATCTATTTCCTTGAAGTCTCTATTTGTATATAACATGTTTATCGTTGTATTGCTGTAACCATCAGTTCTGGATCAACAAACCCTTTGTGGTTGTGCAGAGCAGATGACGTGTGATTTGATGGACAGAGACAAGAGCTGAACGGGGACGCCTGGTGGACACATGTGGAATGACACTGCTGGACAGACCAGACAGGGAAAACTAGTTGAACATTGATGTGAGAGAAAATGTGCTTCTCTGGGTCTGAGCAGGTTTATGAAATAATAAAACTTCATGTTAAATATATGTCTCTTTTTCACACTAAAAACGTTTCCCAGTCAATGAAGTATGCAGTATATTATTCCACAAGGTCTAACTTCCTGAGAGACCGCTTGTCTCCAACCCACGTAGACTTATTTTAAATATTGGAGACATCTTCCTGCAAAATGTCCCGTCAATACTGATCACATAGAACAACACATGTTCATACCCAAACAACAACAGCTCATGTGCCAACAACTCCCAAAGAGTTTTCACATTTAACATGAAACGGTTGCACAGCTGCAGTTTTAAACACGTCAAACTATTTGGTTATGTTCACGGTGAGTCAAAGAACCCAACAGACAATAGAGTGCTGCAGGAAATAAGTCAGCGTTCTTGCACTTCTGCTTCCCTCGTCTCAAAGTCTTTTTACTGTGTACTTTTTGTTGAGATGCCCTAAATAAACTGCGTACAACACAAAACTGCGCTCTTTAAGAGGACGCTTGAAATGAATCATTACAGGTGAATCCCTCTGAAAGTTATATATCAACTCTCCTTTCAAGGACAGCCGTAACCCTTTTCCCATGACACCTTGCTCTAAACATCCCTGTCTTATCCTTCCAATCAAAAGCCTCCTCCGTGCAAACATGCCTTGGACGTGTGCAGCGGTGTGACCTACACACTGACTTTGAAGGCACCACACACACGTTTCTCTGTCCGACTCCCCAATCGCTGCAAGCCATCGTCCACTTGATGGCCAGGAGGACGGGTTTATGTTGCTGGTGTCTTAGAAGCACAAATAAGGGTGTGTGTGTGTGTGTGTGTGTGTGCACAGATAAGCCCCTCAGGGCTTCATGTTGACTTTGCACACAAGATACCTGTTCAGGGACAGATAATAAAGGAATGAGGGGTTGAAGGGAAGGAAGCACCACGTGGGAAAGCATGCGAGAACCACAGGAGCCATAGCTCACTTTTTATTGGCCGAGATGTCGACCTTGCCGCAGTACGGGCAGCCGTATCGTATGTACATGTTACATTACATGCACATGTGCAAAGCCCCTCCCCCCCACAGCTCCATGCTATAGGTCCTTTCAAAACCTCACAGAATCTCACGCAGGCGCCCCTTCCTCTTCAGTCTGTTGCTCTTTCCACTCAAGCCTCCCTGCAAGTCTTTGTTTCTTCCCCTCCCCCTCTTTCAACCCCTCAGGCGTTGCACATACCATGAACCTACACATGCACACACATGTACACACCCCCTTTTTTCCAGCGAGATCACATTCACTAGGCTACAGAGCAGTTGCAGTCCACTGAAGCCCCCCTCGGCTCCTCCTTCCCCCCCTGCAAACACTTTAGACACTTTTTGAGCCGTCCACCTCAGCGCCGAGACGTCCCATCTGCAGATAGGTAGGAATAATGGGTTTGTTTCACTAATTCAATCTAATCTCATTCAATTCAATCTCATGTGGGGTTCTGCACCGGGGGAAACCCTTCTGATGCTTAAAGGACACCATGTTCCTTCTCTGTGCACACAGACTCACATGGAGGTGTATGGTATGAGCTTCCCATTGAAGTGCTTTTTACAGAGAAGCTTTTTTAGTCATTGTTGTAGTTTGCTCCAATACTTCTTTAAAGTGTTTGATTTGGAGTCTGTGTGCTTTAAAACAAAGAAAAGCTAAGATTACATGAATATAGTATCACTTTTGAATGTCCCCCTACTTTATATGTGTAACTGCTCTAATTTGGGAACTCGTGTCTGATCATTTATGCATGAGGGAGCATTATTTCCATGCAGGAAGTTAATTGCATTTTATGCTGATGTAATTTAGGCGCTGAACCCCCCCCCTTTGGTGAATATTAATAGGCGGCACTATTTTTAGTAAAACACTAAAGGCCAGTTAATATGAGATGCGCACAGAGGTTAAATATATATATATATTTATATTTAAAATAAGTAAAAAAATAAGTTCTGCAGTTCCTCTTCGCCTTGACTACAAGTAACTACTATTCATGTCGTAGGAAGCTCACAGCGGTAGCTTCGCTCAGGACTACATCTCCCACAAGTCATAGGTCCCGTTAAATGATCCGCGCCTCAGGGCAGGTGTGTGTGTGCGCGTGCAGCGGGCGCAAGCTTCAAAGTGTTGTCGGCACACGCTCGGGTCAGGTGAGACGCGGGGAAAGGGAGTAAAATGAATGGATTTAAGTTATTTGTGTGTTTGAAGGAGAGAAGTTAACGTTATTATCGCTAACGATAGTCAGAACCTTTCAAACGAAGTAAGTTTACGTGCGCAGGAAACTAAAAAGGCGACGCTAGTAGTTAGTATGCAAAGCAGCAGCGGCGCAGTGTGTCGCCTATCGTGTTTGCGGCGAGCTGGTGATGTAACGTACAGTGATGGTCGTAAACTTCGGTCGTAAACGTCGGTCTTCGTGCTGCTCAAGGGTCAGTTCACGCAACGGTTTAGTTTTCCAACGCAGAGCACGAGAAACTTCTACCAACAACCTGTTGTCCCGAGGCAAATTAATTCCACTTTTAAGTTGAGTTTAATTTGATATTTTGAAAGTTCTTTGCTTAAAGTGTCTGTTATTGCAGGCAACTCTGTAATCATTACAAACCTGGGGGTTCCAGTCATTCTCCTGCAAAGGTAGAACATATGGCAGAGTGTGGTCAGGTGGGCTGGATGAAAAGCATATAGTATCTGATATTGTTTCATCCTAATCAATGACATTCCTGCCCTGATGCTGTCTAAGCTGTCCAGACTAGAACGGGTGGGCTCATAGGCTGGTCAATGAACAGAAAAATATTTTTTTCAAGCAAAAACATGAAAAGCTGAATATTTCATTATTCTCAAATGAGAAGCTTGTGTATTTCCCCCAGTGCATATATTTTTATAAACTGAAAAAAGTCTTCAGATGAAATTATAGTGAAAATAATCATTAGTTGCAGTTCTGAGCTAAACTTTTCAAGTATGCAGTTCTGAATGTGACCTTGGAATTTTGCTCCTGCAAGAACATATGGCTTAATATGGCCGCCGCTCCCACTTGAAGTTGAGTAAATTAAGTATACAAGAAACTGTCATGCTACTGTGCTGATCATAAGAGATAAATGCTGTTAACCCTCAAAACATTTGTATTTAGCTGCTCCATTCCCTGACCTTTCTGAAGCATGGCTGCCATGTGCTGTGATGCTGCCACCTCTTGCACAAAGCCGCCACTAGGTGGCAGTATGTTGGCTCCATCAGGGCTGTGACATGAATGGATGTCAATGTCAGTTTTTTTCCTCCTCCTCTACCGTTGACATCTTTAGTGGAGTTTGTGGTGTTGACCTTTCCATGCCTGAGTTGTTCAGTAGGAACAGCAACGTTCCCTCTTTTGTCCGTTGCCCAATCTTCCACTTTTGTACTAAAGTCCGGGTCACTGCCCCTTCACCCTTGCCCCCCCCCTCCCTTCCCCCTCCCACTTTGACCGCTGTGTACACACGTGTGCTGCCCACTCACATGCTTATCTCCTCCCACCTCCTCCTGTGTGCCCTCCCCTTCCACAAACTCCACTCCTCTGACTGTCTCTGTCTCTTGGTGGCACTGGGTCCATAGGAACCGGACAGGACACGCACCGTAGACGCCAAGCAGCACCAGCATAGACATGTCAGACTCCGAGACCGCCGCCCCCGTCGAGGCCCCCGTCCCCGCTGCATGTGCCAGCATCAAGGCTGACCTGGACAAATGGTAGGTGACCATTTTACATCGTTTTACATTTTTTTTTGTGCATCCTTCTGTGAAGACACCAAATTCCATGGAAGCTCCTGCAATCTGAATGCTCCGCAAATGTCCCTCTGCCTTTTGATAGTTCTTCATGTCGGCAGAAAACCATTTGAATCGTTGACCAAAATGAGTTCCACTCACACTCTGTATCACAAGTTGGAGCAAATTTGACTCCAGATTCAGAGCTGATTTACTCTAATGGCGATTGGATTAGAAGAGCGCAGCATCCTAGATGCGCCATGGATGCTAAAATGGAGGCTCTTCGGCGGACGCATTGTGGTTGACGCTGCAGACCACCAGAAGAGAATGGCGTCTTGCACGTGAATGTAACTGAATTTGACATCGCGAGCTGCAGGGGGTTGTGAAAACTCGGGGTGCCCTGTGTAGGGAGAGTGGTTTGGGATTAATAACGTGTGGCAGCAGGGTGATGGTTGACGCTCACCCGTACGCATGAATGGAGGCTGGGAATCTGCTTGCGTCACTAGCCTCCCTTTTCCCCACAATACCTTGCGTTTGCTTGTCCCGTGCGACCCCGTCGTCTGACAAGGACGCCGGCAGCTCAGCTACATGTTTAGGGTTTGTTGCATTCTGAGCGGATACTGTTGTTTATGTGGGTCAACCGGGGCTTAAAGCTCATCTAATGGATCATCATTAGCGGTTAACTACACTTGAGAGCGTTTTAATTATGTTTGTCTAGAGTTAAACATTTGTTGATAAGCTGTCATCTGTCAGGCTTTGATAAGGAGACTGGTCAATGAAGCCTCAAGATAAGACAGCAGTTGGCGGGACAAGGCAACCCCCCCATCCCACCCTTTGTTTCTCTATTAACCATCCCTTTGAGTAATATTGAGGTCATGATAAGTCATTGTTTCTTGAGGACAAAATATTTGATTGCCCTTTCACTATAAAACATCGATGTTGTTGCATTCCTGCTATTGTACAAATCATTGCATCAGAAATAGACTGAAGATGAAGTTCGTCTTCATGTGATTCCAGTGTATTTTGATGGCCAACAGGAGTAATGTCCAGTATATTAATCTTCTGCTCTGCTGCAACATTCAGGAAAGGTATTCAGACTGTCACTGAAGGGTCTGCACATAGCAGGATGACTGCTCCACAACAGGCCAAAACATCTGCATCGCCCCCTTGTGGCTGGCTGTTACTTTAGGAGATGCTTGAAGTGATTTATTGCAGAGCAGGCATTGTAAATGGGGGGGGGGGCATGCACTTTACTGCAGCTTGTCAAACGCCTATACTGGGAACATAAGGGCCAGGGTTGGGGCTCCTTTAGGGTGTTTTAAAGCACAGAACAATGCTGTGATGGTGATGCAGTGTTCTCATTTGAAATGTCATGGTGGAGTCTGAACCCATGACCTTGAAAAGTGGAACGTCAGCTGGCAGCAGCAAACGGGGCCCTAAACTATCAGTGGTGATGTGAGGGCCACTGTGACCCCTCACAGGATACAGGTGGATACTTAATGGACAGTCTTGATGGTGACTGAACAGGAGATGCAATCTAAAGAAGTAAACTTGACCAGAACTGAGATGGTTTTCTGCATTTTGTTTTGGAGATGACGGCCATGCAGATGTCTGCCTTCTCTCCAGTATAATGGGACCATATGGAGCTCTAAAACCTCATTAAAACTATTCTCTTGTGGCAGTGAGTTAAATCTGCAACTGTAGTTGTTACTGTGTAATGAATACCTCAACCCTGATGTATTTATAGACTCCATACATGGACGTGTGGACAGGGAGCTCGTATGTGCGGAGGCCATGACATGGAACCGGTCATATATCTGCTTACTGGCTGCTCCAGCACACACCTGCTTCCTGTACGCAGCACGGCCAAATAAGCAGCAGAGAACATGGAGGCGGCCATGTTGGCTATAAGACCTTGTTATCATAAGCATCTCTTTATACTGACTAGTTAGGTTTCATGATTCATCCATAGTTTCAGGACAACATCTTATGTGGTTAAATGAGAGAACTTAGTTTGATTGCACTTGTAGTTTTGACCTTGTGAAGGTCACTCAGAGGTGAAAGGATGGTTTGCTTTAAAAATGTTTAATCAATCACTTCTTTAACCATGTTAATGCCTTTTTATTTGTATTTCTTTGGGTTAAATTGAAGTAATTGGTTGTTTTTAGTTATTGTCTACTGCAGTGCAGAAGAATTGAGCTTTAAAAAACACACTTGTTTGAAGGAAATGCTTTAACAATAATAACCAAGAACAATTGGTGGGATTATTCTCAGTATTACATTTTCTCACACTTTATGAAGAGAAATATTAGAGCTAACAATTACTCTAAAAGATGAAGCTTTTTGCAGCGTAGATTGGTGTGCGGGTCAACATAATCGATGAAACACATAATAGATCTATGATGCTGCTATACGGCACACTGTGGACTCCCTTCATCCATGTTAGTTAGTGGTAGGCCTGTGTACTTTGACACTCCAGGCTCTTTCACAAGAGTGGAACATAAGCACACAGCCCCCTTCACATTTGACCTCCACACACATGTAGGCACTAGTTACTGATTGACTGCAGTCATATGTGCAGACATGCTTCTACATTCCTGCTGGAGGCTTTTCATCGTGGAATCCAGTGACTCTGCAGAAGTCTGTTATATGAGTGGCTGTAGCGTTTCTGCCTTTCCACATAGCTCCACTAATAACTGTCCCCAGTCCAACTAGATCAGTGGAGGGCCAACCTTTTGGATTGTGGGTCACACACAGACCAACGTAAGGAGTCACACGCTAAACAGTGAATTTACATGCAGTACAGTTTATTAGAAATGTGCTCGAGCCACGTTCAGTGTGTTTTTTTTCTTTTTTTCTTTCCCAAGGTTTTTAACCCGTTTTTCAAGTTTCACCAGCATTTTGCTTCACAGGACACATCGACTATCAGCTATGTCATGTTGCATTTTATTTCCATATACTTGAATACAAAATGACATATTTTTCTTACATTTCACTCCAAATGAGCACAGCAATGTCTTATTTCCTATATCTGTATTAATAAATGCTATTCTTGTGCAGTGGATGACTATACATTTCTATTTTCCCTTCAGATGGTACAGTGAAACCAATCTAAATCTAATGGCCGGCAGACTGACACGATGTCATAACTGGTGATGACTTTGTTTTATGGGTTGACAAACCAAGAAGTTTGGGAGGACGCCCCCGGATCCGTTATTGATCCTTGTGTTCTCATCACTAGATAATGATGCCGAACACTCAGCCTTAATCACATGATCTCCCCACTAATATTTGGCCTCTACATCATCTTTCACTGCACCTGCTCAGCGACCTATTATGCACGGTCGTCCCTGAGGACGACTACAGCCAGCTCGGTCTAAATAATTCAGCCTTCATTTCCTGATTGTGTCCAAGACGGGAGGACGCCGGCACTCTTCCTGAGTGGTGATCAGTCTGCTGTGGACACGCTGACATCACCGCATCAGGATGCAGCTAACGCTCCATAGCATCAAGTTGGTTTAGATTCCGACTGGCACGCTAGTGATTCACAGGGTACGTAGATGGATTCATGGAGCCACTGAAGATTTGGCATAATGCAATGAAGATATAGATTCTGGATTGGCCCACATGTTTGGGGCCACTGGTCGCCATGACGACCCAGCTTTGCCCTGTAACCCTGTAACGTGACCTCGCTAAGTCGTGCCTTCTCTCAGGAGATCACGTAATGACTGTGGTGTTGATGATGTCATCGACTCGGCTCTCTCCTCTGCCACGTGGTCGCCGGCTTGATGCTTTGGACTGTGTAGATAGAAAATGTTGAATCAGGTGAGGGACTCTATAGCAGAGCTTTTTGGGGGGAAAAAGTTTAGCTGACTTTTGAATGACAGTTTTCCTTTGGCTGGAGGGGGCTAACATGACCTAAGGTTTATATCACAGTATTTTACCACGGTATTAAGACTGTCTTGCCACTCTAATGGGACACACATGGATGGTGAGCAGCAGGGATTATCTAGAGAATCGGTGCCTTCCGCATTTTTTCCTTTCTCAGCAGAAATGCAGTGAAAAAGATGTTTTGAGGCGTGGCGGTAAGGCTGTCTGTGTGGACGCCACATGCAGACGAGCCTCAGCAGCTGCAGCCGGCTCCGTGGCTCCGACCTGTTAACGTGGTCGAGAAATGAAAGGGTCCACGATGGAGCTGAATGAGGGTAGCCGTCTGTTACAATGGATGTGTAACCTGTGGGAGTTCGTCGGGTGTCGTATTTCCCTCGTCCAAGTGCGTGTGTTCATCTGTAAAGGCCTTATTGTTAAATCCATGTCTTGGCTGAAACGTGTCACCAGTGACCGTAATGAAACCAGTATAGCGCCCTACTCAGTCCACTCGGCTCCTTTAGGATTGAAGCGTTGGGCTACATGTGCTTAGAAACTCGTGACACAAACTCGGTGACTCCCATTTCCACGCAAACGCACCCTTTGCTCCATCCCTCCTCCAAAGTAAAGTGCTGAGTGATAATCTGCAGCGGCCAGCTGTGTGTTACATCACCAACAGGCCCCCGGCCACGCACGGAGAGATAAGGCAGCAGACATGACCCTGAGCTGGGTTTGACGCTGTAATGTGCTGGTTGTTCCTCATTTTAGATCAGGTCTGCTGTTTGAACACAGGCTGACGATGAGCGCTCTGGAAACACTGAGGTTGCAGCTCTTGGCAGCACTTCTGGTTATGGAAAGAAGTTGGATGGTGACTCTAGAGGGAGAATTTAAAACATGCTTTTCAGTCATGTCACTTGCTGGTAGCGTTGCATTTTGGGTAACGTAGGCAACAGCTTTTAACAGTGAAAGACATCTCTGGTTCCCCAGCATCAATTTTGATCCATTTTTCAAAGTGTTCAGAGAATGTAACTCAGTCCTGAATGATCTGGATGTTGATGGAGGTCAGTGCTTTTCCTCCTTCACAATAAAAGCTACACTGTTCTAACTTAACAAGGAAAGTACTACATAAACTGGCAATTACTGCACGTTAATACATAGAAAGTCTATTGCTCATCCAGTCACCATGACTACTTCTAGATGTTGGACGGGCAGCATGCCTGTTGTAACGGTGAGCGGGAGCTGCTTTGATTTTAAATTGATCCGGGATGGAGGGATTGATCAGACGTGGATTGCTGCCCTAGGTTGAGGACTGATTGGAGGAAAAGCAGGACAGAGGTCTATTCAGATGTGTGATGGGAGGAGCCAGAGGATTAGTTTATGTTCATGTCTCATGAAACTCCTCCTCCTGTGACCTCCGGGTCTCATCCTCGCTGCTTGATCACGCAACCTCCCTCCCTTCCTGGTGTCCTATCAAAGAGCGGGGCTCACCCACATGGCTTTCTCCCTCCCTCTCACTCCATCACCCTAATGCACTGTGGCACTGTCTGCTGCTGCATGGGAGCCTGAAATAATCTGTTGGTCCACATTGCTGCTCTCACTTTCATCCTCTTTTGTCTCTTGCTCCTTTTCATTGTTTTTTTTCCCCTCTTGGTCAGCCGTTACATTTGAACAGTTGCATTTTAGGAACGTTTCACTGTTCATTTTGCTACTTAAAGTTGTGGTGATATGCTTGAGGGAGACACTTATAGGGAGGAACTCTGACAGCTGTGGTCACTTTCCACTAATCAAGAAAAAAGCTGTTCGCTCATAAAAACGAATGCGCTGACGGAGACTTGGTTCCATCATTCCTCTTTCTGTTTCCAGCTCTCATGGTTTCGGAGCGACGAGGAGGCTTTTGTGACATGAAATGCTGAGGTATTCAAATGTGGGTTAATCTGACTGATCTGTCCTCCATTTTTGTTCCAGTCTGGCAGAGAAGGGAGCCGAGGGCTGCAAAGACCTGATGGAGGCCTTCACTGCTTGTGTGAAGAGTGCAGCTGAGGGCTCGTCATGAGGCCTCGCCCTCCAACCTCAAATGTAAGGATGTGATGCAACTTCAGTCGATAACGAGCACTTCAATTAAGCTCAGCTGCGGCACGGCAACGGGCCTCATCTGACATGACGTTCAGTCATTTTTCCTATGCTTTGCACTCCTGTTAAATGTTTGATTTAAAAGAATAAGCTAAATTGTGAATCTTGTAAATGATGAACTCTCACACAAGATGAATACCCCTTTGACACCTTGCAATTAGATGCGTGAGGGGTGATCTGATTGCAGTCTGATGGTGTGTTTTTGGCTGCATTTACACCTGCAGCATGTGGTCAAGCACCAAGGTTGCGTTGTGATCCAGTTGGGTCACTACAATAAAATAACCTGTTAAATAACTGATGTGAAGGTGGTAGACCATTGTAGAATAACTGATGTTTAAGAAAGTACCCTGAGAATGAATTTGTTTAGGTTTTCCTTCTCCTGAGATCATCCTCTTCCCTTTGCTTTTCATGGGAGAGGACCTCTCATGTAGGGGAGTTGATGTGAAGCGTATTTTTGATAAAAGCAAGATCTAAACCCAATGTGAGCCAAGCCACCTCGCCATGTGGTCTGGATGGTCAGATCCCAATGTGACCAAGATCAGGTCTTGGCGTCCAGACATGACATTTAATGCTTCCTGGCATGATGGAATGATAAGTGTAAGTGGCCTTTAGCCAGACATGAACCAGACCAGACATTGATAGCAGGCGTAAATGTAATCCAGTTAAATCCCATCTAGATGCAGTCTGGATACCAAACCCAGTTGAATGCAAGGTGTGAACATGGTCTAACAGTCTAGCAAATGATTTGGCTTAACGTGGGCACGGCTGCTTTGAACTGGATCATCCTCTCACATTGTGATCGGATCTCATCAATCCATACACTTTATCCTCATTAAGAAAAAAGTCCCTGGTCTATGGAATATTAAATAATAGTGAACACTACTTTACAGAGCCCAAGATGACATCTTAAAATGTCCAAAAGTAGATGACCTGAAGATAGTCAGTCTACTTGTACAAAGACACAGAAGCAGCAAATCCTGGTTGAGGAACCTGAGAATGTTTCTTTATTTTTGCTTGAATGCATAAAATGATGAATGCCCATCAATGTAGTTACTGAATGCTTGACGGTAAAACTTTGATGAACTCTAAGCTACATAATGTATCCAGATACAGCTCACATGGTACCAATGCATCGCTCCTCTCTTCCAGGCCCACTGCACTGAGTCCCTCAAGTTCCCAGCATTCCCTTCTGCACAGCAGCACTGGACTGAATGATGACGATGAAGATGTTGATGATCACGGCGTGACAAACATTGTGTTGATTCAGGCTGAATTTGGGATGTGGTGGCAGTGCCCAGTTTCCTCCCCCCGTTATAGGCTTACCTGGTGTCCCTCAGTCTTACCGCCATTCCCCTTCTCCCTCTACAGCTGACATGCAGCACATCCACGTGTAGACGATTCCAGAGAGCTGTAATGTAAATTGTCGACTTGAATACTTATAAATGGAAATAAAAGTATCAAATTGAAATGGAAGCTAATTGTGTTTTTTAATGGATGTCTATGTATGAACTCCGTTCTGCCTTGTATGTCTCAACTATTTTTGATTTGATTGCCATGCAAAATATACCTAAAGAAGATGATTTTTTAACCTTACATTCTTGTCTGTTCTTTAAAGGTGATGAAATATGACCATCGGGTCAACTTCCATTACTGTAAACAACATGGAAGGAGCTGTTCCTTTTTGTTGATGTGGATTTTTTTCATTGTGTCTAACGTCTGTATGGTGAAGTAAACTTCTCATAGCAATGAAGTTAACACGTCCTCATCAGTCTAACCAAGTCAGCTAAACTTCAGGGACATCAATCTGCCCATTTTACAGCACAAGTGATGATGAATCAGTGAATGCTGAGGTTTTGTAAAGCCTATTTAACTAAAGTACTATATTATATATTTTTAATTAAAGCTGTTTAATACATGGCAAACCATTATTCTATTGAGATGATTAGTTTTCAGGCATTCGTAACACTAAATGACACGGCTGTGTTTTGTATATTAAGTTTTCAAAAAACAAATAATCATTGAGTAGTTCATGCACATGGCAAATCAGCCGGTTATAGATCAGAGATATAAAAGGATATTATGTAGTGTGTGTAGCCTGTATGAATGCTGCCCAAAGAAATGATGCTCTGTATACACACACACACACACACACACACACACACACACACACACACACAAAGCAGACATAAATACCTATCAGCTGTCCAACTCCAGCCCCAAAGGGTGAACACAAACTGCTTTTGGCATCACCCCCACGCATTCCCAGATGACCCTCCTCTCTGCTTTCAGTCTGAGCCTCGCCACCAATAAAAGCCATCAGAGGAGTTGGTGTTTATTACATGGAGAGAAAAAGAGGTTTTTGAAATGACCACAAGAGGGAGCCCCGCTTACACCACCACTAAGAAGAATATGCTGCACTGTACAAGATACCGTCCAGGTGTGCACACAACTTTGACAATGACCCAAACCAGACCGTAGTCTTTAGCCTCATCTTTCCAAGCAACCGTGTTGAACACAATGGAGGCGGTGGCATCAGTCATTGATTTGCACACACAGTTTGCACCACACGGTACGCGGCGTGCACACCTTGCCGTTGACCACCTGCACCGCTCCAGCCCGGACATCAGACATGCCTGTTCCACTGAGAGGGGAAGCAGAGAAGTGTTTCTGCCTCAGTCGGCCCTCAAGTCAAAAACACAGGAGGGGAGACGTGGGAAACACTAAAAGCACAGGTCAGAGGTCATCAGACTTTTACTTCTGTTTATTGGGGGCGTGTTGAAACAAAGACCAAGACGTGAATGTTTGAAATTGTTGTTTTGTGAGAGCCAGTTGACAGTTACTAGTGGTGAGTCGTGATGATATTAATATATCAATACCTCTATGAGAGAGTCCATCACACGTACAGCTCCTGCATTCATAATGTAAGTACATATTTTATTATGTATCACATATTTATGTTTTGCCTTTTTCACGAGTAAACAATTCAATATTATTTATAGTGTCATATCATGACAGAAGTAATCTTGTAACACAATGAGCAGGACGAGACCACGCTCATGATCTTCAGAGTTCCCTTCAGTTTCACCGGGGACACGAACTGCCATCTCCCAGGTGAAAGTCCTGTGTTTGTTTGCAATTCATAAGATCACCATTTATGTTTTTTTTTAGGTTAGATTGTTTTCATAATTTAGCAGTACTATAAATGTCCACCACCACCTGTATACCGAGACCTCCCACAACCACACTGCTGTGCTCACGTGGTGAAAAACCGAGACCTGGAGCAATAGAATGACAGCGCCCTCCTGTGGCTACAACATGACCTTACATTAGAAGTTGGCCCAACTTCACCGATTCTTCTTTTCTGGATGCTTGATGCGTGGATCATATTGGAGAAGAAAAACTTAATTTCTCTGACACAAAAGTTTGTCGTCTTGTCTCTGATTTTGTTTTTGCTTCTCCATGTGGAAAAAGCATCCATCACACAGGGATGAACTCGCGCGCCGGGATTTGCCAACACGGCACCGTTGGATAATCTGAGCGACATCAACCTGACCACATCAAGAGATTAAGATTAAAAGGGATAAAGATTTGGGAGTCGGCGTCATACAGATATCACAATGTGGAACCTTAATCACAGCATGCAGCCATCCAGCGCCCTGGGGTTTTGTACCATGTGCGTTGGGATCCATCCCAGGGGTCAGCGGTGGACAGGGTCGTTCATCAGCTGAGTGTTTTCAGTGTTTTTTCACCAAATTGTATTAAGAGTGTATAAAGCGGTGCCATGTTATGTCCCACGCAAGCTAGGCGGTGGAAGATGAGATTTTTATTCTGCCGTTTTCTAATCCTAACATCAGAGACATTGTGTCCCTTAAAGGTCCGTCCTCGATATTCAGCGACAGAGCTGCAGGGAGGCATGCTTTTGTTCGCGCCCCACCCGTTCCCTCCACAAAAAGCCCCATTTTGGAGCATTCAAGAAACTAAACTATGTTTTCAAAGCGTGAATGCCAGAAGTAAAAAGATAATTTAAAGGCGGGTCCACACCGGACCGACTGCCCGATTCGCGTCAGTAAATGACGTCGGGCTACTTAACATGGCAGACTCGAACAACGACATGGGCGGTTCACACCTACGGAACTACAGCCGACGCCATACGTTCCGTGCTTGCGCGAGATGTAATGTCTCCAAAACAACAGGCGGCGCTAATCTGTATTGTGGGCCAAAAAACACGAAAACCGGAAGTAGGCGGTCCTCTCTAGACCACCTTCTTCGATTCCACTGGTTATCTGGTATGTTTACATCGTCACTTCCGGGCTTCACCGATTTGCTAGTCAAGCTGCTAGCCTCCACCAATCAGAATGGTAAAAGAGTGACCGACTCGCTTGGCGGATTACACATTTGAATCGGCTGAAATGAACGCCGACGTGGGCCGATTCCAGCGACCACAACAAGCAGACTCATGTCACGGACGCCGACTCTGTCAAAGACGCCGATTTTCGGTCCGGTGTGGGCCCGCTTTTGGCCGACAAATACAACGAGGCTGTAGTAGTCGGTGTAGTCGGCTTGATGGCGTTTAGTAGCCTATATTAGCCACTTGTTAGTAGGCGGCTAAGCTTTTAAACACATAATTTATATTGTAGAACAAAATATTATAATCTCTTAAACTTGTGTTAACAGACTATTTTAGGCATCTCACCAGAAACCCATTGTTTTCGAGACAAGGGAACCAGAAGTGTAAGAATGCTAACTCGTTTCCTGGTTTTAGGACGTAATCCTTCAATACTCTATTAGCTATGTGAGGATATAGTGGAGTCATGCCTACCTGCGCAGAGAATGGAGTTGCTGTCCCTCTGTGTGTGTTCTGATTTTCTCTACACTTTACTGACACCGTCGGTCCTTGTCTTGCATCATATGATGCGGCTAGCTCAGGACTGCAAACTGAATATTATGTTCGTATGGTCATATTAGAAATATTTATGTACATGTCGCACGAGGACCTGGTGCGATTTGTGTTCACATCTCGGAGTAGTCCCGCCTTATTCCATTGTTTAAATTTTTCATGATAGCCGCTAGCTAAACCTGAGCTAAACCCAAACAAAACAGGTAGTCTTGGTCATGACGGTACACGCCCCAGACCCGTCCTCCGTATCCTCTATTTGCAATTCATCATGTAACATTATTGTGTGCCATTTTTTTCATTAATCGTCAACACAGGTGACAGCACTGTTCTGCTTTGGGCCCCCAAAAGGCTTGGGCCGGCCCTGAGTATGTATGGTCATGTTTTCTATGAATCGAAGGTTCATCTGACCACGTGACCAGGCCTGGCGATCCTCTCGGTATCCTGATAGATGTGGAAGTGTGTTCTCGCAGCCAATCACATAATGTGGGACTTTGCTGGAGTAAAAAAGAAAAAAAGGGTGGGGGCGAGAGACGGAGGGAAAAGCGGAACCCGGATGCTGATGCTGACCGATGAAGAGAGGCGAGATGGAGAGAGAGGGAGGAGTGGAGGAGGAGGGAGGAAAAGAGAGAGAGAGAGAGAGAGAGAGAGAGAGAGAGAGAGAGAGGGGAACGGGGGGGGGGGGGGGGGCGAGTCACGGGCTGCAGCGGAGTGGAAGCAGAGAGCATCCCGTCAGTGATGGACGCTCCTGTGGGCGCGGGCAACTTCTAGCGAGACATTATTTCCTGCAGTGCGACTTTTCTTCTCCTTTTTGCGGTTATTGTCGTCGATTGTGCGGGACGCGGGAGATGCGGGGGGATGCGGTGATATCATGAGCATAGCCGGCCAGGGCGAGAGAAAGGGAGACCGAGAGAAAGACAAACAGAGAGAGAGAGAGAGAGAGGAGGAGGGAGGGAGGGAGGGAGGGAGAGGCGGGGAGTCGGCTGCCACCAGACCAGCTGAGGATGCTTGTTGTTTCTAGAAACCGGATTCATCGCCGGGCCGTGCGCTGATCCGCCGCCGGCACGCCGACCACCTCCCGCCGCCGCCGCCGCTGCCGCGAGCGCCGGGCGCGTTCCGCCTGTCTGGTCCCGTCTGCCCCCCCTCTTTCCTTTTTTTCATGCTCCCCCCCTCTTCCTCTATTTCCTGATGCAGGGCCGGGGAGGGGTGAGCCAAAGTGTGCACCGGATATTGGAAAACCCATTCTTCTTGCTGATGCTGTTGTGATAATAGATTATTATCCGGACCACGACGAGTCTGCAGCAAGAACGCCAAGACCAGAACCAGGACGAGGCCCGGCTTCAGGAGGGGAGAGAGAAAAGAGCAGGATGTATGAGCTTGGAAGGATAATGAAAACAGTTTTTGGACGGTAGCAGCAGCAGCATCGAGGAGGAGGAGGAGGAGGAGGAGGAGGAGGAGGAGGAGGGGGTCCCTGATATCGATCAGTGAATGGATTCAATCAGGGCATTCTGACTTGGGATATTTGAGACTGTGCTCTTCCAGAAATCAATCTGTGGCAAATGTAGCCTTCCTGTCTGGAGGAGATCTTTCTCTCTTTTTTGTTGCGCTCCAGCTGCATAAGCTACCCGGGATCAATCAGCTTGAAACTGTTATTTATAGCCTGATTTGACTCGATCCGCCGGGCAAACCTCACTCATCTCGTTTTTTTCTACTCTGAATGATGCTGCTTTCGTGAAAGAGACGCAACCCGAGAGGGAGGAGGAGGAGGAGGAGGAGGGGGGGTACTTTATTCCGGGCCGGCTCTCACTCCCAGCGCGGAACCTGGCCCGCATGACAAGCAAGTGCATGGGAGTAGCCCGCAGGGCCCGGCTTCGGATCACGACCGGTCCTCCGCGCCTCTTCGACGGCCGCCTGTGATGTGCGTGACGGCATCACGCACGGAGTATCTTGATACCGCCTTGTAGCAGGAGTCGAATTTCACCCTCGGGAGAAGGATGAGCAGCAAGGAGCTGACGGCGGGCCAGTCCAGCCAGTACGTGGGCCCGTACCGGCTGGAGAAGACCCTCGGGAAGGGGCAGACAGGTAGGCATCTGGTCGCATGGTCTGCGAGGTGCACCAGAATAATCCTCCCATGCTCCAACTTTCTCATCCATCCCATGATATCTTTCTTTTTCACCACACAATCAGGGAGGAGACAGATGGGTTTTGTGAGCCGAGTTTGACCAATGCTTGTGACAGTGTCAGCAAGGCTTTTTGAATTATTTATGACATGCCCTCCTTCCTGTTTTCACACTGCATGATGATTTGTGATATATTCTCTCCCCCCCCCCTCTGTGGTGTCCCTCAGGGCTGGTGAAGTTGGGCGTCCACTGTATAACCGGACAGAAGGTGGCCATAAAGATTGTCAACAGAGAGAAACTCTCCGAATCAGTCCTGATGAAGGTACTGTGATTCCTGAGCGTGACCGATATTGTGGCGGCTGCAAAGCTCCAAATCCTGAGATGGAGGCTTGGTTTGAGTTGAGAGAAGCCCTGTGTGCACGTCGTATACCGTGGATGTGCAGAGTGTGGCCCCTGTCTGCAGACCACAAAGTTCCACTCTGCTAATTGAGAAACTGGTGCAGCTGAAACCCACTGAAATAAAAGAAACTTTGTTGTATTTTAGAAATTTAATTTTACCTTTAGTCTGCCTGGATGATTTGGCCAAGATGGCAAAAGTCCAAAATGTGTATGTGTTTCACACACAAATAACAGAAAAAAACAGCAAAAAAGTTTAAAAATGTACCAAAAAGTTTCACATAAGAGATGACAAACAAACAAACCAGACAATTTAGGGTCTAACCCGATATCTGTCTGCAGTAAAATAAAATGTCAAAATGTGTCTAAATCAAGTCTTTGTTGAAATTCCTTAAAGGGTCGGTTTAATTCACAGAAACTTTATGCTTTATTATGAAGCTGAACAAATGAACAAATACATAAAATAGTTCCCTGAAGTTCACAAAGTTGAACAAATAGAATAAAGACCACAAAGTATGATTGCAGCTATCAGAGCCAATAGCGCATTTTCAAATAAAATGATTTTATATGCAAATCGGCTTCCAAAAAATGGCCGATACAGAGATCCATAGAAATGCTGAATATCGGCTGACAATTGATCGACCTCATAGCCTAAACATTTTAAAAAGTGCTTTCACCCAAAACTTAAGACATCGATAAGGAGGTGGATCTTCTGCTATAGAAACATATATGAATGTTCCATTTTACAGATACCATTTAAAAGAGAAATCGTGCTGCAGCACGATCCGAAGAATCAAACGCTTTCAAACAATGTGAGCTTGAACGTATCTCACTATCTTAACGTTTGTTTTCCATGTAATCTAGAGAAAAGTGTGTTCATTCGTTAACTCAATGACAAAATGCGAGTGACAAGTATGGAAATCCAGGCTCCCTCCCCTGGAAATGCCACCAGCCTCCAGTGGTCTGGTTTCTAGAGTGTTGCTGGTTTGCCTCCTCCGGGTGCTAACTGCTGCTAACCGCATTACTGGGCCGCTTTAGCCCTTTTCCTGTCAACGCTCCAAATGTGGCTTTGAGCTTCCCGCTTCGAGTCTACGACGCCTCTTTCCTAACCGGTGTTAGTGTTCATTAAAAGATTGGTACACTTGCCGTACTGTATGGGGTCTGAAAACCCCATCGGTTTTGAATGAATAGTGGCTCAGATTGTATGATGAAGTGGTGCTATGTTGTTGGATGCTTTTGATGGTGTGTTTCCCTAAAATACAAATATATCGCAATATAAAGGAATATATAGAATTGTCACCTGTGTATCGTGATGCCTATCATATCGGGATGTGTATCGTATCATGATGTGTATCTTATCATGATGTGTACCGTATCGTGATGCGTTTTGTATCGTGATACGTATCATATCTTGATGCGTATCGTACCGCGATGCCTATCGTATCATGATGCGTATCTTATCATGATGTGTATAGTATGTGATGCGTATTGTATCGTGATGTGTATTGTATCGTGAAGCCTACCGTATCATGATGCCTATCGTACCGTGATGCGTATCGTACCGTGATGCCTATTGTTTCATGATGCCTATCGTATCATGATGCGTATCTTATCATGATGCGTATAGTATGTGATGCGTATTGTATCGTGATGCGTATTGTATCGTGAAGCCTATCATATCGTGATGCCTATCGTACCGTGATGCGTATCGTACTGTGATGCCTATCATATCGTGATGCGTATCGTATCGTGATGCCTATTGTATTGTGATGCATAATATATCGTGATGCGTATCGTATCGTGATGCGTATCGTATCGTGATATGTATCGCGATGGGTATCGTATCCTGATGTGTATCGTTTGGCCAGCTTCTTGCCCAGCCCTACAGTCTAATGCAATCCAAATGAACTGGGCTTCTTTTCATAGAGGTTCATTCCATCATGTGTTTATTATGGAGGTCATAGTTAGAGGTGATCTTGGGCTTCATCATACTGAGAGGTTGTTCTAACATTCCCTCATGTATGTAAATAGCTGGGCTGACAGCGAGCAGGTGCAGGTGTACCTAATACACAGCAGATCGTCGCTATCCTCAGATGAAAAAGATGCGTACTCAGGGATTCGTTTGGAAATAGCTGCCAGTGGACCCAAAATGACTTTTAACAGTCAATAAAATCTATCCACATGAAGGGATTTATCAAAAGCTTTTTATGTTTACAGGCCTCAAATCACAGTAATGAATTAACCATGCAATAATCATACCCCCGATGTGCGTGCGAGACAGTTTAATAGGTCGTATAGACAGCTGCTGGTGCTGGAATGAGCAAACTCACCATGCTAATACATCAAATAAAATACACCTCTTCCTCTGAAAGAATAGTTCACCTTAACACAACACTCACATGGCCTGATGAAGGTTAGAGACTTATTTTATATATACTTATAAATACGACATGTAGAGTTATATGTAGCTTACATAATGATCATAACCTAAAACCTGGATATATTTTTAGATGTTTGGCTATGGAGGCCGCACAACAAGCTGGAAACAACCTAACGTCACCTTTTAAAGTTGATTAGGTACAGGGCTTAGCTGCTTAGCTTAGCATTAGTGAACGTTTGCCTTTTTAAAAGGTTTTTCCAGAGTTTTTAGCTGCTGCAGCGTGATGTGTTTCCAAATCGGTTGATACTAGCTGATGTAAGAATGTGTCATATTTTATTTACCAGGAAGAAAAAGGTATTGGAATTGATTTTGAGTTAAAAAAAAATACAAATGCATGATTTTTTTGGGGCATATCCTGTTAAATAAGAGCACAATATGACCGGGGATGAAAAAAGTTGTGATCCATTTCAGCTGGACTTAAAACATCCAGCAGTCCAGGAGCAACATTCGCATTTGCGGGAACCAGGCGCAGGAGTCTTTTAGCTCTGGTTTGGGTCTCCACCAACCGACGAGGGAGATCTCTTAATTGCTCCACTCTCTTTACCAGCGAATCCCAACTGTATTGTTCTGCTGCTTTGCTGAATTCTGTCTGGCACTGTTTTAGTTATTTGGTTCATTGTTTATGCAAAAATTATTGCTTAGCGCAGCTTTAAATCAAAGTGTGTTAGTAGGTACTCCCAGCTAGCTTCCTGTACACGCCTGAAATGAAGCGTCCACATGGAAAACTCTGAATATCTTTGTTCCTCGCTGTCTTTTTACGTCACCATAGTTAATAAGTATTTGCTTATTCTGCCCCCGCCCTGTCTACAACTTTGTTTCTGCCTTTACACACTAATGAATTTGGCATTAACATTCTCCATCTGCTCCACGTCTGACCCCAACTCTGCTTTCTCCTCCCTCTCTCTCTTCCATACATCATATTTACCCTCCTCTTCCTCCCCGAATTCCCACCTCCACCCTTTCAAACCTCCCCTTTTACTCCCCCTCCCTTAATCTCGCTCCACTCTCTGTCTCTCTGTCCATCCAGGTGGAGAGAGAAATAGCTATACTTAAACTAATAGAGCACCCTCACGTTCTGAAGCTGCATGATGTCTATGAGAATAACAAATACCTGTGAGTATCTCTTCATCGCTCGCTCTTTTCCTTCCCTCTGACAGTCGGAACCACGTTTGAATCTGAAAGGGATAATAGCTTCTAGAACAAGCAACTGAGGTAAATGACCAGCAGACCTCCTGTTCCCGGAGACCCATCCCTCACCTGCTCCCTTGTCTGACCCCCCCTCCCAGGTACCTGGTTTTGGAGCATGTGTCCGGTGGAGAGTTGTTTGACTACCTGGTGAAGAAGGGCCGGCTGACTCCCAAAGAGGCCAGGAAGTTCTTCAGGCAAATCATCTCCGCCCTCGACTTCTGCCACAGTCACTCCATATGGTCTGTTGTCATGAAACCACTTCTTCCTGGTTTTTGTCTCTCAAGCTGTTTCCGGTTTTACCTGAAAATGAGTCAAAATGTTTCATTACCTGTGTGTCTTAAAGAGGAGCTATGATGCTTTCGTTAAAGCCTGAAGTCCATGCTCAAAGAGAGTCCCTTTCCCCCACGGGAACTCCTGAACCGCCTCAAACGCCTCAGTTCAAATCTGGTGATGTCACTAAGTCGCTCATTAGCATCATATCTGCTCAGCAGCTGGTTAGTCCCGCCCTCAAACAAAGGTAGTGAGAGCGAAGCTGAGCGTGGAGATACATGTTGAGAAGACAGATGTTCTTCGTCTGGACTTCACTATTCCCGATATTTCTGACAAAGTCACCAAGCGGTCCAATCGCAAGAGTGGGCCTGCTGACCACCTGATCAGAGCAGACTGGGCTTTTTGGGAGGGAGGGGCAGGAACTCAAAGTGAGTGTTTCAGAGAGAAGCTGAGATGAGCTGCAGCAGCAGAGCAGGATGGGAAAAAAAGGCTTTTGAGTGTTCAAGCATTTAAACATGTTTGATTAGAATCTACCCCTGACCCCAACCAGTTATCTCTGCAACGCCTCCACCAAACCTAAGACCCCACTCCCACCGTCGCTTTAGGAATAACACTACACGTCAAACAGCTTGGGGCTTTTGAGGTGGGTAATATGTGGTACTTACCCCCCCAGCACAGTGATGTCCTGCTGTGGACGGGACGGCAGGAAAAGCGGATCAATATCAGCATAAGTGTATGCTATGTTTAGAATATTTTCATGGCTTTACCTTGCCGTCAGACAGCTATACGGCCCGTCTTTCTGACCGGGAACTTCAGCCGTTATCTTTGCTGCTGCCGCTGCCAGAATCCATTAAAAACCCAGCGATTTCACCTTCCGGAACACGGGAGGAGCTGATCACGCAACAACACAAGCTAACCATCAAAGCAGCAGCAGACAGTTTCCTCTGACGGATCACTACACTTTAATATACGGAGAACCTTTAGATTGAATATTTACATATTTACATGCAGGGGTTGACTTGCTGTTGATGGCCTGGAAAAAGACTTTTCATTGAGTCTCTCTCTCTCTCTGTGTGTGTGTGTGTGTGTGTGTGTGTGTGTGTCCAGTCACAGAGACCTGAAGCCAGAGAATCTTCTCCTGGATGAGAAGAATAACATCAGGATAGCAGACTTCGGCATGGCCTCGCTGCAGGTCGGGGACAGCCTGTTGGAGACCAGCTGTGGGTGAGTACTGAGTTAACATGAGCGTGACCGTGGGCTGTGTGTGAGTCGTGGACATGGTCACCGTTTGGTTTTGTGGACTACGGTTTTGAACATCGGCAGCATTAATGCTCCGCTGTGCTTCTTTTTTACATAAGCGGCCGCTTTGTTCGCAAAAAAGCTTCACGTTTTTAAAACCTGCCCATCGAGGCTGACGCAGATTTGACAGATAAAATGAGCGGGGGATTGTCACAGTTCTCCTGGATTCACATATTCATCATATATTAATATTAATAATACATTTCTACACCAATCAGCACGTGTTCTGTTTTATCTGCATGTTTGGTTGGTTTAATAACAGCGTCTTCTTTCTGTACAGATCCCCACATTATGCTTGCCCAGAGGTCATCAGAGTGAGTTACTTCCTCTGTGTTTGTGTCTTTTTAAAATGTTTATTTGTGCATAGTAATATAAAATAAATAAAATAATTAAATAAAAATGTAATTAAAGCATATCTCATATCACATTTTTGTTTGTCATTTTGTTTTTGGTGCATATTAGGATACGAAGACAGCTGAACGAAATGAAATGTATGAAACAGATATGTGATAAAGCAGATGTGTGATGCTCCTTCATTGATGTGTCATCAGGGGGAGAAGTACGACGGTCGCAGAGCCGATGTCTGGAGCTGTGGAGTCATCCTCTTCGCTCTGCTCGTGGTGAGAACATCCTTTCTGTTGCTCCACTTTTAGTTGCTTTCTCTCTCTGCCCTTTGAATGCTGCTATTAAAGTCACGTAGAACCATACACATAGAACACACAGTCTTCCCTCCAGCCAGATCATCAGTATTCAGTCTTAAAGGTACCTGACTGACAGTTGGTGGAGATGCGATCAACGTGTCGGCGTGAAGTCGGAAGAAAAAGACAAGGATGTAAACAGAAAGAAACATTTGTGAAGCCGTGAATATAAATATGATACATTGTATAAGGACGCTCCACAGGGAGTCCTTACAGGAATAGTTCCACAAATCAACACGTTATATCTGGCTTTTTATCATAGTTGTGGTGAATAAACCCCCGTGGAAAAGAAAAGGAATTTTAATTTTACACTTTAAGTCCCGGCTGCATGGTGGTGCAGTGGGTAGCACTGTCGCCTCACAGCGAGAGGATCCCGGGTTTGATTCCCAGGATTTTCATTTCATCTCGACACACCGACCCACACATGCTACATGCAATACAACACCTGCACTATTGAATCTCTGTGTTTGTGCCTTCCCAGGGTGCCTTGCCCTTCGACCATGACAACCTGCGGCAGCTTCTAGAGAAAGTGAAGAGTGGGGTATTCCACATGCCCCACTTTATACCTCCGGACTGTCAAGCGTTGCTCAAAGGAATGATCGAAGTCAACCCTGACAAGAGGCTAACGGTGAGTGGGGGGGGGGGATATGCAGCTGAAACATTAGGAACATTAAGTCCTTTTCCAAATACAGCAGTGTCGATACTATGGCTGCATGATATCAAGTTTTAGCATCGACGTCCTTTAAGTCAAACATGTCAAGCAAACTATTTCCTGCTCAACATGAAGGAAAACTCCCTCGAGTCTCATATTCATGACTCATCCAGTATTAGTGATGAATGAGCTCATGAGTTTCAACTATATTTTATTTTTACCCTTTTCATACCAGTCGCTGTGTGGGAGGAGCCTCTCCACAGCGGGATCATGTATCCGAACTTTACAACCCTGTCCTGAGTGGGAGGGGCCTGTAGCGATGTCGGCGACCCACCTTGAAACAAGCCACGTTTCATTAACCATGCTTTGTGTGTGGGAGTTTTCACATCTATATAACCACCGTTTTTATGGATACAGCTCATTTTTACGACAGCACAACATTGTTTATAGACCTGGACTCCTAACTTTACTCTCAAAGTGCAACAAATTGACGCATTTGTCTTCAAAATGTACAAAACTGCTGTATTCTTTCATATTGCATATAGAACAAAAAGCAATACTGCAAAGTCAGTTTTGTTCCAAAACCGTGCAGCCCTAGTCAATGCACTGATGCAAACATTAGTGTCAGTCACTAAAAACATGTTTGACTATAAACATGAGGACCCGAGTCAGAAAGTACACCTCAGCATTTCTACTGATGGCATATCTCACCAGCATAAAATTGATGAAAATCATTCATAATAAACCACATATTTAAGCAGTGTGAAGTGGGCTGTTAGAGTGAATCTTATTTATATAGCATTATAGAGTTTGGAAGGTCTTATATAGCATATCCAAAACCCAAACCATGGATGTATAAAGAGAACAGATACAGTGTTGGAGACTTCACTCCTGTGGAAGTTGCTCAGTGGCGGATGAAGCCAGAGTGCCTCCTAACTGCACGCTCACATGAACTGTACTTCATTATAGTCTGTTCGTATGTTTAAAATAGTACTTAGCATAAATATGTACAAGGACTCAGGCGGTCAAATACAAATAAAGCTGAGACGGTGCTCACGTGAGCCTTGTTAGCTAGCGAGCTACCGCTGATGAAAATCATTGGTTGCCGTCTAGGAATTACAAGCCTTTTGACTGTTTAACGCTAACTTTATTTCAGATTATTTGATTGCAGGTATTTACAAATTGTGTGGCTCTACATATCATTGTATACGGATATCAACCTTCCTATTTCCAATGGGTGTTCGGAAAAAGCTCATATTCATTTTCCAAGCAAATTTGGTCCAATATTTTTGTTGCTTTGAAAAATTCTTTAACATGCTTCTTTCCCATCCCGTCCAAAATTGTTCCGTTTCCCATTTCTCCTGAGCCTGGTCCACATTTACCATTCTTGTTCCATCGTACACGAAGCTTAGCAAGCGGTCACGTTGCTCTGCAGCCGTTTCCATGGCCGAGTGGCCTGAACCAGACATTTAGGAGGGGGAAGGAAAGGAAAGACACGGCCCCGGGCTTTGCTTGAAGACGTGACCGAAACTGACGCCGGCACGAGACCTTAGAGAGGGAGGAATGGAGAGAGGATCGGGCCTGTGTTAGAGGCAGCAGGAGCTTTTATTTCTGTCCTCAAAGGCAGATTATTTGGAGACGGGACTCGCGGGAGGCAAGATGATGGAAGGAAGAGAGGCATAAATATATGAATGAATGGGATGGATCGAGTGGCTGTAAAGACGGATGGGGGGGGGGGGGGGCTCTCTTCCCCTTTCGCCTAAATGCCAGCCCTCCCTCCCTGAAAGCAAGACTCGCAAAGAGGCAGATGGAAGGGAGAGTGTGAGGGTGAGGGGATGAATAGGCTGAGTGAATGAACAGCCTGCAAAATCAGGTTAGAAGGAGAAGTTGGGATGAAGCGGGCGTGCCGAGTGGAAAGGAATCCGTGCTGGCAAAGGCAGAGAGACAACCGTGATAATGTGGTTTGTAGAGGCTGCTGACAGAGAGAGAGAGAGAGAGAGAGAGAGAGAGAGAGAGAGCCTGGTCATTTAGTCATTATGCTACAACAGAGCAGATTTAATCAAAGCTGTGGCTTCGTCTGACGAGCTGTTGATTAATGGAGCCTGAAACCAGGTCAAACCATCTCTCTTGCTTCCTGTCTCCCTCTGTCTGTCTGTCTGTCTGTCTGTCTGTCTGCTAGTCGTCTCTGTGGAAACATCCCACAACGCAAAGGAGATGGATCAGATCTGTAACTAGCATACACATCTTGAAGTCTGACCTTTTTTTATCCTAGAGAGGTTAAGCCACGCCCCTTTTCCCGGTCCCCCCTTATTCCAGGACAAATGTGTTGATCCCGCTTGAATTGTACCATGAATTCCATGTGATGTCAATTAAAGAGGAACTATTCTGCTCATTTCCTGGCGCATCCTTGCATTTCAGGTTCCTACTACAACATGTTTACATGCTTCAATGCTCAAAAAACACTTTTTCCCATCAGGCAGTGCTGCAGCAGCTCTTCTCAGACTCTCTGAACACACTCTTTTTAAGCTCCTGCCCCTCCCTCCCAAAAAGCCCAGTCTGCTCTGAGTTTTCTTGTCCAAAGTTAGCTCGTCTTGCTATAGCTAGCTAACTGAGCTATGTTCCATAACGTTATCTTAGCTGATGTGTTTTACCTAGCGACTCTTTTTATCAGCTGGGTAGAGAACGAAGGAGGGAGACCAGTTGTTGACCATTACGGTACGAAACACGAACATCGTAGCTTCGGAGAGAGACGTCACTTACACAATTACGTATATTCACAGTCTGATACTTCAATGGTTATACTAGAAAATGTGACTTTCTCAATGTGTAAAATCATCTTTTAAATCGACGTGTCATTCACACCACGATTCACACAGTTTCATAACATTATTTATCTCTTTTAACATTGACTGCTGTACGTATTTTTTCCAAATAATGTCCCATGGTGTTTTGCGAGAAAGGCCATTACTTTAGCCTCTCTATGGCTGCTTGCTGGTTTGCTCTCTGCACACAGTGTTCATGTTTCTTCATGCATTAATCCAACCCTAAGAGATCCTGTGCATTAGCCTACTGATGAATGGCTACAACTGTACGCTGCTCAAATAGAGGGAGAGTGTATATTTGTAGGCTGACCCCGGACGTTAGCATCGCCCTATTTTCCATTTTTGGAATGTTGCAGAAAAAACAAACTTGTAATCAAGATTATGATAAAAGTTTAGAGCCGTGCTTGCGGTGCTAGACTGTACCTGAGCTAAATGCTATCAGACTTTACAGCCATGCTCCCATTTACTTTCCTGCTGAAGATTATTTTAGCATCTTTAGCTAAGACACTTAAATAAGATGGAGAACGGGGTTCCATATCTGTGTGGAGATACTGAACTAAACACAAAGTACAGCTGAGGCTGCTGGAAATGTCATTAGCTTTGCAGGTATTTGGTCACAAAGCAAACAGACATGCCCGACCTCTTCGAGGTCATGACGATCGGCACCAGATCATCATCATTGACAAGCAGTCAAAATATTTGTTGCGATATTTTACAACATTTATTGTTTTCTGACCATCGCTGTACAAAAGAGCAGCTCAAATAGCTTTATGAGAGGAGGAGGTTGGTTTTTGTTTTTCCACAGCACGCAGTGTTAATTTGGACGGCAGGTGTTTCAACTGTGTTGTTGTATCATCGTAATGTGTAAATAGCAATAAGTGGTGAAAATGTTGATGTAATATTGTCTTCTATTTCTGTTTATTACAGCTAGAAGCAATACAGAAACACCCCTGGTACCAGTAAGTATGCCATTAATTACTTTTTTAAACACTTCCCCTGTTTCCTTTCTCAGCAAGCCACTCTCACCCACACCCCTCTTGTTTTATATATCAACAAAGGGTTTACAGTTTCAAGACGAGTTCTCCCTCTCGTTAATTTGAACCAAGTGAAATTCACATCATCAGGTTAATGTTAGCATTAAAATCTGCCATGCCCCAGAGAATGTTCTAGATATCGGTATGTTACCAACCATCTGTATTTCCTGTTGTCACACCTTCACTTTAATTATGTAGGCCTCTTATCATCGTGTGTAAGCTGACACACAACATACCTCAAAAATACTGCACGTACAGTATTTTACATTTCCAGCCGACTGCGTTCATGGACACAAAGAATGATGGTACCGCTTTCTATGAAGGTCATGTATATAACGCAACATAGGCACATTTATAACACATTATAATGTATTTATAAGGCTTATAATTCATTATAAATGTTTATCATCATGCATGACACCTATATATTTATAACAAGGTTTAGAAAGTATTATAAGTGGTGGACATAATGTTTTATAAGTTCAGCATTCATAACGCTGTATACCTCCATGCCCAGTGTTTGACAGATGAATCTGAGTCCTGCGTGTTACAGAGCACATGATTATAATGATGCATGATTATAAAAATGTGTAACGACTTTTATAAAGCCTTACAAATGCATTATAATGTGTTATAAATGTTGAAGAAAGTGGAAGGACCTGCAGCCAAAAACAGCTGATTTCAAACTGTAGAGCTGTAAGCGTTTCTAGCGTTTGTAATCCATGCGCTGACTTCATCCAATCAGGGGTGGACGCAACGAGCCTTGCCCAGAGCAGCCGCCGCCTCGCCGGGTGTGTGTGAAGAGGATCCTCTCCCTGACGGACCTGGACCCTGATGTCCTGGAGAGCATGTACTCCTTAGGGTGCTTCAGAGACCGGGTCAAACTCACACAGGACCTTACAAGTGAGGAGTGAGTAAAGATAACCCATCAAACATTTTCCACTTTGAGTCGATTCTAATATGTCAATGTGTGTGTTGGACTATGTGTCATGAATAACGTGAGTCAAACTGTTTTTTTTTTTTTTTTACCTTATTGTAAATCTGCTTTATTTCCAATGGCATATATTAACAGACAAATCAAAGTACATTTTTTAACAGCGTATATGTAATTTCCTGTATTCTACTGCATTTTAACAATAATTTGAAAGAAACAGGGGTTCATTTTGTCAAATGGTTGGCTCCTGTCAGATCGCATATTTGAAAATATTAAAAAACAAAACGTATAGAAATGGATTCCATGACCAGTTGAGAGGATCTATTTATTCTTGCATGCAACTGCAATTTCTGTTAAATTAATTTCTGTTGATGTTATCAAATCAATGAGTTAGCTGGAGGACAATGTAATCAGAGTACATTCTCCAATACATGACTACATCCCCATTGTGGATTATTACTTGACGTTTAAATTATTTCCCATTAATAATATCAAGTACTAACAAGGTGAGCTGAGCTTTTATTTAGAGCTCAATAAATGTTGAGGATCAGTCACACTTTTGTTTATCTTGGGTCTTGTCCCACCCTCATACGATGGGTCTGACGTCCATGAGTGTCACTCAGGGATTCAAAAATTGAGCCCCAAAGGTCACTCAGAAATGTATTAAAGTAGCCAGATATCGGTACATTTTGTCTAATTTGACTTCTGTGAAGTGGATGCGGTGCACAATCTTAAATTGTATGAGTCCATATCTGCTGCAAGGGGACGAGGAATGTATTCCAGGTTTTGTTAAGAAGTGGGCGGCCTAAATCCTAAAGTATATCTATTGACCGGGGGTTTATCTCACCAATGATTCCGTAACTTATTTTTAACCCGTTCTCACTGCAAGGATTCAAATAATGCAGCTTAGTCAGAGCTACTTGGTGTCTGACACCGACACTCATTTACTGTGTGTCAGTGATGCACCCACCCGCTGCATCACTGGCAGAACAACCGATGTAGTAGAGTGAGTTAGTCCAGGAGTACTAGGAGGGGAGGGGACTGGGTAGAACAAACAGGACCGTTGTCATGGTGACCGCTGTTTGTGTCCTGTGCCAAACAAAGGTAAAGTTAACTAGAATCGTTTGTGTTAAAAGTCATGAGACTCGGAATTTGGCGGTAGATGGAATTTGATTTTGAGAAGACACTATGTCACAAGCTTATATTGACACGCCGCCACTGACATGCAAAGTGACGCTATAGGGGCAGGTATAGTATAGTACAGTATAATATGGTATAGTACAGTATAGTATAGTACAGTATAATATGGTATAGTACAGTAAAATATGGTATAGTATAATATGGTATAGTGTAGTATAATATACTGTAGTATAGTATAGTACAGTGTAGTATAGTATAGTATGGTTCAGTATATTAGCCTATAGTATAGTACATTACAGTATAGTACAGTATATTGTAGTATAGTATAGTATAGTACAGAACAGTACAGCACAGTACAGTGTAGTATAGTACAGAACAGTACAGTATAGTACAGTGTAGTATAGTATAATGTAGTATAGTACCATTTTGTATAGTACAGAACAGTGTAGTATAGTATAATGTAGTATAGTACCATTTAGGATATACGGAACAGTATAGTACAGGACAGTATAGTATAGTTTGAAGCTTATTTGGCACTGACCAAGCTGCAGTATTTCACACAGTGGAGTGAGAAAGTGTTGCTTATTTTAACTTAAGCAACGTTCACAAAGCAACGTAGGTAACGTAGCCAACTTGACTATTTTACGTACATATACGCCACTGACCTAATTAAATGCATTACGTAGGTTACGTAACGTTACTCCATTACCCACCTACATACGTATGTTACATATGTTACATAACGTTACTGCGTCACTCATTTACTTAACTATGTTACATAGATTATGTAATGTTACTATACTAGTACTACACTGTTACTATACTAGAAAAGACAGTGTTTGCATGTAACAAGTGAAGACTGCCACTAGGGGGAAACCTAGAGCGTCATAGTTTGAGGAATCGGACCGTTATGCCGTATTTGAAAAGTTTGGAGTGACGTGTTGGCTTGCATGCATACTGAAAACAAAGTGCATGATTGTCTGTGTAGTTAATTTATTTTCTCTCACAATGTCTCACTCTCTCTCTTTCTCTCTCTCTCTCTCTCTCTCTCTGTCTCTCTCTCTCTGTCTCTCTCTCTCTCTCTCTGTCTCTCTCTCTCTCTCTCTGTCTCTCTGTCTCTCTGTCTCTCTCTCTCTTTGTGTCATTGCGGCCAGTCAATTACTTAAATCATTAATCTGCCTGGCATGGCAGGAACAAGAGCAACAATGGCTCTTTTATCTCTAGCCCCCCCAGTTGTGTCCCCCCTCACTGACAAACTGATGAGGTTTCTCACTACACAACAGCAATAGCATATGCGTTTCAGACTCTTTTAGCACATTGTTTTGTGTTTTTGTTCCCAAAACATTTGTTTTGATTGAGTCTCACAGTTCTCATCGGCTCTCATGAACTCTCTGTACACCTGACTAGCACTAAACAGCAGTCAGACAATCTCAGCATGTAGCTGGTGAACATTGTGTAGCATTTAGCAGCTAACGGTTCATTCAGTTAAAATTGGAATCAAAAACGTGAATATCAGGCTTAAATTTGCCAGAAACTCAAACAGTTGTCATGACGCAACTGTTTGCTAACACATAATTTTATGAGGTGAAAATTTGTCGATATTGTTTTTACAGTTTGTTAGCCTGCCCCCAAGTGACCCTCAGTAGCATTACAACGTATCATCCAAGCTGGTCATTGTTTACAGTCCGATAAGCAACTGAGATGAATGGAGCTGATCGACAGCATCTCCAACTGGATTGTTGACTCTGATAACGTTTGTTTATCTTATAAAAAGCTAAAGCATCATCAGACGGTAATCAAAGGGCTCCAAGGTTTCGGTCAAAGCGTTCCACCTCTATTGCTTTTTACCTGTAAGCAACCAAAGCCCGCTCAAATGTGATTGGTCAATACGACTCAGACTGCGAATGGAAACCAGAACACTCATATGCAGATATCCATCTCTACAGATTACTCACAATATGACATGACCAGACCCATGAGCGTCGCCACCATGCATTACACCCTTTAAAAAAATCATTTGGACCCCATTGCCATGAAAATATTAGTGCATGATGGGTCTAATTTGTCCAGCGCTCTTTTCATTCAAAAATCCGTTCCACTTTATGAGTAAAGCCCAAGTTATGCTTCCACGTTGACACAACGCAAGGGGGCTTACGGACCATTTACGTCCTTGCGGACCCACCGTAAGGGCCTGACGTGCAACACCAACGCAGCGGCATTGGCTGTGATTGGTCCGCTAACTACATCCGCTGTAGACCGCTTTTCCGGTTTCCACTCATAAACACCACCATTTAAACTTTTAATACTTTTATTGTTTGCACCTTGTCGCTTTTGCACAGAGAAATAAAACACTGAAAAATTGTGGCTGTTTAAAGCCTGAAGGTAAACAAATAGACTATAACGAGGCTAACAACGATATACGTCAAGAGTCTCGGCCGGTCAGTCAGTCAGTCTTTACAAAAGACATAGCGCCCTCTACCGGTGTGGCATTGAATTGCATTTCGACATGTAAACCCAACGCAGAACCATCACGGTCTCCAAGCAACTGCGTGGCCGTTGCGTGATCACTACGCGGAAGCATAACCAAGGCTTAAGAGAATACCCACAGCAATAGGAATTCATAGGTTTTCCTGGTTTCCTACACACACACACAAACACACACACACACGCACACACGCACCTGCAACACACACACACCAAAGGAAGTTTGCTTCTTGCAGCTACTTGGTCAACGAGTTGACGCCAGCAACAGGGGCGGACTGGCCATCGGTCATATTCTAATTTCAGACGTTACATCATGAATCATGGACGTATTAAAACAGGTGACAGTACGGCCCTCAGCCGCAACACTGCCGTTTAACTAATCCACAGACAGTGTTGCCGGAGCTCTTGCCCCGCAGTCGGACAACAAGTTGGACTGGTCCACTTTCTGTTCAATCTGATTGGCTCAGCCTGACCCTCTGCCAGGTCACTGACTTCCCTCTGAAGTTACACAGAGAAAATGAAAAAATGTTGAAACGAAAAACAGTGGTGGAGATGAGAAAGAAATGGGTGGCCCGGATAATTTAAGTATCTGAAAAAAGTCTGTAAATTAGCAATGCACGCTCAGATTAATATTTAGGTTATCATGTGTCTGCCACTGTATGATATACACTGTGCAAAAGCTTGTTTTGATTCTGTAGTCAGTGTTACTATTGCAAAGGCATTATAAATAAAAGCATAACAATGATAGGCCTATTTAACTCTCATGTTCATTTCTAGGAACAAGAGACATTAGATATGGAAGAGACATTCTCGTGCAAGAATGCCTCATAATGTGGGAAAGTGCATCTACTTAATTCCAAAATTTTATGGGGGAGGACGCCCAGACCCACCCCTCCTCCCCCTAGAGAGGACCCTCTCACATATCAAATGCTGCTGACGCCCCTGACCAGACCATCCCACATTCTGCCATTATTTACATGTGAACATCCATGATGGCGCCAGCTGCTGATGCCAGGAGATTTGGTCCCTGACAAGCCTCTCTGTTTCCCTGCCAGTCAGCAGAAAGCTTCCAGCATGTCCCCTGTCTTCTGACCTGGCTTTGTCTGCATCTTGTCCTGCAGGGAGAACCAGGAGAAGATGATCTACTACCTCCTGTTGGACAGAAAGGAGCGTTACCCCAGCTGTGAAGACGAGGATCTGCCACCCAGATATGATCTGGGTGAGAGCACTTGTTCTGTTTTGACAGTCCCTCCAAAACAAAAGGGCACAAACTTGATTATGGAAGCAAATATTTACTTTCCTTTTGCTTATTAAATTCATATTTACCTTTATTTCCACTAATATCTTTGCCCTCCAAGACCCACCCAGGAAGCGTGTGGACTCCCCCATGCTGACGCGTCATGGCCGCTGTCGTCCAGAGAGGAAGAGTCTGGAGGTCCTCAGCGTCACAGAACAGGGGTCTCCCACACCACCTCGCAGGGCCCTAGATACTAATGCACACAGCCAGAGGTAATTACCCGCACCATCATAGGCTGTTTTTTTAATTGATGGATTGTCGACAGTCAAGTTAATATTACAATTACAAGTGAGAATCAAAGGTTAAGCCTTGCCCCTTCCGGTGAACCACCATGTGACTTTATTTTGTGACAAAAAAAATGTACGGCAGTCGATGGCAAGAGACCCTGTATTACACGTATGATGTTTGTCAGCGGGGCTGCATGGTGGTGTAGTCCCGCTGACAAATGACAATGACAGCTGGGATCGGCTCCAGCCCCCCCGTGACCCTAAATACAGGATAAGCGGTAGACGATGGATGGATGGATGGATGTTTGTCAGCTTAAAAGATAATTTTACTCATCAAGAAAGTCGCAACTATTGAAGTGTCTCTCGCTGAAGCTACCATGCTTTTGTGTTTCTCACGCTAACTCACGCTAACAACAGGTCTCGCTCTCTTCCTGCTGATTAAACGAATCACTGGATAAAATGCATCAGCTAAGATAACGTTACGTTAGTGATGGAACATAGCTACGTTGGTTGGCTAGCTAGCTAGCGAGCCGAGCTAGCGGCCCATTGAGCGGTTTCAAACAACTAAATACGATGATCAAATATGACTTTCTTGACACGTCAAATTGACATTGTGTGTAATTCATGGTACAATTCAAACGGGATAAAAAAAATGATTTGTCTCTCGTCCATAGTTTTTCTGAAATAAGGTCCAATGGGGGACGTCGGAGGGCGCGGAACTTAACCGCTCTATAAGAGTACATAACGACAGAAAACTTTTTGATCGATGTGACTCTTATTGTTTGCTGCTGTCTCCAAAAGGTCTCGCTCGGTCAGCGGGGCGTCCACGGGTCTGTCCTCCAGTCCGTTCAGCAGTCCCAGGGTGAGAACATCACTCTCTCCAACATGCATCTCAAACTACATCTTTATGTGACACAGCTACGACAGTGGATACCTTCGTTCTCCCAAATAACCTCTCCCCAATTGAACCTCCCGGCCTGATCTGTGAAATGTGCTGTTCTGTAATTGACATCACATAATCTGACTTAATGCTTACTCTCATGAGAGTGGGGATTGGTGCTGAAAGCCGCATTAATTCATTAAAACTCCTTAAACGACGTCAAATGTTGCATTTTGCAGCAATGGGGTGAAAAGTATTTCTGCATATACTTTACATTCAATTTCACACATTTTACTGGGCAAAAGGCACATGTTATTTTTCTATAATTATTATTAATTTGCAAATCATACAGTATTGCAGTTAAAGTAACAATTGACAAGGCTTCCATTACATGTATATCTGCACATACAGTAAAGATCAGACTTTCATATTTACTGTCATATTTACCCTCCTTATAATGTGCAAACACATTTGATCATATGTTTGAATTGTGAAAACAATCCAATGAAAAAAACTGTACCAACCATGAGCTGATTATATTACCTCATATGTCTTATTCTTCTGTGCATGATTAAAAATGTGATGAGCCACAGCGTTGCCCTTGGCGACATGTTCCTTTACTATGAACGCAGGTAGGGTGGTTTATCTCACAAACACCATCCCGCTGCTGTAAATAATAACAATAACAATAACTAGTGCTTTAAATGAGCCTGGAAACAAATCATTTGCATCTTCAATAAGTTTCTCCCTCAACTTGTAATCCAGAAGGCGACCCATGTTTGTCTCCCAGACTTTTCCTGTTGAACACACCCTAAACACTGTCAACACAATATGCATTATCAGCAGCTTCAATATAGAAATATCAGTTTTGGCCATCAAAAACACAAAAGCAAATATCCTGTGTCTCTGATAACTCTTGCTCTGACTGTCCCTGCTAGCGACGCCTTTCCATCATGCTGTCATACACATCGCCATTTCAGAGACGCACCACGCCGCCTCGCACAGACGCACTGGCGTGACCAAAATGCACTCGTGTGACCCGCCTTCACGTCAGCGCGTCTGATCGAGGCTTGTTGAGGAATCCTTTCCATGAACCATAATTCATGACCATTGCTTTCTGTCATCTGTCCATCCCTCCTTCTCCGTCTCTCTCTGTCTGCCCATCAGAGCCCGGTCTTCACTTTCAGCCAATCAGAAGTCACCTCCGCCTCATCCTCCAAAGACCCCAAACCAGGAAGTGCCACCACGTCTCGGCCCGCCCGCCCACCACCTGACCCAAAAACACAGACCCTGCCCTCAAAGGGCCAGAGTGACCGGCCCCACCTCCACACCATGAAGTCCCTCCCCCTCCAGACCCCGCGCTCCCCTTCCCCCTCCCCCTCTCCCCTCATCTCCCCCATCCCAGGCTTCTTTAACTTCCCCTCTCCATCCGTCTTCAAGTCCAAGAAGGCCCACTCGTCCTCTAACTCCTCTGCCACCCCTCCCCCTGTGTCGCAGGTCACGCCGCAGGGCTCACCGCTGCCCACCCCGCTGGGCACCCCTGTGCACCAAATCCAGCACCCTTCCTCCACCACCCCTCCCTCCTCTTCCTCCTCGTCTTCTTCTTCCAGAGCGGACGGAGCCGGCGGTGCCTCGCTGTCGCTGACGCCACCCTCGAGCCCGGGCGGCAGCGGCGGCCTGGCCGCCTCGAGCTCCGCCCACTGGAGAACAAGGCTCAACTCGTTCAAGAACAACCTGCTGGGTTCGCCGCGCTTCCACCGGCGCAAGCTGCAAGGTGAGTGATGCTGACGATGATGAAGATGCTGTGAATCCTCTCCACTGATTGAGATAACACATTCTTTAATTCTTCAACTGTAGGAGGAAGTGGCATCTTTCTCCATGAATGTGACCTCCATGCTTTAAACCCTCAGTGTTTTACTCTGCGTTCACATCGGAGATAGAATCTATTCTTACCAAGAAGCGGCCATGTGGCCCCGCAGCCTGCGGCTGTGTTGACTAATGTCTGTGTGATAATCTGTAATTAAGGCAATTAGATTAGGGCCTGTCATCAACATTCACTGCCCTTTTCCTTTTTTCTCCCTCTCTCTCTCTCTCTCTCTCTCTCTCTCTCTCTCTGTCTTTCTTTTTTTAGTCCCCACGTCAGAGGACATGTCCAGTTTGACTCCCGAGTCCAGTCCAGAGTAAGTCTCTATTTGGCTTTAATCCAAGTGCAATACAACATTCCAACATTATTTATTGTGACAATCTCCCCAGAATGTCCATTAGTAGCATTTAGAGCTCTCATGCTTCCCAGCTCCAGAACAGACATGTGAGGTTTGTCAACTACTGACTATGACTAACTTCCAAAATCGGGAAAGAACTTGATTCATTTTCATGATCCTAGTCTAGAAGCATCAGCTTCACTCATTTCTTCCCTTAGTTCTCGCGATGTTGCTCATCGCCTTGCAGACAGACCTAACGAAGCATGACATCAGACTTCTGACAAATTGTCGTCATTATGTTATTTCAGCATCCTTTTCATCTGTTTATTAACATTAAATCACAACGATGTTTTTTTGGGGTTCATACAGCTTTAGTAAACCAGCCGAAGTGTGTCTTGCTATTCACAGTGAACACAGGTCAATGAAATCCACGAGCACCTCTGGGTGATGATATCAACTCAGACAGGACACAGTGATATTTCAGCCATGATACATGAAACCTACATGGAGGTAGCCCCCCCCCCCCCCCCAATTGCTATATCAATTCTGATCCTTGGATTGATGGATAGATGTTGTTATTTTGTCGGTGGACATTACATAGAAATGTATTTGTTTTAGCATGTGACCTAAAAGGGTTAAGGGCATCTTTTCATTTCAGCTCGACCTTAAGTCTTGGGAGTTATATCATCTTGATTTATCCGCCCTGAGTGTGTGTGTGTGTGTGTGTGTGTGTGTGTGTGTGTGTGTGTCTAACTTGCCTCGAGCAGTCCATGTTGTATTTTTGTATCAAAGGCGTCTCACAATAGCTTTCTGTGTATTTTCTATTTAACGTTAATGGAGAAGGACTTTCACTTGAGCTGGTCAGAGAAGTTCACATGAAGTGATTGTCATCATCGTGTTCATGCTTCATATTCACCTCCGGTCGCATCGTACCAGTGACACGTTCACCACTCTTTCTTTGAGTCCCCATAAGATGTGTTTGTTCAGGGTCGTTCTCCCACGCAGCAGAATTCTCATCACCGCTCACATTTTTTTCCTGCCAAATGTAACTGTATAACCATCAGGATGCTATAAATAGTCGATTCCTTGACGTCGAGTGTCTCTGACTGAACACTATGTCAGCCATTATAGGCCAGTTTAAAAATAACACATTCAACCCCGATTCATTGTGTGTCATTTGTACTCGTTATGCGTGAACGGAACTAATCTGTCGCGTTTCAAACCTTCGTTTCATTTTCAGACTGGCCAAGAAGTCCTGGTTCGGGAACTTCATCAGCCTGGAGAAAGATGAGCAGATCTTTGTCATGATCCGAGACAAGCCACTCAGCTCCATCAAGGCTGACATCGTCCACGCCTTCCTCTCCGTGAGTGCGATCGAGCTTAGAGAAGCCTCGACGACTTCCAGCGTTATATGAGATATATATATATATATATATATATATCTATGAGTATTTCATCGACCTTTTCTCCTCTGTAGATCCCGTCGCTCAGCCACAGTGTGGTGTCTCAGAACAGTTTCCGGGCAGAGTACAAGTCCTCCGGCGGTCCCTCTGTCTTCCAGAAGCCTGTCAAGTTCCAAGTATTAGAACATCTTTGATTTTTGGTTTTTACCTCTTCAGCCCCAACACTCCATTTATTACAAATACATGTTACAACGTTCAAACCCATGGGAGTTTATTTAATCTCAGCGCTTGATGAGTGTTTTAGTCAATCATGAAGTTCCACAATTTACACCTCAAACTTTCAAGCAGACAACATTTAAGCAGGATTTATGCAGTGGACACATGCTGCTTGTGCATGTAATGAAATAAATATACATCCATGTTGAGTCAGATGATATATGACTTTACATTGCAAGCATTTGATTTATTGTACAGCTTTAAAGCCACCATGTAGAATTTGAAAATGTCCAACTTTGGCGCCCCCAAGTGGTAGTGGTAGTAAAACCAGAGTGAGGGAGTTCCCATTCCAATCAGCAGGCTGGTTAGAGCGTAAAGCCAAGCTTGTTCTTTGTGCTGCTCGTAAAACTTAGCATCGAGCAAAAACTAAAAATTGTACATACTTCAAAAAACTTTACTTGTGTTGAGAAATATTACGCTTATATTTCTACATGAAGAAATGTTTTGGGAAAAATTATGTTTTCTGTTTTTATTTATTCAAATTTGATGAAAAAACACCAAAAACGTAGAACACAATTCCAATACTTTAATCATATTTTAACCTTTTAGCTGAAGTTGAACAGATTTTAGGGATTGTGATTGGGCGATATCACATGACATAATAAGAACCCAATACCAATATTTCCCACTGCCAACTAGCAGGCTATGAAAATGTCTTTGGACTTCTAATAAACAAGCTTTCACCATATATCGTTCCAATAACTTACGAGTGATGTTTCTACATTTTGAATTCTTTTAAAAGTATTTGAGCATCATGAACTCTCGGTCCGTCCTCCTGCAGGTGGACATCGCTTTCTCCGAGGGAGAGAGGGAGCGAGAGAGGGAACGAGCGGAGAGGGAAGGGAGGCGAGAGATGGGCATCTACAGCGTCACCTTCACTCTCATAACAGGTAGGAGGATGCGTTCAGGAAGCTGGAGGTGTAAGACACTCACACGCTGTTGTGGGAGGGGCTGTACATTAAGTACAATCTCAATGCAGTAGATGTATATGTATTATGGTTATATGAAAAAATAAAATACGACATCCTAAAGACATGCGGCGTTTCTCCTGCCTCTGGCCAAATATGAGCTGAAGGAGGCTCAAGCCAAACATCTTATTCCTGGCCCATGAGGCCTTGTGTCCACTTTGGACATGACTTCCATTCATTCCATTCAGAAACTGGTTGTTCCCTGAGAAATGTAGAAATGACGTATGTGTGGAATATGAGGGGTAAACAATGTGGAAATACTCGCCTGAAAATATTTTACGTCAAAACTTTTCTTACTGATAGCGATGGGAATCAGTAACAGTTGCAACACTTTATCAATGAAACGTTCAAATTGATTTGCACAGGCAGAGGAGCAACGAGCGGGATCCTGACGTCTGGCAGTCCGTCTCACGTAAAGCTCCTGGAAGCTATTTCATTAAGTCTCTTTTAGTGAAACGTGAATTTGAGTTCCCTCTGGAAAACATTTACTTGCTTGTTTATCAAGGGCTTTTATTGTGGAGGGTAAGAAGAGTGGTTGGAAGGTGTGATCAAAGTTTGGTGTGTTGGTTGTACATACAACGTGATCCGTTGATGCTTCTGAAAAATCAGTCAGTCATGACAGGTTTTTTTTTATTTGCAATTTATATCGAAGATACATTTCTGTGTATGTATTCAAAATTAGAGTTTCAATGTCAACCTTTATAGGCTTTAAATTCCAAATGAGTTGATTCTCTCTGCGTTCAGGTCCCAGTCGCAGATTCAAGAGAGTAGTGGAAACCATTCAGGCTCAGCTCCTGAGTACTCATGATCAGCCTTCTGTGCAGGCACTGGCTGGTAAGTAGCACAAACACCGACACACACACGCACACACACACACACACACACGTGCAACGTCGTGTTTTCATGAGAAATTACATTGACTAGCCTTCATTCCCTGGAAATGTACCTTTGGGCAAGGGAGGGTTTTTTATACATTGTTACATTTCAGCAACAAGTAAAAACATGAAGCACCAAATGCCATATAAAAAATGTAAATGAAACACAGTATAAGAGCACAATTAAATACAATTGAAAACCGTAATATCACAGTCAAGACAATAGAAATAAAAACTAGCTAAATAGAATAAGATGTGTATACAATACAAGAATAAAACTTACTGTGCACTGTAAGATATTTTATCGTTCCACATATTTGGAGCATAAAAATTGCAATTGTCCCCATTTGGTCTCACAAAACAGTCGAGTCCCCACAATGTGAGTTTGTTATCAGATGTCCCCACGTGACACATAAAACAGCCACACACACACAGCGACATGGACCAGTAGTTTAGTTGTGATTCACGTTTCTTTCTCCCCGGTTTTACCCCCTGGCCCCTCAGATGAGAAGAACGGGCAGCTCTCCCGCCAGCCCAGCACTCCTTCGCGTCAGAACTCCCGGCGTTCGGAAAGCGGATCCGAACGGGGGGAGAAGGAGCGCCCGACGGCCGACGGGGGCAGCGGAAGTGGGAGCAGCAACGATGCCACCGCCTTACAAAGGCGAGGGTCGGGGAAAGACAAGACCAGACTTCTCTCATCGTCCAACGGGACGCAGTCTCATCCCTGAAAAAGAATGTTGTGGAAGAGAGGCGAGGGTCATCTGCCTGGCCTTTTTCTCTTCCTTCCCTCCATCCTTCCCACATTCTTTCCTCCCCTGTTTCCTTACCTCCTGCCTTGCTTCCTACCATTATTCCAAAGCAATGGGACGAAGGAGGGGGACGTTTTTCCTTGAACCTGATCGGCGGATATGATGGAGAATCCGCCCACACATGGCTGATTTTTGCAGAAATGTATACTCGTGTGGGGTGGTGGAGGCAGGTTGAGCTGATCTCTAATCAGCCTGTTGTTCAAAAGGTCCCACCTTTCCAGAGAAATACAGGAAAAGCTCACAGCCAGGGAAACACGTTGTTCACCGACAAATCAAGAAAGCACAGGACCTTCCCACCGACCAATGAGATGCAATACATGGCTCAAATCCAACAGGAAACCTCCATCAGTCATGTGGCACAGGAAGACACGGGGCCCCAGACAGACCCCTAAAGTCATTCTCTTTTATCATTTTCTCTCGCCTGGATCATCACGTCTCTCCAACACCACCTGACCAAACATGTTGAGTCACATGACCGGAAAAACCCACTCTCCCCCCCATCACTTTGCAGATCGACAACATATGTGTGTTGCCGAACAAAGCAACAAAAATGAGGATGTTTTTTGAGAAAGAATCACAGGGAGAGTCTCAATTTAGGCTTGATTGTTAAAGTGGATTGTATCGATACGATAATGAGCAAACGCAATGCTGTGACTTTAACAATGGGCTTCTGAGAGCAGAGACAAGTGACGGAGAACAGATCTGACGTGGCCCTACAGCTAGGTGAATATCAAACTAAGACACACAGGACAACATCTTCAAGCTATGATACCGTATTGCCTTTAACGGAGGAGGAAAAGTGGATAGTTAGGTAGATGTAGCCCCATTTTGAGGACACTAGTCACACCACAGGTAGAATGTCTCACAAGTGAAAACTCACACAGGAGGAGAGGGAGAAGAATAGATAGGTAGGAGGATGGCTAGCAACATGTATTGGTTTGGGAAGAAAAAGGAAGGCTAGGAAGGAAAAACTAGCAGCCTAAAGTGAGCTAAGACAGTGAAAGCCACTTCTGTAGGGATTTTTCTCAATACAACATTCACATGCCACATGGAAAGCGTTACATACATACTGGCTGTGAAGCAATCCCTTTCCAAGTGCGACTCCACTCCGAAGCTAGCATGCTAACATCGAAATGTTTCTAATTCCCAATCGGAAATGTCAACTGGAACGTTGCCCGAAAGTTGGGATTTACGAATAGGAAAACTCCCAACCCCAACCTCAAATTTCAAGATGGCTGCATCAACAGTAAAATGTCTGCGTCAATATGCTGCTAATTAGGATGTCTGTATTATTTGTATCTCATTAAGTTACTTACAGTACTGTCCGATGGCGACATGTTGCTATCGTATTTGTAAGCCCCAAAAAACTGGCAAAATACATTCTTATCAACTGGTATGGCTAATAATGGCTAACAATGCCTAACAATGGCTAACCTGGCTGAAGCAAACACCAATAACTTAACGTTATGTTTTCTTGCTAAGTCACGGTGGACTTGCAAACGCATGTAAGTCGCTGCTGTGCACGCCAAGTACACGTCAATATCTAAGTCGTTATTATAAGTGCAAATGTTTCTGAAAGCTCCGATATATGTGACTGGCTACTTAATAGTACAGAAGTGCCTGAAAAAGCTAACCAATCTGGCGGCTTGATGTCTCCCAATCCATATCAATGAGCAGAATGATGCAGCGTTCAGGCAACGTCGCAACATTTCTGTTGTTATTTTTAGCAATGGGGAGATATCATCGCTGTCAGAATTTCCAACTACAAAAAGGCTGACGAAATTGTTTTTCCCTCACCTGTCTACCAACTCTTAGCTAACTCACTATTTTTCCTCATATTAGTTTCAGCTGAACTTTTGGATGTATTCATGTAGTGCGGATTTAGGAAGGGACCACTTCACAACCAGCATGGAGAGGAGGAATTATTACAGTGACTGATAACTCTTTCAAAGTACACATGGGCATGTGGTTATTGTATGAAAAAAGTCCAAACTTATCCTTTAACTGAGAAGACAATTCAAGTCCATGAAATGACAGGAATTGAAGGTGAAGGGAAAGTGTGATTAGAATAAAACGGCTGGTCAAACAGGACGGCCACGCCTCTTTCCACCCACAGTTAGGCAACCGTAACCCTTCCTATGCTCCTTTTCACTTGACAATAGATGTAGAAGGATGCAGGCTGACGCCAAAGCACCAATTAAAAGCCTCCTCAGGAGAAAGAAGGAAAAAGAGATAGTGAGAAGTAAAAATAAACGTCTGTTGTCATGAAATCACCGCACACATACTGCCTGGAGGGAGTAAGAGGAAAAAAGGAAGCCACACATAAGAATGAAATTCAGCTTGCTTTATTTTTTACTTTCCATACCTTATTTTTTACTACTCTGCTCCTGTCTTTCTCTATGTGTGTTTAAAAAAAGAAGAAAAAAAAAAGGTTTCGTGTTTGCCACCAGCAGAAAAGTGGCAACCATATGAATGTCAAAAACTTGTTTGGAAAATATTGAGTGTAAACATGTTTGTGTTCCATATATTTATTGAAAATGTATTTATTTATCTTTTTATTTATCTATTTGACATGTATTTTGTTAAAGGTTTTTTTTCTCATGAATGGAAAAGCAAGGAGGTGGGTTAAGATGGGGAAATGTGACTTTGAAGTTGTCTGACTGCGTTTCCTTGAGAAAAAAACCTGAAAAGCAACTCCTCTACTTTTTCTTTAACATTCCGCAAAAGATGCTGCACAAAAAACACCTCCCTGCTTTACATTGTGTTCTTAATTTTGTTCAGTTCATTTTTGTGTTCACATTTAATGACACCAGACAAAAAAATAACACATAAACAGTGAGAGATAAGTTTATTTATTATAAGTTATTTTATTGTTTAATCACTTGTCCGTGCTAACTTCATTTCATTTCATCTGAAATTACGCTTGAGACAAAAGAGTGCTAAGCTGCTGAATTTGTTAGATAAAAAGACGCCCATGTCTGGACGTACGTACAAAACACAGTGGCGAGGCACTTGGTGGATGGCGATGCCGGTTTTGTCGGTGGGTCCACCACATCAGTGTGGGCTAAAATATCCGTAGAAATAAAATAGGAGTAGGACAATGTATAAATGTAGCCGGACGGCCAAGTTTATGTGTACCATTGCCATTGCAACTGTGGTAGTGGTCCGTATGAACAGAACCGTCAGAACCGGAACACGTTCGGTTATGACAAAACTGACATTCCCATGAGCCTCAGCTGTGCTTTGTGTTCACCGGTAACTAGCAAATGCTAGTTAAACCAAGAAGGTGAAAAATGGCAAACATGAGACCCGCTAAAAATCCATTAGCATTTAGCTCAAAGCACTGCTGTGCCTTAGTGCGGCCTCACACAGCTGCTAGCACGGCGGTCAGCTCTTGTTCAGAATGCTAAATCGCTCATTAACAGCGACTACAAATGTAGTTTCATGTCATCATCATTCTGTGTGAAACACACAGCGAATATTCACACCAACCAACACTCCACTGAAACCTTCACACACCCCTCATTGACTTTCAATAGTCTGAAACTGCCGCTAAAGAATGGAAGGACACAACTTTCATTTGAGGTTTTAACGGCCGGTTTCTGCTTTGTTTCAGTCTTTCACAGACTGGAAATGGTGGTTAGCAATAGTAAATCTGTTTGCATACGTTACCAACACATTAACTGAACTGTTTCAGAGTATCTTATCTGACAAAGGCCACATGTGAAAGAGTTATTTGAGCTCTGAGATGAAACTGCAAACTCAAATGTTTTTTTCCCACATGTGGCCATAAGCCCCTTCTGTAGACAAGAACGCCGTAGCCACAGGTGCAGCCTTGGCCTTTGGAATCATTTTAGAACGTTTTGGGAAAACTACTCCATGTGGAGATTTTCCATCTGCGCTGGATTAACACTCTCACGTTTCCTGGTGCTCAGTTTAGGCCCCTTAGGAGAATCTGGCAGTGAGGACACGTGCATCTGAAGGGTCGAAGGTCAGAGAGGTTTAAAGTTACACATACCCGAAAGACAGTGTTATGTCATCATTATTTTGTTGTGTTTTTTGTTTCTTTTAAACACAAGGTCAGAGTCAAGTTCACCTTTCATCCACTTTTAGGGAGAAAGTTAAGATATTAACGGGAAGAGGACAGAAAAGCAGAAACCTAGCTCTACTTTGCATTAAAATCCATTCAAAGACACGGCGAGACCCTTGGCACTTTTGCCGCTGAGATACTTGCAAAACTCTCGTATTGAAAGAAATCTCACCCCTCCCTCCCTCCCTTATTCTTCCATCCCCCCCCCCTCACACACACACACACACCCCATTCACATTACATTTTCTATCACATTCCTTCTCTTTGTATCTCTTAAATCCTGCTCCACGCCCATTCTCCCATCTGCACATATCCCACCCCCTTATATAATCATCCCGCCCCTTGTATACATTTTATACTTCAACGCAAATGCTGTATACGTTTGTATACGCTCTATGCCTGTCTCTGTCTCCACTGTATGCCATCCATATCTATGTACACTATCTTTTATCGACATTGTAGCCATCGTACGACTCTTCCTCTCATCATTAATGTCCATTCTTCTTGTACGACTATAATCTCTTGTCTCCCGCCCATGATCCACTCCCAAACCCCCCCACATCTTTGTGAACCTCCAGTCCACACGGTAGAAGGAGGAATTTGTGATGTCAGAAAAAAAAATAAAAAATTGAGGGAGGGTGGGTCGAGAAAAACAGCTGACGCGATAAGTGACGATGATGACGACGACGACGAAGAGAAATGTCTGTAGTATAATTGCATAAAAGGATAAAGTGCACTATTATGACAATGATTATTATTGCCTGTGAGAAATACTGACCAATAAACAACAATGGAAATATATTTGGGTGTTTTTTTGTGTTAATTGTGTGATCTGCTGCAGGTACCGTACAAACTACTTCTCCTCCGTGGTGTCTGAGCTGTTTGTGGAGTGTCTCGTCTCCATGGAAACTTATTTAAAAAAAAAAAAAATGTACGGCAGTCAATGGGCAAGAGACAAGGAATGTTTTGGATCCTGTATGAATTGAATCCCTTTCAAATATAGTTTTACGCATCAAGAAATACACATTTTGTAGTACAACTTTTGAAGTATAAGTACCGTGAAAATACGTTCAAAAGTTGAACAGATTAGCTCACCACCTTCTCTATCACTGCACCTCTAAAAGTTGCTGATTGATTGATGGATGTCATGATATTATTGGTTGAAATTGATTGGTATTGATGTAAGCATGCGTTGTTTTTTGTTTTACAAGGAGAGAACATTGGATTTTTGATTTAAAAATACAAATTATTGGATTTTTTAAAAAAAAATTTTGCCGTATATTGTTCAATAGGTGCGCAACAACGATCTAAAAAGTCATTTTTTTCATTTCAGCTCACCTTTAAAGCCATATCCTTGGTATATTAATGTAGAATGAAAGGTTTTGGGAGTTGGTTGTTGGTGCCAGGCGGGCTGGTCTGAGTATTTCGCGATCTGCTCAGTTACTGGGATTTTCACACACAACCATTTCTAGGGTTTACAAAGAATGGTTTGGAAAAGGAAAAGCATCCAGTAGGCGGCAGTCCTGTGGGCGAAAATGCCTTGTCGATGCTCGAGGTCAGAGGAGAATGGGCTGACTGATTTAAGCTGATAGAGGCTCAACTTTGACTCAAATAACCACTCGTTACAACCGAGGTATGCAGCAAAGCATTTGTGAAGCCACAACACGCACAACCTTGAGCCAGACGGGCTACAGCAGCAGCAGACCCCACCGGGTGCCACTCATCTCCACTAAAGACAGGAAAATTAGGCTATAATTTGCACGAGCTCACCCAAACTGGACAGTTGAAGACAGAAAACGTTGCCTGGTCTGATGAGTCTCGATTTCTGTTGAGACATTCAGATGGTAGAGTCAGAATTTGGCGTAAACAGAATGAGAACATGGGTCCGTCATGCCTTGTTACCACTGTGCATCCTAGTGGTGGTGGTGGTGTAATGGTGTGGGGGATGTTTTCTTGGCACACTTTAGGCCCCTTAGTACCAATTGGGCTAAGGGGCCACGCCACAGCCTACCTGAGTGTTGTTTCTGACCATGTCCATCCCTTTATGACCTCCATGTATCCATCCTCTGATGGCTACTTCCAGCAGGATAATGCACCAGGTCACAAAGCTCCAATCATTTCAAATTGGTTTCTTGAACATGACAATGAGTTCGTTGTGATAAAATGGCCGCCACAGTCACCAGATCTCAACCCAATAGAACATCTTTGGGATGTGGTGGAACGGGAGATTTGTGCATCCCACAAATTTCCATCAAGTGCAAGATGCTATCCTGTCAATATGGGCCAACATTTCTAAAGGATGCTTCCAGCACCTTGTTGAATCAATGCCAGGAAGTATTAAGACAGTTCTGAAGGCGAAAGGGGGTCAAACACGGTATAAGTATGGTGTTCCTAATAATCCTTTAGGTGAGTGTGCATTTTCCCACATTTTTGGACAATACAGTAAACATGAATCTACTACTGACACTATTGACTATACTGACATGAGAGTAGCAGGAAAGTGAAGGGAAGCGAAGTGTATTTTGTTCAAGTCAAATGAATCCGTTGAACTTGCGAGCCAGCCACCCCTCAAACAGCACTCAGATCATAAAGCATTAAGAGAAAATATACAGAATATATAATGATAACAGTTACAAAAATAAATAATAATACATAAAGAGTTACTTTAAATAAATAAATACATGACACATATTTTAATCTGAAAATGTTATGAACTTTTAAGTCAAAAACTTTTTTAAGGAGAAGTTTGTGTTGTTTTAAGTGAAAAGGAGTCTCAGCATGACGTCACCATGGCATTCCCCACGCAGGATCATTAAAAGTGGGCTTTTGGTTGATTTAGGGACGTACAGTAGCTAGTTACCAATACATTATTCTCCGTGATGTTTGCGTGCTGAATATACCGCGTCTTTTCGTCGACCCCCGGCATCATCGAGTGAAAAGCTGCCGGCTGAGTTTGCAACCTCCCTTTACGGTATGAAGTAGACGGAACAGACCACTTGGAGCTCGGTGCTTGCGTCACAAGGGGGCGGGTCTTCACGGCCGTAGCTTCCTTCAGACAGAGGTGGAAAGCGAAGAGCTCTCACTCTGACAATAACAACGTGTACGGCAGTGGTTATAGCCAGTCAAAGTCAAACTAACTGTATATTTTTATTAGATGAATCGTAATGTAGTGATGACCCCTAATCCTAATCTTAACCCTCCCACACTGTTAAAAAGCATCATTCATTACTTAATCTCCATTATAATTAGTTATACTAAGTGTCTCTCTATGTTATGTCACATATATGCTACTGTTCTCTTAACCAAAATGGCGCCGCAGATGTCACCCCGTGTGTCCTGTTTGTTTTCTGTTTAATTGTTTTTCAGCCCCATATGTGAACAGTCTGAATACCAGACGAGTAACTTGTAGTGTAGCCACCGCGCATGCGTCAAAGCGACGCAGTCCGGCCCCTTGTCTTCTTTACAAGCGCCTCATCCTCTCACTCCGACTATCTTTGGCCGCTGGCGCTGATTGCCTTCCTTGTCGGAGGAGAAGCTCGCTTTCACTGGGTGCGCTCAGCGGCAGGCTTGAGAAGAAGGGAGGGGTGCAAACGTGCCAACGTTTCTGTGTCGACCTTCTCACCGAGAAAGCTCTCCGAAAGACACCTCAGGTACATTTTCATCATATTTAATCAACTCCTCTCGTACCGGCCTACCCCCTCCGTTGAATGTATTATTTTTGCTCTATGTTGGCTTTGTGCTTCTTCGCGCGGGGTGGGAGGCGTTGCCGAGCATGAATAGACCACTTGTGTGTTCAATGGCAGTTTATACTCGGCTAACAATACGATGTACTTTCACAGTAGTGTTGTACGCTGGTCTGGCTTGTGTTTGTGGTGTTTTGGTAGCCGCGGGTGTTTCTTTCCGCCTGCACGGGAATCATGGTGATGGTGATGGAGAGCTGAGTGGTCGCATCGCTCGGTAGCTAACTGAAAGGAAACCAGTCCCGGAGATGGCTGTGCAACGTAGCCTACTTTGTATTTATGTTAAGATACTTCCAGATAAAAAGGGCCGACGTATTGCTATGACAACCTGTATGCGACAGCACGGCTAACTCGTGTAAATATAGAGCGGGACTGCCTACTACACAGTGTAGCTTACGTCACATTTAAATGAGAACTTTTCTCCAACATGCAAACACAACGATATAAATGATAGTACTGCCTTTTATTGGGTATAGCATGCTAATATTGTCAGTATTGCACCGTGTCAGCCTGTGCACGCGCGTTTCTTCCCGCCACCTTCCATGTCAATGATTATGATTAAAAGCCATAACCTTACTCCTCCCAGATGTAGTGGAGTTAACACTCAATCGAGAATTGAATTATTGTTGCATTACTTTTCCGATCTGGGAGTTTTTCCGGGTGATGACGACACCCCCTCCTCCCCTCTCATTGGTGTTTGTGTGTCTTTTCAAACGAGCAATGGCACATCCCTCCTGGCTGCCGAGCTTGAAAACCCAGTCTCAACTTGAGAAACGGGTTATGAATCTGTTAGTGCTGCTGACTGACTAGACCATCAAAAGAATAGTTGAAGCTCCCAGGCAACAGTGGCCCCCAATGTGTCTAATATCGTGGGCAAACATTGAATTTAATATTAATTACGTATTAAGTGCTTTTTCTTCAGTGTAATGACCTTGTAGTGTTTTTGCTACCTCAGAATGAGCTGTTTATGTCTACATAGGGAGCCGGCAGCTCTGTTTCTACAGTAGTCCAGAACAGACAAACAGGAGAAGTTTCAGTGTGTTGCAATCTGCCACCTCAGCGCTAGATGCCACCAAATCCTATACACTGCAGAAGTATTATTCTGGGCATTGTCGAGATAAAGGTAATACACTTTTCTAGTGTTTGGATTATGACTGGAAAGTTTAGGTTAGGGAAAGGATAATTGTTGTGTACATTATTTGGAGGTCTCTGTGTCATACAATTATTCTGTAGCTGTGTCCCAAATCAGTGGTTGTAACCTTTGGGAGGATGCAGGCTTCACTCTCTCTGCAGTCTATTTCATGCTGAGAGAGTGTATTCTGCTGCATCTCCCACTGCTGATCCACTTGTGGACACCTAATGATTAAAAACCAATAGTCAGTCTACTGCAATGAATCTTGGGTAAGTTGGGATGTGAAGGTTCCATCGCTTGGATCTTCCGAATCTGGGAAAATTCAATTTCTGGGCTGCATTTGAAGGAGGGAACAAGACAACATTTTCTCAATTGCAATTCTCAATGGCCGCAGATCGGCTACTTTTGAACAACATCCACGTCCTGCTATAAAATCGAACAACGTTGATTAGGTTTTATCTCCTGACGCTGTTTGTTTATATGTTTTCAACTTCAGCCATGCAGGCAGCTACGCTAGTGGAGTTTGTTGTGATGTATACACTGCGCATGCTCTTAAGTAGTCTGTGCTACTAGGCTTGAAATGAAGTGACTGATTGTTGACTCTCAAGGCGTGTTTTGATTTTTTTTTTTTTGCAATATATTGTCATTCTGCATATTGATAAAACAACGATTAAGATATTATCGTAGACGATATGTATTGCAATCCGCTAGCAGCCACTGCATTAGTGTGTCCATCTCAGCATCAGCCACGGCACAAGTGTGCTAACTAACTTGAATGATTGTATAGTTGCCATGTCATCATCCACCACGTGCCGGAGAGCTCTCAGGCTTTCCTGTCCTGAGTCGAAATCAAGTTTGTTTGGAACTGATTTGTTTCTGTGTCCTCATTGCCTATTGAGCCGGTCAAAATGAGCAGCACAGCAATGACTAACGTTTTCCTTCAGACTGTGGGCACGTGTCTACATTGGTGAATTGGTTACACATGAAGTAAGGGAGAAAAAACCGAACCAAGCCAGCGGTGACTCTCAGATTCCTGACTAATCAGTGACTGATCGGTGCGGCAACACCCTGTTTTGTCTGCTGCTGGAGGCTGAATGCTTAATATTCCTGTCTAAACTCCCTGAGGCAAGACTAGAAATGACAAGGATGTGATAATGTAAACACCAGGGATTGCACTATTTTTTTCAATATTCAAATTATATTAGAATTTTCAACAATCCTCAAATTCAGCCTTTTATAAATATTAACGACACTACACAGGCTTATACATTGCAAATGCCATTATCGGCAATGTGGTTGTTTTACTTCCTGTCCACTAGAGGGCGTTCCAAAACACTACCAATAAATATGTTGAATTACCAACAGCTGACAGCTTTCTTGCTAATAATTAAACTTACGCACAACATGAATGGACAGAAGGTTAAACAACCACATTTCCGTTCTCCTGGGGATGCTGTTTCCCCGTTGCCGTGGCTATGCCCTCCTCTTCTTCCTCCTCGTCTCACCGTCAGCTCTACTTTCACTTTCTCACACACACCCTGTTGGTCTCATTCCTGATGAATAAGCCGGTGGAGACGCGGGGCAATCTAGCTAGCAGTTAGCAGAATGAATGCATCTTTGTCACGATGCATCGCTTCTGTATCGTTCATCAGACTTCTTGTGACAAAAGCATTCCTTTGTGAGGGTAGTCCAAGGTGAGCAGGGCGAGATTTGAGAACGTTGAGACAACATTTGAATATTAAATTCTGCATTTAATAAGTATTGACTTCTTTACTACTCAAATTATATTCGATTGCCGAATTTCATCTCAACAGCCCTGGACAGGACGATGACATGGCATGGATATAGGGTTTTATCGTGAATCCCGTTGATCTTGGTGAATTTCCATTGTCAGGATAATCATGAATGCTATCCTAAAGTCTGTCTAGTTTGCTATCACGGTCCAGAATTTTATTTTGTGTGTCTTGCACAAATTAAAATATTTTAGTGACTTGAAGTGATAGCAGAACTTGAAGTCGCATTTTACACACATTTTTATGATCTTGAATCATGAATATTTTGGCCAGGACTTGCATTGTCTCGAGCCGAGTACGCACATTTGCCAGAAACTTGTCCTCTTAAGGCTGGATTATGCTTCCGTGTCGACACAACGCAAGGGAGCTTGCGGACCCCTTACGTCCTTGCGGACCCCCCTTGCGTCAACGCAAGGGCCTGACGTGTGCCTCCCAAAAATCCTCGACGCACGTCGAGGCAACGCCAACGCAACACCAACGCAGCGGCATCGGCTGTGATTGGTCCGCTAACTACATCCGCTGGAGACCGCTATCTGGTTTCCATTCATAAACACCGCCATTTAAACTTTTAAAAGGCTACTTTTATTGTTTTCACCTCGTTTTATTGTTTGCACCTTGTCGCTTTTGCACAAATAAATAAAACACCAAGTTCTGAAAAATTTTGGACGTTTAAAGCCGGAAAGTAAACAAATACGCTATAACGAGGCTACGACGATATACGCCAAGAGTCTCGGTCGGTCGGTCAGTCTTTACAAAAAACAAAGCGCCCTTTACCGGTGTGGCATTGAATTGCATTTCGACACGTAAACCCAACGCAGAACCATCACGGTCTCCAAGCAACTGCGTCGCCGTTGCGTTGCCGTTGCGTGATCACTACGCGGAAGCATAATCAGGCCTTTAGTAAAATGAAAAAAGGATAGAATTCAGCTTCCTCCCAACAAAAAGGTTTTAGAAGATATTTCATTTCACTCCAATCACACATATCATATGAGTGAATTATTTAACATGAAAATCTTCACTGATGTATATTGTATAATTGTTTGAGAACATAATGACACAACAACAGTCAATGGAAATCAGAATCGGCAACCCATTGAGAGCTGGATTTAAAATCACACCCAAAATCAAAGTGAGCAGCTTGTGACTTATCGGAGGTCCACCATAAAGGTCAGCCCACCTTAAGTGCACTGGAGCTGGAGCAGCCAAAGTTTGTCCTACTTGGAAAAAGCTGTCGTGAAAGTGAACATAGCCTAATAAATCTTTATGCAGGTAGACCATATGATATATGATCATCTTATTCCAGATGATTTATTACTAAAAGGGATGTTTACACAAAAAAGATGTCTCATCTGTAACACAATATAACAAATTGTTTCTTAAAAAAAAAAGGCAAAGTGATTCCAGTTCGTTTAAGTGCCATTTTAAGGGTTTTTAGCACATTTTGATAATCCTCAGGATGATATCGGGAGTCGCTATTATTTTAGCCAGTCATCGTGACATGAAATTGTCATAATCGTCCCATGCCCACATAACGTCATGGTTCCCTGACCGTAAGAATAGTACAAGCTATGATATCTATTTTGTTCTGATTCCTGCATTGGTGCCCTGATAACAGTCTCACACATGGAGAGTCGTACTAATGTCAGAGGGAAGCTGACGTTCCAGCTTTACATCCAGCTTTATGCATCCTCCAAAAATTGTCATTTCCAGAGTGCAGCGTGTAAGGGGAGAGAATAGTCCTGTTGTGGCAACGTCTTTGCATCTTGTTGCCAGTCACTTTATTGAATCCGCTGCTCCTGTCTGCCACTTCAGTCATCGATTTCAGACGCAGCCACAGTTTTGTCCAGAGCTCATGCTGGAAGTAGCTCACGATTGCGGCAACTTCCTTTCGTCTCATCTCTGTTGAAAGTTGCACATGTGCAGTACCAAAAATAACTTAGGTCCCGCCCCTTCCTGCAGTACCAATAAATAACTTAGGTCCTCCCCATGAGATTTCAGAAAAAATATGTACGTTACTCAATGGTGAGAAACAATGTGAAATAATGTTGGTGATCCCGTTTGAATTGTACCATGTGATGTTGATCACCAGCATTACGCTGTATTGGAGGCCTTTCCGATTCTGGCATCAGAACATTTCTGCTGCCAGTATGATGCCAGAGCAGGCAGCTCATAAGTATTAAATCATTAATAATGTCTGGCTGACGTCTCGCCAGGCGGATGCTCTATATCGACTTCATTGTAGCGCTCGGTTTTCTGAGCTGAACAGTTATGTTTCTGTTGGTACACTAGATCAACCCACAAAACCACATGACTTCCAATTCTTTTAGCCATTTCCTCTGCACAGTATATTCACTTTCTTATTGTGAGAACCAGAGTCACTTTCACGGTGAAAATGCAAGAAGCAACAATGTGACGATGTATTCATGGTCACACAACAACGTAGGACACACTGCACCTTATGTGTCCTGATGAATACAAGCTAGCTATCCAGTTGCATGTATACCAAGCTGCTGTATCACACGGCGTAGTATGAGCAGCTGTTACTCTGTGTTGTTGGTGCTGCAGCAGGATTCAGTGCCACAACAACATTCCACTGACACATCCAATTACTCTAAGTGTTGTCAGTTGCACTGAGCTGCTGGCTTGTAAAACTGGCTCTTACAGACGGGTCCGAATGCAAACGCTAACACGGTGATACAATCCTGTTGGTAATCTCCCACAAATGATGCAGATGCATGAAGTTATGGATAAATTATGGTAAATACGCTGGTTGTTTGTTGACAACGCCAGTGTTGGGTGTGTAACGCGTTACTGTAATCAGATTACTTTTTCAAGTAACTAGTAGTGTAAGGCATTACTCTACTGAAAATAGTAATAATATTACAATTTTCCGGGCTCGTTACTTGCGTTACATTTGCTAGTAGCTACCAGCTACTTCACCACACACGCATCACACAAAACAGCACGGAGGGAGGGAGGGGGAGGGGGGGGCGTGAATGGATCAGTGATTGGTTGGGGTTTGACACGAGGTATCATTTACCATCACCGATTGGTCGCCAGCGGCACCCGCTAGGACAGATGGGTAAAAAATGGAAGAGTCAACAAGTCCGGAGCATGTTGCTGCTGCTGCTGCTGCTAGCTCGCGTCCTGAAGAAGGCACCGCTCTGCAAAAAACCTTGTTCGACGGCTGGAAATTCAACCACTATTTTCAATATTTGCAACGAAAGGAAAATACTTGTTATAAATTTACAATCAAACTGATTGTTTGCACTAGACTGTTGATTAAACATTAAGGAAGTTAATATTTCTTTGTATTTGATTGCACAAGTACACTTGTTTGTATTTGCACTAGACAATGTTAATTGAGGAAGTTAAACAGCATGTAGGCCAGTCTGTTGTTGGGTTAATAAAGACCTTCAAGAAGACTCCTCCTTTGTCTGCTCTCTTTCCATCTTATGCATCTCAGGCAATTTTAGAGCAAGTAGAAAAAAAGTAACTAGTAATATAACTAGTTACTTTCTCCAGGGAGTAATATAGTAGTGTAAGGCATTACTATTTTTGAGAGTAATATGTAATCTGTAATATATTACTTTTTAAAGTAACTAGCCCCAACACTGGACAACGCACACCTCCGAGATGAATTGTTACGTTGCTGCCATAATGCTGATTGACCGTTCGGAACTGATTAATACAAAGAGTGTTGGTGTTCACCTTTTTGCTCCCCTGTGTTTCCATAGCGATGGCGGAGGCCCACCAGGCAGTGGCGTTCCAGTTCACCATAACGCCAGAGGGGATCGACCTGCGGCTGTCCTATCAGGCCCTGAACCAGATCTACCTATCCGGAGTGCGATCCTGGAAAAAACGAGTCAGCCGCCTTCGGGTGAGGATGATGATGGGAAATCCCTGTGTCTGTGCGCTTGTCCTTAGATTTGACATCCATGCTACCTAACCAGCCATCCAGATTTATATTATGGAAATGTCTCCATTTGAATGATTTAATGTCTGTGATGAGCCAGTCATTTCAGGGAGGAGAGATATGAGTTGTACTGAGTCACGGTGCCTAGAAGGCCTTATTACAGGCTGTAAATGTATTCCCAGCTGTATAGGTTAGGAGTGAAGAGCCTTTCCTAACATGTACTGACTTGCATTTTCCCCTTCTGAGGCGACAAACACACAGCTGTTAAAATGTGCACATGCAGCTGTGAGTGGTCACGCTCCATAACAAGTTTCACTCCTTACTGCTCCTGCAGAGTGAATGCCGTGAAGCCAAACGTTGTTCAAATGTATTTGTTTTGCCGAGTCAAGATTTGAAAGTCAAGATACGAATGTGGCATGTTTGCCCTTTTGGGGAGTGTGCAATCACCGTATTTGAAGACACAGTTGTTAAAACACTGGGCTTGAAGAATGAACTCACCACGTGTAGGATCGAGTGGGTATAAAATATCCATGTGATATTGGAGAACATTTTGGAAAAGGCTTTAGAGGGGAAATGCATAGGGAGTGTCAGTTTTTAAAAGTTTCACTCTGGATTTGAACATTTCCAAATTGTTTGAGTTGCAAAGCACCCTGATTTGCCGCAAGTAAAGAGGTGAATGTTTGACTGATGCCAATGCATTTTGTTTGTTCTTCTGTGGTAACAGAACAGGGTGATCAAGGGAGTGTACCCTGCCAGCCCTTCTTCTTGGCTCTTTGTCGTCATAGCGATCCTGGCCACCATGTACATGCGCTCGGATCCCAGCATGGGGCTCATCCAGAAGATACAGCAACACCTGCCACTAAGGTACACACAAACACCAAGAACCTGTCTTTACCTTCTTAAAGGGATAGTTTGGGTTTTTTGAAGGTACGTGAAGAACGTGGTTCTTTGAGGTACTCATCAATATTCAGTGTATTACCAGTAGTAGATGGTGGTTGGCTCGCTCCCAGTTTGGAGAACCAGGATGGGAACAAAGCAACGTGCTGCTGTGGATAGAGCAGCAAAATGTGTTTTAGACACAAAATCAATATTAGTGTACGCTATATTAGGAATATTTGACCACTTTACCATAGTCCATAACCAGTGGGTGATGTCACGGTGAGCACGTCCACTTCTTGTATATCTATGCTTCAGACAGCCATCTCCAGTGGTAAAGGAACTGTTATCTTATGCTCTCTTTAAAGCCAGACTCCTTTGACAGATAACAGCTTCAGGGAAGGCCTGGCTCTCAGTCTCCACTCTAATTCAAACACCCAAAGGTGTTCTATCGGGTTGAGGTCGGTCAAGTTCACACCAAACTCTCTCCTCCATGTCTTAATGGACCGCAATGGACGACTGTACACCAATGCACTGGTGTACAGTCATGTTGGAGCAGGAAGCGGTCATCCCCAAACTGATCCACAAAGTTGGGAGCATGGGATTGTCCAACATCTCTTGGTATGCTGAAGCATTCAGAGTTCCTTTCACTGGAACTTAGGGGCCAAGCCCAGCTCCTGAAACCCCCCCCCCACACCATAATCCCCCTCCACCAAACTTTAACTTTAACTTTATACACCTGTGGCCATGGAAGTGATTGGAACACCTGATTTAAATTATTTGGATGGGTGAGGCAATATAATGTGTATATACATCATAGTGCTGTTTTATAACAGCTGTGTGTATTGCCAATAAGTAATGAGCAATTGCAGTTTGTCCACGAGAGAGTAACAATTTAAAGAAGAAAAAAACAAATCTGCATAATTTAAAAGAGCATTGGATGAATTTTTTTTTCAACCTAAATTCCGACATCAACATCTGCCTTAACTTGTATTTGCAATAATAATAGTTTATAAAAAGTATTATGATACTCTGCTGTATCGATATTTTTGTTCTCCAACTGCTATTGTTACGACACATAGAAGAGCAAACTCTTCATCACACATCAACAATATCGGATCTAAAATACTATTAGGTATGACATTTTCTTCTACAGTAGTAGATGTGCAGTAAAGATGCGTATAGCTACAATTGGAAAATAGACTTGGAAGGAAGTAGGTGAGAGTTCAAGAGCCGGCACCACACCCACACCGCCACAGAATGTTTTATTTGTTTAGTTCAGACTGTCCCCATTCCTCAAGGCAGTTTCTTGGACTGGACGGACGGCATTTTGATGTTGAGCTTTCAACTGGCAGCGGCTTCAAGTAGACTTCAACCTATTGACTGTTGCCGGTCTAGTTCTGACCCCCTTTAAAGCACCACATCTTGTGTGCATCAGTGTCCTGCAGTGTTAATTTAGCAGAACTCATTCTACCTGGTTTAACCTCCGTTCACTGCTGTTCATGTTGAAACGGTGTAAAGACAGTATCTGAGTTTATGGAATTCAACCTTGTGAGAACCCCAGCATTGTTTCTTTTGTCTAAAATGACTGTATTACTCTCATGAAAACCATTCAAATGTGTGCATTGAGATCAAATCACGTCTGCTTCTGAAGCTAGAAACAGATTCTGGGTTCACTTGTTGATCTCCAGCTGCTTCCAGTTTATGTAAGCGGCCCTCCAATGCTGTGAGACAAAAACGGAGCCAAGTGAGCCGTTTTTGAATGTTGCTGAAGGTTATTTCGCCTGGAAAAATAGTTCCTTACAACAACTGAATTTCAAGCTTGAATTTGAGCTAAAAGGAGGATTTTAAACGGCAATCTGATGGACCATTGCTTCTTCAGGCCACTAGATGGCACTGAGTACTTGGTGCAGTCATGAGGAAAGTCAGCGGGATTGACAGGAAATTGGTAAAAACAAAACACATTTTGCTGCAATAAACATGATTGAAGTCAGTTGAACAGAGTGAATAGTATCTTGTCAGACTAACAACATCATTAACAGTTTACAAAAAGGAATACATTGCATTTGGATCCCAGCATATCACAAAATGTTTAAAATGACAATAAGATGATATTGAGACTTAGTATGGCGATGATAGCGTAGTGCCTTTTGATGTTTCTGGTGACGCCTCTACTCAACAATGAGCCCGAGTGATCGCTGTGCTGAGTTCTGATCTGATAACAAGCTGTACGCCTCTCTGTGGCAGTGACCGGCATCATTCTCTTATGTGGAAGACAACATCAGCTTTGACAACAAATTAATAAATACATTGATATAAATATACTGAATTGTTATTTAGTATTAAAATAATTAGTCGTACACCAGCGACTTTGTTGAAAATCCTAAAATATAACCCATAATACAATTCAAGTGTAAAGTTTTTAAATGCAGCACTGAATTGGTCAAAATTAAACGGCAATTAAAATTCCAGTATATAATGTATGTCGTTTATATAAATGTAATTGACTAGATGACCCATCTGATATTACATCCCTAACTTAAATAATAAAACCCTGTTGGTTTATTACTTATTTATTAAATATCTAAATAAATTTGATCTGACTATTTTTCTACTGTCCATACACATAATATTATACTCTGGTTTCTACAGGGTTTTGTTTTTGCCTGCTTTGTGTGATTGTGGGGGGAAATAAATCTCAAATTCTCTCCCTCAGTGACCCAGCAGATGTCGCTGTAGCACTTTCCTAGCGTTTATTTGTTTCCTCATATGAGTGAGATGTGAGGAGGAGAGCAATGGATGCAGAACTCATACATAATTTTCCAAATTATTTTTAAAAGGAGCTGCATTCTTCGTCTCACCTGTGTTACTTAAGATCTATTTCACAAGTGCATCTGATTCTAAGCTAATGAAACGTGTGACAAACGTTTTTTATTGCTGCTCCTAAAATGTCTGAACCAGTGTGGTGTTTTCAGCAGCGATTGTTCTTTCCCCTGTCTCTGTCCAGTCTGCACGTCTCGCTCAGCACCCAGGGTCAGACCATGCTGTCGGCGCTGGTCTTCAGCACTCTCCTCTGGCTCTCCCTCATCCTCGCGCTCCGTTTCTGCCTCAAACTGCTGCTCTCCTACCACCAATGGATGTTCGAGCAGCACGGCCGAGTTTCCAACACCACAAAAGTCTGGGTGGTAAGCTATCCAACGTTGATGTAGTGTGATGGTAACTAACCCAGCATTATGTACCAGCATGCATTGCCCTGAAAAACGGCAGATGGACTAGAGTAGAGTGACCAACACAATTGAGACAAATGAATCCATGAGTTGTGGCGCCAAATTCATATATTTATGTCATCAGGGCAAAACAAACGTCCATTGAGTACTTTGTATTCACTGAATAATGGGCAGCATGTACCGTGTACCGTGTAGTTATTATGGCTGGTCCAATAGCCGCTGTAGGTTTGGCATGTTTTATTATTTTGCAGATGAGCTCTATGTAAAACTCCATAGATAACAAAGTGATTCAGTGAGTGATATTGATGTTGAAAATTGTGTCTCTTTCAGACTCTGCTGAGGTTACTGTCAAGCAGGAAGCCTCTGCTGTACAGCTATCAAACCTCCCTGCCTCACCTGCCTGTCCCTCCCATCAAAGACACACTGAGCAGGGTGGGGCACACACACATCGTATATTCACTGGCACATACTTGTACTATATCAATGAATGTTTCATAACCATTTCTTTTTTTAATTTCTCTCAGTATCTGAAGTCAGCGCGCCCTCTGTTGACTGATCCAGAGTATAACCGGATGAATGAACTCGCCACTCAGTTTGAGTCTAACCTGGGGAACCGCCTGCAGCGCTACCTGAAACTCAAAGCCCTGTGGGCCACCAACTATGTAAGCATACCCCGTCACACATGCTGAAACTACTCGCTCCATGACCAGTTAGTACTCTGCAACAATGTTCAACCGGTGAAGTTTCCTTCACCTTCACTTCCAGCCAGGTTTGGATCTGGCATGTTGATTGGATGAAACAAGGTATTGGAAAATGATGACCTCACCGTCTTCACTATATTCGGATGTTTTTGCATACGGGCAGTGAGATTTTGTTGCATGTGTGTCATGCAATGGTTGTTGACGTTTTCTTCTGAGGAGTGGCAATAATGGCAATAATCTAAGTATTGCTCTACATACCTATTTAATAGACTGCAGCGACGCCACTCAGTCTCAAAGTATCCTCAGGCTAACTCCAACTAATTCAATAACTGTCCATAGTCAGCGTACCTTTTAACGGGAAAAAAGGAAGAAACCTCAGGGAGACACTTAGTCAGAGCAGCAGTAGCAGCAGAGGACGGTAATGGCAGACAGAATAACAAGTAGAACATGATTACCACGAAAGATAACGGCATCAGTCTGTATAAAACAATAATGATCAAAGTAAAGCAGCAATATTAGGACAGTAAATCATCCAAATATGCCACGGTCAAGCTGCACCTGCTAGTGGAAGCTCAAAGGCTCATGGGAAAAAGTGCACTCCTCACAAAAAGTTAGGGATATTTGGCTTCCGTCGGAAATGAATGGAAAATGTAAAGAGTTCACCTGTAAAGGTCATAGTGCATTTGAGGTTCATCCTGAAATTTGACCTGAAAGCCGGATATCCCTAACTTTTTCTGAGTCATGTATATTATCGGTGGACTTTGGTGCATCTGAACGAACCCTTTAAACTACCAATGTCACACTTAAACAAACCAACTCAGCCATCGAGGCAGCGGTAAACCAGCAACCAGTTTTCGGTACAATTAGTTGTAATTGTTTCATTCTGATAAATTAAATAAATGGCCAGTTTTCTGCTCAGCGGAGAGTTAGAAAGCTTTACGCACTCGGTAAAAAAAAAAAAAAGAAGTAATCTTCAACTGTATAGGAAGTAATTGTCTTGTTTTGCCCTGTTATGGTTCCAGGTGAGCGACTGGTGGGAGGAATACATCTACTTGAGGAGCCGAGGTCCTATAATGGTCAACAGTAACTACTATGGCATGGTAACCAACCGCCTTTCCACATTATTACAGTCAGTCTTATATCATATGTGTGTGTGTATATGTGAAAGCACCTCTTTATTTTTCTTGAGTCCTGTTCTTGCTTCCTTCCTGTTTTCCTCTAAGGTTGCGGCTAGAACGGATCGGTCTTGTGTGGAAAAGAATCAAATGTTCATGTGTTTATGTGGGGCAGACAGACTTCAGTCATTGAGTAATCCAGTGTCTCCACAGGGTGCATTTTCACTTCCCTTTTCGATTGAAAACAGTGAGTGATTTGCTTCAGATTCAGGATCTAGTAGTTTGATGGAGTCACGAGTCCAGTTCACGATTAAATTTATCATTGCTTATAATCTTAGAATTACAACGAGGAAGTTTCACTTTGTCTTCATATTGGCGGCCCCTGTAGACAAAAGCCTTCCTGTATCCGGACACCAGAATCCCTTCAGAAAACCTCTCATTTTACTGCGGCAGGGTCTGACAGTCTGGTTCTCCCATGACTCACTTCCCTCCAGCGGGCCCAGCAATACTTCCTGGGCCTCCAGCTGTCTGGTGTCAGTGTTCCCTCCCGGTGATCTCCCGGTGGATCTCTGACCGCAGATCGAAGGAGGCAGCAAAGCCAGATCTGGGCTGGTCGCTGCTGGAGGCCCTGCTGGTGTCTGAACTGAAGGAATCAGACTTTGCCTAAATCCCACTCCGGTGGCACCAATGACACACATTAAGAATAACTAACATTCTATAGAAATAAATAATCATCTTGCTGATTGTTGTTCTGATTACAAAAAGAACAGGACAGATCCTTTCTAGCGTGAACTTCCTTCACAACCCTCTCATCGTCTTTTTCTTCTTTACAGTTGAATACGAGAATCGTATTACATATTACTCTTCCTCCATTTGCACTTATGTTTTCAAAAGTGTACATCTTTGATTTTGAGCGTCCCGTGCTTGCTTTCCAGGACTTCCTGTATGTGACCCCGACCCCGGTGCAGGCGGCCAGGGCCGGCAACACCATCACTGCCCTGCTGCTGTACCGCCGCAAGGTCAACCGGGAGGAACTCAAACCGGTAAGAACGCTTTGCGTTGTGTTTGTTTTGTGGGAATGATGTTTACCGTGTAGGCGTAGTGATCCAAGCCATCTATCTTATACGTGGTCAACATTGGAGCATGTGAGCAGGAACTATTAGTCATATCAGTGCTGATATCAGTGGATACAGTCGATAAGGTGCTTTTTATGATGGATGTTGAGCAACAAATGCTCACTAAATGTGCTGAAAACTCCCAGTCCCAGATCAGAAACCTTATGTTTTTAAAAAAAAAACAATCAAATGATAAGGTCTTCCTGCATAAATAAAGGATGTCTCACACGTAGAGGTCAGATTCAAGTATGACGTCAAACATTTTCTCTAAAAATAATCATTTTGAACAGAATAAAACGATATGAATATGAATCACAGCTGCCATGGAGCTTCTTTGCTGATTGGTGTACATTTTGTATAAATATGTGTGTTTTTTTTTGTTAAAACATTTGGACCTAACCAAGATCAAAGCGGGATCACAATGTTGTCATCGGAAAAAAAATGGTGCCATGGAATAGTTTTACAACACATTTTCTGTCCGTATTGAGCGAACGTGCCACAGCCATGAACCGGTCCGCAGTGTGATCCTGTCTGGAAACTCCTCACCAGTTTGTCTTGCTTGTACATGCATGGCCTTTATTCTGGAAACAATCCCTCCAAAGAGAATGTTCCAATAAATATTCATACTAGACGTATGTGTCTCTGTCAGAGTCGTGTTCCCGGCACGGTCATCCCTCTGTGTGCCGCTCAGTGTGAGAGGATGTTCAACACAACACGCACACCAGGAGACGAGACTGGTAACACACACACACACACACACTCTAATGCAGTTCAATATATATTTGATGGAGTCTGCAGACACGTGATCCCAGTGCTGCCACCCTCCCTTCCTCCACAGATGTGCTGCAGCACTGGCAGGACAGTGAGTTTGTGGCAGTGTACCACAAGGGGCGTTTCTTCCGCCTGTGGGTTTACCGCGCCGGCAGGCTGCTGTCTCCTAGGGAGATCGAGTACCAGATCCAGAGGATCCTGGATGATGCTTCTCCCCCTCAACCTGGAGAGGAGAAACTGGGAGCGCTCACTGCTGGAGACAGGTAGGAACTATAGGAGGCCAGCTAAACACTGGAATCTATCGGTTCAGGTTTTTATTAATGCAGCAGTAATGGCTGAATGCATGGGTTACTCTTGGGTGGTTCACATCAGTATTATTTATAAAAACCCCAGCTGGAAATCAGATGTTTTTTTTCCATTGTGCAAGATGAGAGACTATGTGGTTTCACACTTAACTAAACAATGACTGAGTCTTTCTTGACTTGCCAAGTCATCTTTCAAATTCACAAGCGTTTAATTAATGGTACAATTCAAAAGAAATGTGGAACAGCAAGGGGCATTATTTTGCCTCTATAAAAACCCCCTTAAAACCTACATTTACATTTTTTTCCCTTTACAGCATAAAATGATTTTATTCTATCAGACGTTTTAGAGCCCTGCCTTCGAAACAGTCCTTTTGTTCCCACCAGATTGAGCCATTGAGCACCAAAATCAGTGCTGTTGCTAATCATTGACGTGTCACACTAGCAAAATAAAAATGTTCCCGTAGCATTTAGTACACTAAAAAGAATGAACAAAAACAGCATTATGCCGACTGTGAAAAGCGACGGTCGCCTTTTCCCCGAGCCTACTGGGTTGCCCTGAAGACACACATAGAACGTCACCATTGCCACACTACATTTCCCAGCATGCACACATACCAGCTGCCTTCGCGGCGGCGTTACACCCCTGGAATAGCGACAAATGCACTCGGACGTAAACAACCACCACACACGTCAGTTCAGTTAACAGCATTTATTTTACAAAACAACACAGCGAACAGGGAAACACTGATTCCGCTCCATAATTCACTCCGTAACAATACATTTCCTCGAGAAACAAACGCACCCGACTACTCACAGTCTTCCGGTCCGTCTGCATACTGGTCTGTGTGGAAGCGTGCGCCACATCGGGCCAGTTCCTTATCTGCTGTCCCGGGACGGTGGAATGGGGTTTGCGAGGGGCAGGGGGGGTGATGTGTAGGCGTGCATACGTCATTGACGTTGGTGAGGGTTGATGTGTTGTTTTTGGATTGCACTGGTAGTGTTCCGTCCCGTATGTGAGTTGGGGGTGCGGTACCTCTTTCCCACACCGACATACTGTTATTTGAAGGGTTGCATTTCTGAAAAGGAATTTAACTCAATAATATTAATATGTTATATGATTGTAGTTTTAGTTGTGTAGTTGACTCTTTTTTTTTTGGATGTGAATCTGTGTTATTTGAGGCTCTGTAGCGCTACAGAATTGGCCCGAAGGAAATAGAATCGACCTTGTCAGTCGCATTTAAGATGCTAGAAACAAGCTGAGGTGTGTCTGATCACTGGGTGGCACCAGAGTACACCCACCTCACCAATCCAATGCTTATTTAATGTTCCAAGATGTATTGCACACAGTTGATGTTCTAATCCATGGTCCAAGATCAGATTTAGCTCTTCAAACAAATGTAGGGGTCACAGGTCAGCATAGTTCTATGTTAATGGATTGTTCCAGGAAACGTGTGACGTGCAGCATGATCCACTCCATGTGTGCGGAGTCACCCGAGCTTACAGATCTCCGTGTGAGCTGGAGATTGTGCTTATGTCAGTGATATTTCTTCAGTAGTTGAGGAAGCTTTGGCTAAACGTCTTGTTATTAGTTGTATCACTTCTTGTTAGTTCTTGTATCACTTCTATCACCAGACGTTTTGACCCTGCCTTGAAGCCACCACTGACTTTTTTCTTTCTCCCTGGGTCAAACCGACAGATTTCACTTCTCTTTTGTTTGGTTTTGTGCTCCACATTTATCTCCACCACCACTCTTATATAAGAAGTGCATCACAGCAATGGAAGCCTATCACATTGGCTACAGCTCTGTAATGCATCATGTTCCAAGTTAGTATTCTTAATTCATCTTGATATGCTTTTTTGAAGACTCATAGTTGAAAGACTGCCTCGTGGGTTTTGTACTGGGTTTAAGCACCCGGCCATTTGTGATCGACATCTAGCTATTTTCTAAAGCATGCGCTGCTTATAGATTGATTTTCTGTTCTAGGGATGATAACAACATGAATTCAACTTGTACTATATTATAAACTTAGATAGTTCTAGCCATGGACTGCATATAAGAAGTGGTCCACATGGCCTCACCTATTGGTTTGTGGACTACTCAATCCTCAAGTTCGGCATTTTGATGCAATTTCATGTCACGATTATAATATTATACCATTAGAAACGCGTTGGTTTTAAAGGTTTAGAATGAAGGCACTTGTGACTGGATGACAGCTGGGCGTTGTAGTTTCTTGATCTCACTTGTTTTTTTACTTTGTCCACCAGTCAGTGATGGATTAGCTGTCAGAAGTAAAATGTAAATCTCTGCTGGTTGCTATTCACACTTCTGACATTCATTGGACATTGGAAAGGCGCTGAAAGGCGCTGATAAGTCAGAATGAGAGAAGGATTCGGACCTTCTTCACAAAGGATGCAACGCAACTCTTGGTCCAAGCACTGGTCATCTCCCGCCTTGACTACTGCAACTCTCTCCTGGCCGGACTCCCGGCCTCTGCGATTAAACCATTGCAGCGTATCCAGAATGCTGCAGCACACCTTGTCTTCAATCTACCCAAATTCTCCCATGTGACCCCCTCCTCCGTGACCTCCACTGGCTCCCTGTTGCAGCACGCATCCAATTCAAGACGATGACACTGGCCTTCAGGGCCATCAATGGAACGGCACCTATCTACCTTCAAACACTGGTCAAACCTCATGCCCCGAAGCGAGCACTTCGCTCCTCTACTTCAGCTGGCCGGCTGGTACCACCATCGCTGAAATCAAACAAATGTGGCTCAGCAAAGTCCAGACTCTTCTCTGTTCTGGTCCTCAGTGGTGGAACGAACTCCCGACTAATGTCTCACCTGTTCAGACTTCACCTCTACTCCCCCCCAAAAGAAAACAAAAAAACCCTTACCTATAGCACTCTGATCTTAGCACTGTTGCTCTTGAAGTACTACTTTACTCAGATGAGGACCTAACACTTGTTCTATTTTTAGCTCTTACTTTATCAGCAATGATACGTTGTGGTTTCTTTGTTTCCTTCTTTTGACAAATGTACTTATTGTAAGTCGCTTTGGACAAAAGCGTCTGCTAAATGACCTAAATGTAAATGTAATACATTTCTTAAATCATTAGTCAACCGCCTATAAGTAACAGATATTATCGCCTCACAGATATGACCCCCGTCATTTGCTTTTCTTTCTGATGATCATATATCATAACGTCTCGTTAGTTAGCTAGCTAGACAGCTTACCTTGATAACGATGACTGATGATCACACATCTGAAGTGTTGTTTGTGTGCGTCGTCCCTCTCTCAGGGTTCCTTGGTCTCAGATGAGGAAGCAGCACTTCAGCTCCGGCGTCAACAAGCGCTCACTGGATTCCATCGAGAGGGCAGCCTTCTTCGTAACCCTTGACGACGAAGAGCAAGGCATGAGGGGAGAGGACCCGGCAGGAAACTTGGACCGCTACGCCAAGTCCATACTGCATGGCAAATGTTACGATAGGTGAGGAGGATGAATGGGAAAGACATTAGATGGCGACCAGAGATACATTATGACAATATACTGATGAAGTCTCTGAATACTCCTAAACTGTGAAACACTATACAATATCAATATTAAGATAAATTGTTGGCAGAGAAGTGGTGTATTTAATATCATACCTACATCCCAAACAATGAAAAGCTATTATTTTTCTCATTCTTGGGAGACCATAAAACTAGTCAGGAAAAACACATTTATTAACTAAAACTATAGCACCTATTATGCATTTCTGCTTTTCCCATTTTCCCTCAGTGTTCTATAGTTTGTCGTCGTATAAAAGGTCTCCAGAGTGTTGAAGCCTAAAGTCCACGACCAAACGGAAACTCTGCTCCTGAACTCATTCCATCACCTCAATTGAAATGCTGCCTTTTCTCCCATAAAGTGATGATGTCACCAAGTAACTCATTAGCATAATATCTGCCCAGCCGCTAGTTAGTCCCGCCCTCAAACAAAGCTAGTAAGAGCGGATCTGAGCGTGGAGATGCATGTTTTACGTGAGTACAAACGTGAACGTCCTTCGTCTGGACTTCTAGAAGAAGTGTTTTTAACTTAAACAGGTAAACAGATAATTTGACAATTTCCTCTCACCGATCACAACAAGAGCCTGGAAGACGTTCAAATTAGGCAGTCGAAAATGTCAAGTATAACCCCGCATTTTTCTAACGTGTACCATTTCAAGCCCTCGCAGCTTCTCACACGCCACCATTTACCAGGTGCAACCAGTTAAGTCAGGGTCTGAGCCTTGGGGGGGCGGGGGGCATTGGGACTTTTGACTGGACTGCAGGTTGCAGTAATAAAAACAAGATCATATTTCCTCATGTTCCCCCTATCTGTTTCCCTCAGGTGGTTTGATAAATCCTTCTCCATTGTGATCTACAAAAACGGGAAGAGTGGACTAAATGCAGAGCACTCCTGGGCTGATGCACCGACCGTGGCTCACCTTTGGGAGGTGTGTGTGTGTTGTGTGTGTGTGTTGTGTGTGTGTGTGTGTGTGTGTGTGTGTGTGTGTGTGTGTGTGTGTGTGTGTGTGTGTGTGTGTGTGTGTGTGTGTGTGTGTGTGTGTGTGTGTGTGTGTGTGTGTGTGTGTGTGTGTGTGTGTGTGTGTGTGTGTGTGTGTGAAGGCATCTTTTTTGTATCCTAAATGTGAATTTACTATTTTTCTCATGGAAAGTGTAACAGTTGTTTTTGCCAAAGTGAGAGAACCTTTTCCAAGAAATGCCGTGGAGGTTTAGAATAGAAACGTCAAGAGAAAATGCAGCACAGATAATGACACAGCTGCTTAGCATCACTTGACTTCTGCTTTTGCTTCTACCGCTACACAACTGGAGTCATATTTTTGGGATGCTGTAATAATAATAAAAAAGAATCCCACATAATAAGTTGTTTGTTGGAGGACATCTGTCGGCTCTTTATCCTTCCATGAAGGGCAAGTACTGCTGACTGAAATGTCGTTGCTCTCCCACCAACAGAGCAAAAATCTGACAAAAGATTGAAACATCTGAAGTGTGTGGGCGCATCGCTGAGCTGTGAAGTAGTGCATGTGATTTGATCTAAGAGGTTAAAAGGGCATTTTTCACTTCAGCTAGACTTAAATATGTGATGCACCCGTGTATCTTATGTGCTCGGCTGAACAGGGGAAACATAGTAGTTGTGTACAAATGTCTGAGCGATGATGGAAAAGCCACTGTGTGGGTTTGCTCAAGCGCTGATCGGCCGGTGACACTCCACTGTGAATGCTACATGATCACACCTACTGCGATGAAGACCTTTTGTTGAGATGGAAGTGGAATTTTCCAAAACGTATTTTTCCGATACTTATTTTACTTAGTTACCAACTCTTTCGTGACTTAATCATTCATTCCATTGTTCGCCTTTTTATAAAAAAAATTAACTGCAAGGAACTTTTCAATAATTATTGAAATAATTGAATACCCCTCGGTGACCAACATAAACAAAGAGACCCTTATCAAGAGGATTGGCTATATCCGTCCATTGTCTACCGCTTATCCTGTATTCAGGGCAGCTGTCATTGGAAGGAGGGGTACCGTGGACAGGACGCCACACACATATATATACACATACAAACTCTGGTGCTCAGAAACACATGGGCCGCCAAAATCGGCACAAAATGAAAGTTCCTGGTTTTTACTTTAAAAATGAATTGTTGGGTGATTCCAGTTGTATTGCCAAGGTCGTTGTATGTTAACACAAGCATGTCTCCTTCTCAGTACACCCTGGCCACGGACGCCTTCCAGCTGGGCTACACCGAGGACGGCCACTGTAAAGGCGAGGTGGACCGCTCACTACCCCTTCCCCAAAGGCTCTTCTGGGACATCCCCACAGAGGTACATTCACCCTGGGAAATGGACTTTTAGACACTCGGGTCCTAACAGACCCCGTGTGTGCACAGGGTTTCCCGCAGCCCTTTAAGGCGGCTGCCTTAACAAAGGGTTGCCGCCTAAACTAACGTCTTAAAAAAAAAAAAACAACGATATACTAGCGATATTCGCCGCAGTGTTTCCCCTGCCATTGTACAGAAAAAAAAAATCAATAATCATTTACATTAGGAGCGCCTGCACAGTGTAGACTTGCTTCGCAAGACGCACGGCCGCAACAATCCTCGCCGCTTGCTCCCGCTACGTTCTTCTTCGTGTACTTTACGCGCTTGATGTTGTTCTGATGCCGCTCTGCCTCGTTAAACCACCACGATGCCGCTTTCTACTTTGAAAACACGGAACGTTGACACTGTATTTCAATAAGCTGTTGCACTCTTCAGACTTGTGGTGTGAGCGGAACCGGACCGGACCGGTACTTTTATAATAAAAATGCCGCTGTGTGTCTCCGTCCAAAATCCGCTGCGCTCGCGTTGCCTGCTCGCACAGATCCGCTCGTGCTCACATGCGCTGATGCAGGTCGAGTGTTGTCGAGAAATATATATGCAGAGACGGCGCTCCTTCAAAACAACATCAAGCCATGTGTGTAGTATTAGGACGTGTAACGTATGTTAGTGATGCGCGGGTCAGCTTTTTTTCCAACCCGCGGGTCCCGCATCTATAAAGTAATTTGACCCGCCCCAGCCCGCCCCGCACCAGCACATCTATTTTCACAGCCCGCCCCGACCCGCCCCGCCGCTATTAAATGGGCCATACAAATTTATTCAATATGAAAAATAGCTCTGAGTGACATAAAACTGGCAACAATAAATTTAAATCCCGAGCCAGTATAAAAATAGGTTAAACAATATAAATCATGAAATAACATCAGGTGAGGCTTGCGTTTTTATAGATTTCGTTTTATTAATTTATTAGGCTATTTGTAACAAACATTACATTACAAAGTAGGCTAATAATAACAACAACACTAGCCTATGTAATAAACACTTTGCCTAACTGTAAATTTAATAAAACACCGAGTCATTTCACTGTAAATCCTAATAAAACACTTAGTAATTTCACTGTAAATTTAATAAAACACTGAGTCATTTCACTGTAAATGTAATAAAACACTTAATCATTTCATTGTAAATGTAATAAAACACAGTCATTTCAACGAAACAATTTTCAACAACAAACAGCTCTGCAAATTAGGCAAAATGAGGCTTTTACAAACAACCTGTTTTTCTCATAGCACATAATAGGCCACCGAATTCTGTTCCGCATATGGCTATTTTTATCTAGGCATTGACATTTTAACGTGCACTATGCAAAAAAAGAATAGCATCAACTGTGCCGGGATTTAGTCTGTTTCGCCTGGACTCGAGCACCCGACCGGCCGAGCTGAACGTACGCTCGCTCGATGCACTCCCCCAAACTGTCGATTTAGTCTGATTTTCTTTTGTTTTGAGTTTATAAATCCCCGACCTTAATCTCTCCCTCACCTCCTCCATCGTCTTCTTCTTTTTTAAATCTTTTGTTTTGGCCGTTGCTCTTGGCGCTCTCGTGACGTCAGACGTGCACAGCCAAGACAATAGGCTACAATATTTTAAATTTTTTATGACCCGCCCCAGCCCGCACCGCAAATAAAGTAAACATTTCTTGACCCGCCCCGCCCCGCCCCGCGGGACCCGCGGGCCACGGGCCGGCCCGCGCATCACTAACGTATGTACAACCGGCTAACGGGCCAAAGCCCGTCTGGGCTGAGCAGTGTGAATGCAAACCCCCCCGTCAGACACCACCTTAACTAGCAGATTTTCTGGGGGAAACACTGGTGCAGTTGTTATCATATCGCATGTTAAGAAAATGCCTGAATGTCAATGTTTCATTCCCTGACTTGTACCTGTCTGTACAAGAACTCATGAGGCCAAACACCATGACATGCCAACCAACACACATCAGTGGTTTTGTGGAGTTATTCCAACTGACCTGCTTGCAAGAAACGAGACAATTTCACGTCAGGGTTATCCCGGCCAAAGTAATTCACAATATTATCCTGATCAAATGAAAATGGGCTTTAACACTTAAAATGGCACTAATACATACTGACCTTTATGAGTTTAATACACGTAGTACACTGTTTACACGAAATAATCAGTTTCTCTCTGTAACTGTGTGCGTGTTGAAGAGGGAAGAATGAATATGCAGCCCTGCATGCACCATGCTGATAGTGAGCCACTTCCTGTGACTCACTATCACTAGAAGAATGTTTGAGCAGTAAACAAGAGATTGAGATCATAAACGTGAGTTTATGATCTCAATCAAGTCTAGTTTCAAGAGAGAATCACCTCACTCCATTGGCTTGATGAAGGTCAGGTGTGGGGAGCCTTCATATACCCTCTGTGCTGACTCGTTCTCTCACCATCAGAGGTAGTGAGAGGTTCTCCCTGTTGTCGGTGGTCTTTGAGTGTATCTCTTGTCATTGTCTGTATCCCAGTGAATACTAGTGCTTCTGGAGAGTTTGTTCCTCCAGCCCTTTTGTTTCTCAAAGGTCTCCCCCTCTGCCTTTGCCTTTTTTAGTTTTGTCTTTTCTGGGACTCCTGGACAATTTTGTGTGAGCTGCTTGGCAGCGGTGGTTTAGTTGATCATCTTCGTGCTTTATTCCCCCCCCCCCCTCCCTTCCTTACACAAACAAACCAGAAAGCAGATAATCGTTTTTTACAGCTTTAAATCAGGGGAAATAACCCGCACTGATATGCTTATTTATGGCCTTAAATACAGATCTAGAAGATCTATCTATATAATCAGCAGATGGAATTATTAGTCGTTTAGCTTTGAAATCATGTTACAATCACATATCTGTGATCATAAAATCTTGCGTTTTGCTTTCAAACAATGAAGGAACAAAGTGGACGAAGACTCTCGGCTAATGGTTCCAAGTTGAGTTTAACGGGTTAGGTGTGAAAGCCGACCGCGGTCCAGAAGCTAAAGCAGGAACGGTAAACACTGGCTTGGTGTTTCCCTGTTTTCATATTGACTTTTGGAGATAAAGTCATGTCTCACTGTTACATTAGTTTTGGCAGGAACCTGCATGGACCAGGCTTTTGTAAAGCGTTTTGAGCCACTCCCCTAAAATGAATGCACGTTCACCACAGCATGTAGCATGTATCAATATGTAGCTGGTTGTAGTGGAAAGAAGAAACAATTGAAGCATTTCAGACTTCCTGCTTCTGTATCCAGGCTAAAGGTTTGGCTCCCACGCCAACACGGCACACAGGAGCTGTGTTCGAAATCATTCACTCATTCACTCACTCCCTATCCCCTACATCGTGTATATGATATAGTGCACTACATCATGTACACGATGTAGGGTACGACGGGAGGAGAATTTGGACACTACACGGGTCATTTTCTGAACGTGGTTACGTCAGCAGATGCGCCAGATACTCATGTGACGTGAGTGGGCGCGCCGAGCATCATGTAAACATACCTGACGGTATAAAGATGTGATTCTTCATGGCGGTTGTGTTTCTTGGTCAATAAAACTGTTGAAATATCAATGGTGTGTGAGTTTGGTTTTGTCAGCTACTGTTTTGTGTCCTCGTCATGAGCTGTAAATGCTCAGGGTTGCGCACAAGCTGTAAGATACGTAGCGCGTGCGAACTAACGCTAGTGGTCAGTAGCTATTTAGCTCGTAGCTAAGTAGCTAGTTGTCAGTAGCTATTTAGCTCGTAGCTATCGGCTACTTGTGTATCGGCACGGCAGCATTGCATTGTGGGATACGGGAGCACAATGTAGTGTACATCGCTTGTTCACTCAATGTTGCGGTGCATTGTGGGTATTTTGTCGTCCACTACATAGTGGATGAAATCAGCCACGGAGAATTCGAACAACACTACAAAATGGCGAACACACTATATAGTGCACTACATCCGTGATAGGGGGCGATTTCGAACACAGCTAGGGAGTGCAGTGCAAACAGCTATTTATGGAGTGCTAACAGCAGCAACGGGGCTGATAGAGCTATCTGTTTTATAGATAGCTATCTGTTTTATAGATAGCTCTACCAGAGAAGCTCTGTTACACCGCACACGGAGGGAATGTGACTTTATTTATCCTTAGAGGCAAGTGAGAAAAGAATTCTGGTGATCCATAAAAACACAATGAATGCTTTTAATCCTAGTGGGGAAAAAAAGGTACGCACATTCCTTATTTTTAGATCACAACTTTTGTGTGGAAAGTGGCATGTGCATCTTTCAGAAATTCTAAATATTCCCTTTTTTATGCTGGTGTCATGGCAGGGAACAGTCTTCCACTACCCATAAAGTCTTTCCATATGAGAGGGGCTTATAGAAGTCACGTTTGGGCTTTTTCATGGAACAGAGTGACGGATGTACAGGGATTTTTTTGCAATATTGTAATTTATTCGTTGTTTTCCGATTTTTAAAAATGGGTGAAATATTTAAATGCTAGAATTGTTGTTTTTTATTTTCCATTGAATGTTTTTTCTCATTGATCAAAAATCGAACGGAATAATTCAAAAGGAAACAATAAACATAGCTAAAATATCAATACTATAAGATATGTGGCACAATAGATGATGAAGTCAGTTCATGAATATCATTGGCAAGAGGTTTCTATTCTGACGGATTCATCTTAAAATCATTCTGAAATGGACAGGAAGCTTTCTCTCCCAATTACAAGGAAGTGTGCGTTTCTCCCAGAGATGCTGCTAGCTCACCGAGCCAGCTTCTATCTGAGGATGAATGACTGAATCATCTTCATAATGAAGTTCTACATTAAGCAAGACCTCACAGTGAGAGCAGTCACTGGTGGTGAAGGAACATGTCCATGGGTGACATTCCTGCCATTCTGTTGGCATGTTGGAACATGGGGATTTATTCAGAGAGGGGTGTGTGTGTGTGTGTGTGTGTGTGTGTGTGTGTGTGTGTGTGTGTGTGTGTGTGTGTGTGTGTGTGTGTGTGTGTGTGTGTGTGTGTGTGTGTGTGTGTGTGTGTGTGTGTGTGTGTGTGTGTGTGTGTGTGTGTGTGTGTGTGTGTGTGTGTGTGTGTGTGTGTGTGTGGTACAGTGGGATTATTGTTCTATGTGACTTTAATTGCAGCATTCAAAGGGCAGAGAGAGAAAGCAGCCAAACCAGACATCCAGACTTTCGTTACAATAACAACAATGTTAATCAGTGATGTATCTATCTAAAGAAACAGCAGGGGGAATGTGAGGTGGTTTCCTATGACCAACGGTAGTCTTCCCCTGCCGCGGGAAGAATCTGGGAGTTTCCCATGACTGACCTTTCATCGTTTTAACTATGAACTGCGTTAGCAAGCGCTTTCAAGAACACTTTCCCTTTCACTGCTGTTTCCTTCTCCAGTTGCAGTGTTAATGTACTGAATGGATCTTTTCAAACATCTTCACTGTGTTGAACCCACGGGAAACGTTTAACATGAAATAAAAGACTGCGTGTGCTTGAGTGCTTTAGCCTGGTTAACTGATACATATCGCACGCAATTTAAAGACGTAGTTCTGAACTGGCTATGCAACAGAGAACTCGGAAGGAATACAAGTGCTGGTTTCCCTTTTTTTTTTAGTAGACATTTTTAAAAATATACTTTATTAGCAAAATGACAGGAATGATGACATGCAGCAAAGGGCCACAGGTCAGAATGTGAACAGGGCCACTGTCATGACTCTGCATTTCAGTAATTGTTGCGAGCCAGCACGGAAATGGCTTCATAATGCCATTACAGTACTGTAACAAATTGCTTTAGAGCGTTATCTCTATCTTCCATAACCCTCTATCTACATTTTAACATTCTAACCCTGGTTCTATCAGCAGCCACACAGCTGAGTCTAACAACTAGACTCTCCGTTAGCTACATCCTGCAGCTGCTGATAAATGATGATGGGACATGTCTGTCCATCAGGTTATTGTTGCAGGTGGGTTAATAAGTGGGATTATGAGTACATGAGCTCCAGCCCTGGACTGGTTTGGGTACTGGTGTAGTAGCAGGTCTGGATGTCCTGGCTGATCATTTGTTTCCTCTGTGGGAAAACTCTCCACAGTGGATCATCGCAGCATTTGAAGACCTCAGCATCTAATGTTGGAGAAATCCGGTCATTTTTGACCTCATTGTCGTTGTCCCCAGGGTCATCCCGACTTATTAGAAGCAAAAAACCAGACAAAAATTGTCCTAGCCCGAGATCTGTACCTGCCTGACGGCCTTCCAGAATAGCTCCAATGCTAACCCATAGGGACAAGTGTCATCTGCTTTTCTGGCCCTCAGAAAATAATTCCAAGACCTATGCAACACAGGTTGGGTCCATACGAGACACGACAGCGCTCGTTTAGCTCAAGTAGTGTGGCGAAACGAGATAAATGTGTTTTTGCATGGAGTTACTCACCTCAAATCACCCCTTAGACATTAGCAGTAGAGTGCCGAGCGCACGCTAGTCCCTCCCAGTCTCCGCAGAAACGAAAACTTGCCCCTATGGGTTAGCATTGGAGCTATTCTGGAAGGCAGGCAGGCAGGTACAGATCTCGGGCTAGGTCAAGTCCATTTTTGTCGGGTTTTTTGCTTCTGAAAAGTCGGGATGACCCTGAAAAATGACCAGATTTCTCCTTTAACAAGTGATCGCTCTCTGTTTAGACACAGCTGATAAAACTCACATTCACAAACTGCAGTGACTCCAGGCTATTTCTAATGAATCCAGTTGAGGGGTTTTGAATCCTTGATTGATCATGTCGGATTCATGTATGTTAGGGCTGCACGATTCTGGAAAAAATGTGAATCACAATTTTTTTTGCTTAGAATTGAGATCACGATTCTCTTTTTTTTTTTTTCCACAAAATGTTAATTGCACTGATGAACTTTAACAAAACAAAAACATGTTTGTTGCTTTGGCAGAGGCATAGTAGTAGTTCTATCATTGGAAGATAAGTCATTTTTACAAAAGTAAAAAAAAAAGAATTCTCTGTTGACACGTACCTAATACGTGTCCACAGAGGCGATTTTAAACGAGAGTGGACGCGCCGCTTCCCAGTATTGCACGCTTGGTGGGCTGCCACTAGAGGATGATTGACAGGTGCTCTCCTTCATACAATCACGCGCACACTTCATGGCTGCACCTGATTGGACGATCGCTTTCACAGCTGTCTTTCTCTTATTTTACAAAAATAGTTCACCGAAAGGTGTTTCTGAAAACATTTTAAGCGAGAAATAAGCTATGCAGTTGCTGAATCTGTCTTTATTTTAGATCGACAAGATTCAGTTTAGAAGATTTTCGCGAGCGTTCCCGAGGCGGCGAGTCGAGCCCGGCGCAATGAATGGGACGTGTGGAAACACCGCTGCCTGTGGACTACCTTCACTCTTTCCAAACACTCAACTGCAGGCGGCTTCCTCCACTGAATCACTTGTTGTAAAGACGCTTTACCATAGGTTGAGGGAGGCAGCGGCAGTGCTGCGTTTGGGGGCGCTTCAAAAATGTGGCGCTTTGTGATGCAGCTCGAGATATAAAATGCTTCAGAATCGCTGTGTGTAGAAATGAGATCACGTGTATGTGTGAATCGAGATCGCGATTTTTTAACGATTTTTTGTGCAGCCCTAATGTATGTCATCAATTATCATAACATGATCATGTCTATCATTTATAACCGATGCTCAGTGAAGTTTGTTGATAGATTTGCTTGAGCTAGATTGTGAGAAGGCTGAGGACCTCCATGCTGCATTTTGTGTCAACAGCTTTTTCTTTTAAGCATTTATTGACGTTTATTATCCATGCATACAGCACTAGAGAGTTACGTTCTGAGTCCAAGACCTAGTATGATGAATTTTGGCATTTCTTTGCCTTGTTTCTCTTTCTGTGCCTGCTATGGAGTGAAGTAAGTCAGATCTGGATTCATCTTCTTGTTGGTATGAAGCCTATGGTGATCTGAAAGACTTGCTGGCTGACGTCCACGGTACACGTTAACTGTTGGTGCTCAGGTTAGTGCACATCAGGTTAGCTTCATTCAACAATCTTGTGTCTTGTGGGCGGTGTCTGCATTTAACTCAAACACGTCACGCTACAACTCCTTTGTTGTTGGATACCGGGCGGCGGCAACCTGAGTGTGTGGAAGTCTATGAGAAAATGGCCCTCCTTCTCTCTTGATGTTTTATCTCAGTAAACAAACTCAATCTCTACTTTAAGTTTTCTTCAATCCAGCATGACATTCATTGAGTTAATTATTACCATAAAGCAGGAAGCTGAAGTGACATTTTACTTTCCCTCAATCAGGTTGTAGTGCTTATTGTTAAGCCCTCCATCTGTGTAATTGTTGACAATAAAGAGCTTGGAATGTATTAATGTTGATGTTGAATGATCTGGAGAGAAACGTGCTTGGCTGGAGTTACACGGCTGTAGATTTCCACTCTGGTTACATTCATGTGCCTGCCAGCACGGTGAGTCACTGCTGTGATGACTTGACTTCAGGCTAAAACGAGCGATTCTTAGAAAGTGACAGTGGAAGTCCACATGCTCTAACGTGGAAGTCTTTTGTTTGTCTGTCTCCCCGGCAGGTTCAGGCTCAGGTGTGCAGCTCCCTGGCTGTTGCCCAGGCGCTGGCCGACGACGTGGACTGCCATGTGTTTCCCTTCAGGGAGTTCGGAAAAGGACGGATCAAGAAGCTCCGCGTCAGCCCCGACGCCTTCATACAGATTGGCTTACAACTGGCGTACTACAGGGTAACACTTCAACACACACGTGTAGAGTGGCAGACATGTATACTGAGTTCAGGAAACGGCGTTGAGAAACGATATGTGGCTGGAGCTGACGAGCCAGGTCTGAGACACGCTGGAAATGAACCAATCACATGGCTCACCATCATTATTTCATGTGGAACTTAAGTGTGATTATTGATTTGTTGATTGGACAGAACATAAATTCAGCTCTGGTTCATTGAAACGTGGGATGCTCACATTACACTGCCTATCTCTACGGATGATGTTACACAGTGTTGGCAATGATCAGCCCTACTTTAGATACATCCAGTAAGACGTTGTTTTAAAGTTGAGCTGAAATGGTAAAATGCCCTTTACCCTTTTAGATCACATCCACTCTCGTATTATGCAGCATATTTAACAACATATGCAGAAAGTGTTTTTAAAAAATCTATTTCTTCTTATTTGTAACTAAAATCCCCAAATCCTTTCTTGCCGGTCGGCTACATCAGCTAGTACCAAACAATGTCAACCAATCACCATCATGCTCATCCATCAATCAATCTGCAACGTTTAGCAGCACAGAGATGGAGAAGCTGGTGAGCTGATCTTCTCAACAGTTATGTCCCGCCTGTTCATCCTGGTTCCTAAAATACATCACAAGACAGAAGCTAGATACTCATGAAATGTCATGTCACTTGGAAAACAAGGAGAAAACGACAGGAAGGCAATCCAGGACCTCCAAAATCTTACAAGAACGAGGAAGAATGTATTTAAGAACCCAGATGTGTTTAACAGATGACAGCATGTGTGCTTCTTCTCACTCTTCTTCCCAGGATCGTGGTGGTTTCTGTCTGACTTACGAGGCGTCGATGACCCGGCTTTTCAGGGAGGGCCGGACGGAGACTGTGAGATCCTGCTCCAACGAGAGCAGTGCCTTCGTCAGAGCCCTGGAGGGTGGAGAGGTACTGATGGAGTCACACACAAACACAAACTACTGCTGACCTCATGGTGGAGTTAGCAAGCTAGCGGACAATGCTTAATCCTTCACCCACATGCTGGTTTCAGTGTAGGAACGCACATTGCTCTCTGCAGGACTTCCAATGTCTGTAGATAGTTAGCCAGCGCAGCATGAACTGTGTTAACGGCTTCACACCAGAATCCAGATGGATCCGGATCCAGTTACCTTTTGTTGACGATTTCCGCACCATTTGAGTTTTGCCTGTTTTGCCAAGACCAGTTGGAGAATCCAAACCATGTATCATCCACGTATTGGTTTGCTTCAGAAATGAGTCCTTCAGGGGTGAACCTGCTTTGGGATGTCACTAAAGGTGTGATCCGGTCTGACAGGCAGCGGACCAGTGCAGGCGTCTCTTCCGACTGGCCTCAGAGGGCCACCAGAACCTCTATCGGATGGCTATGACTGGAGCTGGGATCGACCGACACCTCTTCTGTCTGTACGTGGTGTCCAAATACTTGGGGGTGGAGTCACCCTTCCTCAAAGAGGTGAGCTTTTTGTTCTCTTCCAGTGTACCTTTGCTGTTTGAGTCTTTTTTTCCGGTGGCAAACACAGATTGTGAACTGTGGTTGAATCCCTTCCAGGTTTTGTCGGAGCCTTGGCGTCTCTCCACCAGCCAGACACCGGTTCAGCAGATGGAGCTGTTCGACCTGAAGAACCACCCTGAGTTCATATCGCTGGGCGGGGGCTTCGGGCCTGTGAGTGATGATTTTTTTTAAAGAAGTCATTGATTGTAAATGCACACAGTGGTATAACGGTAGAGTGGGTGCTGTGTGGAGATGCCGTTTCAACTTGACTTTAACATGAATAACCCAGAGTCTCTGTCTTCCGTATGACGAAGCATCTCTGTTTAAACGGGACGGTTTGATTTGATGGCTGAAAAAATGACCACCAGCTTCTCCATCTTTGTGCTGCTGAACGTTGCAGATCGCTCGACGGATGGACGTTGTGATATTATTGGTTAACATTGTCATATTTGTTTCCCAGAATAAAAAACAATAGGATTTAGATATAAAGATAAGAAGAAATAGCTGATTTTTTTAGACATGTTGTTGAATAGGTACACAGTGTGACAAGGGGGATGCGAGCTATTTTTATTTCAGCTGGACTTTAAGTCATGTTGTCTGTGGTCATGTCAGGTTGCTGATGATGGATACGGGGTTTCCTACATCATCGTGGGAGAAGATATGATCAACTTCCACGTCTCGTCCAAACACTCCTTCAGTGAGACTGTAAGTATGGGGGGGGGGGGGCATGCTGAGACCTGCGCTGCATTATTCATTTATTTATTATATTATTTATTTATAGCAGATGTTCATTAAAAATCCACTTTCCAAACACGAGTCAGGGTTGAGTCGCCATCCGTTCATTGTTTAACCACACAGACTGGAAAGAGGAAACAACAGTTCATAGCTCTTCATCTTCACTTCTCTTTTCACAATCTTAAGTTTACATTGGAATTAAGGGACGTGAAAAAGCTACGGCAATAAATCAGCGAGGACTTTTACCCACTTCCTTCCCCCAAATCCTGTCCTCTCTTCCCCCTCCTCTCCATGTGGTTTTGAATATCAACCCACAGTCTGAGATAATCTTCCCTTTTTGTATTTTTAACACTTTATGCTCTCCATTTCAGGACTCCCACAGATTTGGAGCTCAGATAAGCAAAGCTCTCCAAGATATCATGGTCCTCCTCTCTGCTGACACCAAAACCGCCTCCAAAGGCCCGTCCCAGCCTCAGGCCAAGAAGCTCCTCTGAATATGCCCAACGGCCCCTCAAGGCGTTTCAGCGCACGGCATCTCGAACCGGTCACGTTAAAAGCACAACACATTAACGGGAACGGCCTAAAGGGTTAGTCAAACTGACAAACGAATGAATGAGCATCATCAAAGGTCTAATTTTAGAGGAGTGGTTCTCCCTGTTAAAAGTTCCAAAGCCTCTCTGCGTGAACGGGCACCAACAGGTACACTTTCTATATATCATTTTTACGAGCTGCTTCTGCCCGAGGGATCCGAGCTGGAGAGCTTCCAATCCCTGCTTTCTCTGAGAAGCTGAACCCGTGATGGATGGGTGATCGCATTAAGAAGGGAGTCTTTAGGAGGAGAAGAGACACGAAATCAACATGAAGAAGCTCTAAATCTCAATAAAAGTGAAGGAAAATGTCTCTTTGAGGTTGTGAGCGGACCCAAGTGTCCGTGCGAAACGAAGCTGAGCAGCTCAAAAAGGATAAAAGTCAGAAAAGCTTGAGGGGAAAAGATAAGGAGATGAATCAAATGAAGGGAAAGAGTTACTTCCAGAACTAAAATAGCCATTGTTTTTTTTTTTAAATCGTCATTTAATGTATCAAACGGGACTAGAGGCTTTCACACTAGCCAATGAAAGTCCCAGTCTTCTTCGAGGATTGGCTACCGGAGCGATTTTTTTCTTACGTTTTTTTTTTTACTTTTACGCATCACCTGATCTCTGAGCAGATTGTGTCGTGATCAACTGTTACTTCTTTGCAAAATACTACATTTTATTTGCTTGTTTTTTCACCTAAAAAGCCGTTTCCTATCTGTGCTACGATTTAAACTATTTGTTTCTTATCAAAATGTGAAGTGATTCCTGTTTGTTTTGCTGCCATTTTTTGTTTTAAGCATATTTTCTGGTGATTATCGTGGATAATATGGTGAATCGCAAATTATTTTGGATAACGGTGACGTGACGTTTTCATAAAACAACGTTAAAGTCCATCATTCCAAATGTAAAAGTCTACTTAAAGTGCTCATTGTGTGGCTGAATGTCTACTTATGTGATCATATAATATTTTAAAGTAATGATGAATTAACATGGAAGCAGGCTTGTTGTTGCTGGATAAAGGAAACATTCACACTCGGCATGGGGCGAAACTTTCATGTCACCATTACCATGGCCAAAATAATTCACAGTTTCATCCAGAAAATCATCAAAATATGCTCAAAACTCCTAAAATGGCACTTAAACATGGTGAACATGGAGTCACTTTAAATCTTTAGGAAACAAATATTGTCACAGATAATATATCTTCTTGTCTGTGTGAATCAAATTGTTTAAAATCAGATGATCATAAATGAGAAGCTCTCCCTGCCTAATTAAAGGATAAATAAATCAAAACAGATTTGTTTTTAGGCCAGGCTCGGAGGTAGACGTCTTTTTTTGTTTTGTTTTTTTGATTATCCAGATTTTTTTGTTATTTTTTAATCACAGAATCCTTTCAGTCATTCCCCCACATGTGATTTAATTTGCCGTATCCCGACACTAGGAGTTAGTTTAGTCTCGTATGAATCGAATTGTCCGATGACGTAAACTGTTTTCAGTATTAACCGACTACTTAGGAGACGAGGTTCGGGCCACATATTGACAGATATCAGGTGATGACTCGTAACGTTATTTAATTTGTAAACATGCATAGGGAGGACGGAAGGAGGAAGGAAGCAAGGGGGAAGGAAATGCAAATGTAGCTTTTTATTGTCAGTTCAGTGGATGGATTTAATCGTATGTTTTGGTGGAATGTTTTCCTGAGAGCAGTTGTGTCGTCTTACTCTTACTGAACAGGTTAAGTTTATTGGAAACCTTTTTTCAAGCATTTCACTTTCCTTCTTGCATCCCCTTCCTCCCTTCCGTTGTCGTGGAGTCTGCACACCAATGCAACGGGTGATTTTAGTGAATCACGTGAGTTTAAGGATGTAATGGGAAAGGCAGTGAGGGCTCACAGGTACTTCCAGTACCGGTTTGGCAGGAAAAGGGACGAGGCTCCCGCCAACGTTCTTTGTTTGCTTCACTTCAAGGGCCAGTTTTCTTTTTTTTTAAATGAAATATGGATAAAAAAATACTCACACTGACTTATCCCTGGTTTCATAGAGAGGCTCGCCCTGCCTTACCCCGTTGACAAACATCCTTCATGGTACAATCCAGATAAAAAAAAAAAAAAAAGATCTGTCTGAACCCGTGGTGAACGTGGGTTAAAGGGGCGGGACTTCACCTCTACGGCATTTAAGAAACCAATTTCCCTGAAATCAAGTATTCATCCAGTAAAACAATTTCAATGCAATTCTTCTTCTTGAATCAATGCAATGGCGACGGGGGAACCTTGTATCCTTCTGTACAGCGTCTTCTCTGTGTGCGTTAGGAAGAATGTACTTCAGTTGGTCTGTTTGTTAGCGTTGGCATATGTCCAACATTATCACTCCTAAAACGACCAGCTTTGCAACTAACTTCGTCTATGCTCATGTTTTGTATAATCTATACTCGTGTGTCTTTTTAGAGAGAGTGTCTGCTTGATATTAAATAACGTCGGGGCTTGTGTTTCCGCCTTGATCCCGACGTTTACACGCTCATTTCCCAAACTGTTGACTGCCGGAGAAGCTTTTTTCTTCTTCTGATCCACGAGGCTGATCTCAGTTCAGTAAAGCCAATTTCTACAGCTGCAGCAATGTACACTAACAACCTCTCTACCTCTCTCCATTCATGACTTTTTAAAACATGTTCATTTCCCCCAGTTCGTTATTGTCAGACAATAGATTTATTTTATGGTAATCACTAAATCACATAACCAGTTATAGCTGATCTATATTTTTGTAAATCTAGGGAATACTACAAAGAGTCCCTTCTTATAATGTTAGTACACTTAAGTTTTGGGTCGGCGTTTCACTTCAAGGCATCCACATTGATACAGATGTCATTCATTCTTTATTCTCCGCTTCATGCCGCAGCCTGCCTGAAAACCACGAAGCCTGTTAACCCTTTCTGTGCCTCAAACTACTCCACTGTGCCATGGGATCATATTCCTCAGTAATATGTGATGATAAGACATGGAGTCAGCAGGCTGTCAACAGTTTGGATGATGAGCGTCATACATATTGTTTGTTTGGATGGAACGTGTTACTGCTGTTTTTACTCTTAGTGACACTTGAACATTTCCGATCTTATTGTACGTTATGTGTCTAAAATTCACGCTCCACAAGATGCGCGTCGTTAGTGTGTGTTCTGTCAGGTTTTCATCCTCCAACGTATTTAAATGTCGATTGTGGACTTTTACAGATGGTGATGGTGTGTTTTGTGAAATAAAATACTGACACCACTTTATCAGTGACTGGATTTCTTGGTTGTGTAGGTGGAGGGCATCATCAAGTAAAGTCATGGTGGAAAAAAAATACTCTTTTGACATACTATGTCAAAAAATGGGATTTACAGCTAAGTGTTAAAATCATCTGCAGCTAACTGCATTGTTAGCTTGGTAACCTGTCAATCACAAGGTAGCCCCGCCCCCTAAAGCATCCCCTGCTTTCTGGTCTGTTGGACTCTGAATGGACCATAATGTACTAAATGAACATCATGCTGGATTGAAGAAGACTTGAAACTAGAGATTGAGACCATAAACTCATGTTTACAATGTTTACTGAGATAATACATCAAGAGAGAAGTAGGACCATTTTCTCATTGACTTCTATACAATCGGAGAGCAGTCGCCCCCTGGTGGCCAGCAGAGAGAAGTAGGACCATTTTCCTCATAGACGCTCATAGGCATGTCGGGCGGCCAGCAGACAGAGTACAGGTTTAAGGCACTTCAGGTTGGCTTCACTTCAGTACCGGAGATGATTGCATATTATAGGGTAAAGTTCACCCGCTGAACGGCAGATAAGAGTACGTATGTGACGTTTAGGAACAGTGGGAGCTCCTCCGTCTGTGAGAGGGGATTTTAAAGGCAAAACTTTTCCTTCCCTCATTGGGGTTTTATTTTAAACTGAGTGGGGATGGAGGAGGGGGTTGGATGGAAATTCCGCTCGTTAGAAGACGAAAGTGAAAGTAAAAAACGAGAACGTTAAAGGACTCGAACTAATCAGACGTCTTACAAACGAGCGCACGCTGAGGTGGGACACACGGTCTCCGGTGTTATTCACCATATAGACACATGTACCGAGGCCAGCACCTGCTGGACAACAGTGGATTAAAGGAGGACCGAAGGGGATTCGCGTGTTCCTGAACGTCGCAGTGATTTGTGGGGGAGACAATAAAGGTAAAATGTGTGTGTGCGCGCGCGTGTGTGTGTGTGTGCGCGCGCGCTGATGTCATCAGATGAAAACCTCTTGGGACTATTTGGATTGAATGTTAAGTAGGTTTACATGTTTCTGATCGTTCTGATTAGGCCGACCTAACAACATATAATCCGGTGTACGTCCAGAGCGCGTTTCATATGACCAGCGTGTCATAATGTATTATTATTATTATTATTACATGTGATTAATAAAAAGTACAGATTCTAAAATAAGTAATATCACAGTTGGAGTATTTTAATCTGCTTTTAAAAGAAGACCCAGATGTAGCAGACCTAGCGTGTGTGTAGACAGCTCCAGAGTCGGACCGTGAAGGCACCACAGACTGATTACATTGTTTAGTGTTCAGATCTTTTAGTTTGAGTTCAGATTGTTGTGAATGATCTTGGCTTTGTAAAGAGATTCAGGCAGGGTCAGCCCAAGCCTTTTAGGGACCCGAAGTGGAATTTGATTTGGGGCCCCATTCCCACCACTGTGGAGTCCCCCATCTGGGCACAGATGCATAAAACCCCACCCCCACCCTATTTATGCAAAAGTGTCTAGCTGTTGCATTTATTCACCAACAAATAAGCAGTACCCACAATGCACTGCTACATTCATAGCTGGAATGTCACTCTCTCTCTGGCTGCAGTCGAATAGTAAAAAAAAATGGCCTTTTCTTCGACCTCGGGGGGGAAACCGTCACGGGGTTAAGGAAAGGTGGGAGGAGAACTCATCAGGATTTGGGAAAAGTGGGCCGCGGTGCATTTAGTTTTCTAATTAATCCATCACATGTGACAACGCCTCGTCAAGGTCCTTAGGGTGAGCGTTCACGTGTTGCCATAGCAACAGCAAACATCTCCGTCTCTTCTTCTGCATTTTTGTAGCAGAAAGAGCGCCACATATAGGCCTGGAATATGTACTACAGCGCACGGAGTCGTTTTCAGTAGATTCGTCTGGACGCAGATTTTCTTGAAGTTTGTTTTGCTACGTGTGGACGGCCCCTATGTACAACAGTGCTATGATCAAATAGGTAAGAACATGGAAGTGCTATTTTTTGGGGGGCGGGGGGTGTGAGGGGGTCATGCTATGTAGAGTCGAGGTGAAGTCTGAACAGGTGAGGCTTGAGCCTTTTTCGGAAGATGGCAAATGACTCTGCTGTCTGACATTGGTCGGGAGTTCGTTCCACCACTGTGGACCAGAACAGAGAAGAGTCTGGACTTTGCTGAGCGACATTTGTTTGATTTCAGCGATGGTGGTACCAGCCGGCCAGCTGAAGTAGAGGAGCGAAGTGCTCGCTACGGGGCATGTGGTTTGACCAGTGTTTGAAGGTAGACGGGTGCCGTTCCATTGATGGCCTTGAAGGCCAGTGTCATCGTCTTGAATTGGATGCGTGCTGCAACAGGGAGCCAGTGGAGGTCACGGAGGAGGGGGGTCACATGGGAGAATGGTGGGAGATGACCAGTGCATGGACCAGGAGTTGCGTTGCATCCTTTGTGAGCCCAGTGATCTGGTGTATAATGAGAACAGAAGCAGTCCTAGTACTCAGCCTTAAGGGAACCCATGTCCAGAGAACAGGGTTTGTGCATAGAGCCATTCCATGTGACCTGAAAGGTGCGATTTGTCAGGTATGATAAGCAGAGTCAGTGATGCCAAGTTCAGCCAGGGTGGAGAGGAGGATTTGGTTGACTGTGTCGAATGCAGCAGATAGGTCGAAGAGTATGAGAGCGAAGGAGTGGGATGAGGCTCTGGCGTCTCGCAGGGACTCACTGTGAGGAGGGCCGTCTCAGTGGAGTGAGCAGTCCTGATTGATTAGGGTCAAGGAGGCTGTTCTGTGAGAGTGAGGATGACAGTTGGTTGTAGGCGTCACTTTCCAGGGTTTTAGAGAGGAATGAAAGAAGAGATGTAGGTCTGTAGCTTTGGATGTCAGTAGCGTCTAGGGTGGGTTTTTTAGGGGCTTCACTGTAGCAGTCTTAAAAGCCGCTGGAATGACACCTGAGGTGAGGGAGGAGTTGTTTAGGGTGGTGAGGAATGGCAAGATGTTGTGTAAGATGTCTTGGAGAAGAGACGAGGGAATCGGAAACTTTGCTGGTGACAAACATAGAACTCTTATCTCTGAAGTGACTATGGAGCAAAATTTAGATGTATCCAAACATGTTTTACAGACGTTGTGTAGGTTTAATGTGTGATATCCAACTCTATGAAGTCCCTACAAATTATGTCACAATCACGTCTGAAATTGTGTCTTATCCCTCATTCCTCATTTTGTCAGGATGTTGTGTTTGGCAATGAAGATATTAAAGAGGAAGTTGAACAAGAAACTACAAATTTGGTTGCTAAGCTGCATTCAGTCTCTCTCTCACCCTCTTCCTCTGCCGACAAAAAAAAAACGTTCAAAACATGTTCCACTTTCTCTGCCACGACATGCAGGCGTGTGCTCACGGGTTAGGGCCATTGTGGGTAAATATCTTTTTTTTTTAAGATGGAGCTGGAGATGGGGGTGATTTTCAACTCTGAATGTATGAGAAAAAAAACTTGATTATTTTCTTAGATTTTAAAGTCATAACTTAGTGAAGAAAAACCTCAAATGATTTTAGATTAATGTAAAAAAAAATTACAGGAAAAATACTATTTAAAGCGTTTTTTGGCAAGGAACCACATCGCTATATTTTGCTCCATTGGATCAACCTTATCGCACAACAGAGGCTGTTAAACACTGAAGCACTGTCAACCGCAAAGTAAAGTGCAAAGTATGTTCATTCATTATGTATTTATTTTTGTTCATAAGCACAGAAAGAATGCCAAAAATCCCAAAAATTTTGCCAGTGCCATACAGCCAAAATGTTTGGGGATATGTGGTATTTTACATATTTGAAAATAAACTATATTACTGTCACTTTCATAGAATCGGCTTCTTTATTTTATAAAATATCTACAACAAATATTAACCATAGAATCAAATCGTATCATTCTTACACTGTATGGAATCGATTTGAATCGGTCTGTCATAAAAGGATATCGTTTTTGAATCGAATCGTAACCTGTGTATCTAGATGCATATCGAACCGTTTATCACAGAGAGATGTGCAACCCTAATTGTAATCATGAGTTTATGGTCTCAATTAGGGATGCTCCAATCAGCATTTTGGGGGCTGATCCGATCAGGAGAATGGATGGGAGACTAATAATAATAATAATAATTGAGCCGTTTTATGACTGAACATGCTGTTGATGACTGTGTAGGACACAGCAGGTTGTATTTTCAAACAATCAAAGCAGAGCAGCGCTCTGATCCACAGACACGGATGAGCCGACTGTGTGCACGAGGGTGACTGTAAGTCCATAAAAGCTCACCACGCGTCACTAGCCTTGTTTACACTGGAACTTTGACAGGCGCCATGGCCATCGTGAAAATCCCACCCTGCGTCAGGTGCAGAAAAACGGTCTCGGGTAAAAAAAATATATTATTAGGCTTGTCTGATCGGCACTTTGACCGATCACTGAAAAACCTGTTTAGGGTCCATTTCGTCCGATAACGATCGGCAGCCGATCGATTGGAGCATCCCTAGTTTCAATCTCTAGTTTCAAGTCTTCTTCAATCCAGCATGATGTTCATTTTTACATTATGGTAAAATAACTGTAAAATAGGGGCTACATTGTCATTCACAGGTCGCTACCAATGCAGTTAGCTACTAAGATGACTTTAACACGTATAAGCTAACTTTGTTAGCAGCTTCAAACCGGAATCCACATGGATCCAGAGGCTTCAAAGGCTTAGTCCACAAACCAGTGGGTGACATCAGGATGACTGATCTGTATCCCTACTGTGAAGTAATTGTTTCTTTTAATGAGTGACCTCACCACAGACTATTTCTATGGTATTCCTACGGTTTGAGATCAGGTTGTATTTAATTGTAACTCTTTCGGATTCAGTCTTGTATTAGTTTGTGTGTGTTAAAGAGCCAAGGACGGACCTGAATCGTTCTCTATAATTTGCCTTCCGCCCTGTTTCTGCTTCTTCTTCCCTAGCGTGAGTGGATGTTCACAGCGTCAGCATGAAACCTTGGGGATGCGTGACCCTCCACTTCGTAAGTGAAATGGGAGTACAAATATAAATGATCATTATGTGGATTACGTACTTGCTGTCTCTCGATTTTTCTCCCTTTTTCTAATGCTGCTGTTGTATGCTAGGTGGTGTTTCTGAGCATAGTCAACCTCTCAAAGGAGAGCTGCCTTGACTACTATGAAATGCAGGAGTGGGTATGTATTCATAGTATTTTATTCAGTGTTCTTGTCCCCCCCCCCCCCCCCCCCCCCCCCAAAAAAAAAAAATCAAGTATCTTCCTTTTTATTTTCAGAGGATTGGCTTTTCATGTCCTAAGGCCTAATGTTTTAACTGATATGTTGTCAAATGTGACAATGACGCTCTACGTGGCTGAAGTTAAAGCAGGAGTGAGGTAGGCAGCCAGGCGACGTAGCATGAAGAGCGATATAGTCAGCATGGCTCATGGTTGATGGATGAAAAAACACCAGACTTTCACCCAGAAGACCAGTGTTCATGTTCAACGTTAACTTACATTTTAAGTTATGTACTTAAAGGCAGAGTAGGCCATTTGTAAAAACCACAGAGATTTTGACTTTGAAGGCCTCGCAGAACCAAAAAAGTCCCACCCCCTTCATTCAGACCTCTGTTCGAACCCCGCCCCCAGACAAAAAACTAGTGATCAAGATCAGCAGAGTGCAATCAGGAAGTAAGCATTGACAGACAGACAGGCCTAAAAATTTTCTCCGACCAAACGTTTTTGATTGGATGAGGTTTTTACAGTCCTGCCACGGACACAGATGACATTTTGTTTTATGTCAGAGCATTATATGTATTCATGGGTATGTTACAAGGAGTTCAAGTAATATAACAGAAAGTGTTTCTGAATGGAATCACCTACTGAACCTTTAAGTTATGTAATATTCATTAGGTTTTGTAATATTACACAACTTCTTTAACTTTCATCAAAAGAAACGTGACTTCTTTAACTATGGAATAAATACACTTACTTTAACCACAATATTTTACGAAACCCAACCAAGTATGTTTGTTGCCTAAACCTATCCAAAGTTGTATGCATGTCACAAGTGCAAAAGTGACACGAGAGCTCCAACCTTTTTGAGGCGTAGGTCCAACAGACCAAGCTGCCTCATTTTTGACGAGTTGAGTTGAGAACGTGATGCTTTTTTAAATTCTGCTGTTGGCGGTGTGGAAACGAGAGATTGTCAAGTTCTCCACCTAGCAGCTTTAAAAAGTGCGAATAAATCTTATGGTCCCAATCATTAGTCTTTGTCATGACTTCCCCGTCTGTGGCATTGAGCCCTGTGCTAATTTGTTCCGACCGAAAATACAAGTGTAAAAAATGGTTACAGATGGGTTTTTTTGTTCGTTTTTTTTAAAGCTCAGTCATTTCCTGGACACTGTAGTTGAGGAAACAGGTGCTTTATTATTTCCCACAGAGTGCCATATGTGTGGTCAGCACAAAATAAACTCTATATTGCTCATAAGGTTCAATAGTTTACTATGATTGGTAACATACTTCTCAAAAAAAGTAATCATGAGCTAACAATAACAAAAAAATGATAATGTCTTCTGTTTGTCCATTTCCAAGGGAGGAAACCTGAGTGACACCGTGTCGTTGGTGAAAATGAAGGATCCAAAGGTGACTTACTGAAACAGAGATGACCTGTTGGGATTGAATGTGTAAAAGCATATTACTGAATAGTGACTGGACTGAGCTGTATTTGATCAAGTGTACATGCGCTCCTCCCAACACAGGACACAATGGAATGTACTTTAGAGAGTGAATGCCAGCAGAGAAGAGACATCGCATGTCACTTGCTAGAGCACTGCTTTGAAAAAGTGAGTGAACCAGATCAGGACTAGTTTTCATTTTGTCTTCATCAGGTACAAAGTCCTTGTTAGTTTTTATCCTAGTTTGTTTCGTCACATTTTAGAAGAATAAAAGTCTTGCCATTCTATTCTTATTAGAAACTATTTTAGTCTACTTTTTGTCTAAGATATTTTTGAGTGTTTTTTAAACCATTAGATTCATTTTGATGTAGATTTTAGTGATTCTAGTCTAACCAAATTACCATATATTTGTCATTTGTAAGATTCACTTTTTTCTTACCTAATTAACACATTAAATGATAAAGAATACAACTTAATCTGCTTGTTTTAACGTGAATCAATGTAACTTATTGTGAGCTACTATGCTACTATAACGTTAGCTGGCTTGTCAACAGCGCCGTTAGCACTGCTGTAGCTAGTTGATGCTATTTTAAATGCTGTAAAAGCTGTTTCAGGGCTCTGAGAATAGCACACAAACATACAATATAGCTTGAAGTCAAAGTTTTCCAGCTGAGCTGCTGGCCCTCATTGTGAAGTCATACATGCTAGCTAGCCACCTAGCAGTGTCCCCTCGTTGAGAGATGCTAGCCAAGCTAACGTCCCGGCTCAATCCTGCTTCGTAGCATTGACGCTTGTTAGCATTAGTGCAATGAACTATACAACACAGCCTGCATAATGTGGCTTTATCACCACGGCTAACTTGGCTGTTAGCTTAAAAAAAACACCAACCTCATATTTTGACCAAGACATTAACTTTCATAAATTTCGGGGTGGTTAGACTAAACATGTGGCTTCAGGTTATTTTTACAGAAGTTTTTTGTTTATGAAGCGCCTTCTAGTCTCTTCCTTGTCAACAATATTGCATATCAATGTAGCCACAGTCACTGTTTAAGGACATCGGTGCTGTCTCATTATCGTCTAAGTCACAGAATTTTTTTTGTTTACGAATATATTTCGTCTAGATTTCGTTGAGGAAACTAACCAGGACTTTTTACTGCCTACTCCTTTACATTTCTTCAAGACTTCAAGCCTCAACTGATTCTGACATTCCATGACTCGCTTTTCTTCCAAGCTGATGAATTACTGTTGTTTCTTGATTTTCCCCCGACATAGGATCCAACTGAGAAAAGTGAAAAGTGTAAAGAGGCAATTTCTCAGAATTCTTCGACTCTCGCCTTCTACCACTTCATGTGCTTATCAGCCACAGCTTTCAACTACAATCTTGAAGGTACCTCATATACACATACTATAACAGTCAGTTATCAAATATCATGTCACGATTATCCCGGGCAAGTTAATTGCGATACTAAATCATTTTATATATTTACAAACTTTTTTTCTTTTTTTCTTTTGTGCATCACAGCCTGCCAATACGGTGAGTGAACATTCTTGCTTTGGTGTGGGTGGCGGGTAATGAACATGTTGAGAAGTATGTGTCATGTGGGTCTGTATTTGTCAGCCTGTGTAGACCAGGCAACAACCTCCGGGTCTGACAAATCAAGCCAAGGCTGAAGTGCCTTAAACTTGCATTCTCTCTACTGGCCATCAGGGTGCAACTCCTCTGGTTGCAAAATGAAGTCTGATTGCATGGAAGTTTATCGGCTCATCCATCCTCCATACTCACTTACAAGGGAGTTATTTCTATGTAGAGGACTATGTAGGGGTCTCATCTGGGGGGAAAAAAACAAAAAGCTTTTCCTCGGGTAATTTTCTCTGTGCCGTTAATTTTGTTTCTGCTGATGCACAATTAAAACTTGCCAGATCTACGGTGGCTAGTAGAGCACCCATATTAAATACAGACATTTTTTGGGGTAATAAATACATAATATTGTAATTGTATTTGTTGCAATGATGCCCTAAATATGTCTATGGCTTTTATTGTGATAGGTAAGAATGTGAGGAGTGATATACTCCTTACATAAGCGGATTTTGATGAAATGAATAAATAATTACTTTTTGCAGCACAGAGTGCTATATATATATATATATATATTTTTTTTTTTTTTACTTGCATGAATGGGATGCATGATGGTATATAATGCTCTGTTAGTGACCATCAGTTCTGCACTTTTCAAGATTAATTGCGGGATAATTTGAGTCCAGGTTAGAGGTCTAATAATATATCTTCACTCACTTCTCTATATCGAGAAGTAAGTGAAGATGCCAAACTCGAGGCTTCAGAACCGAACTACGTCCACTTCTTATATAGTATAGTATCGTAGTATGGAAGTATAGTATATATCAGTCCATGAAGGTTTGCTTATAAAATTCATTGATGTAATATTGTTTTTTTTTTCTTCAGACACTGTATGCCAGCTTAATACAGAAATGGCATCCACTGGTAAGTTTAACTTTAATTTTGAGGTGGCTGTTAATGCATGTTAATGCTGTGCATTAATGCTGTGCATTTGAAATCCCAGAAGTCGTGCTTGCTGTTGCAAAAGTGCAGATCTTCGTCTCCCCACACAGTAACAAGTTCCAAATGCACAGCGAGCGTATTCACTCAGAGAACCATTGCTATATGAACCTTTTGGTTATTGTTGCAGTTGAAGTGTTGCTGCCCTTTTCTTCATGTTCATGTCTTTTTTTTTTTTTTTTTTGGCAATTGCTTACGCATTTGGGCCATTGTGGGAGACAAAGAGCCAAATGAGAAAAATACTTCTGTGTCAAAATGAAACTGAAAGTCTAAACTGCAAATGCTTTTTAAAGACACAGTGATGTATTTTATGCAACACACTGTTGTCTTTAGTTCTTTTTATACTATATTTTTTCTCATACAGCCTTCTGTGAAAGACTGTGCTTGAAAGGCGTCACAAACAGATTATGCTGCTTTTAAGAATTGGAGGTTTTTGCCACAACAACAGCAAAATACACAAATAAAAGAAGAGTTACAGGACAGTAATCAATACAATATGGTCCTTTAAACTCACAGAAACAAATACAATTACAGGAAAATTACAGCAAGTGGTGAACAAAAGATAGCGTTAAACATGGTGGATGGTTCTGGATGCCACTTTCTGTTCGGGTCTGGCACCATCACCTTCCCTCACATCATAAGCAATGTCAGCCCTGGTCGCCGCCTTTCCCGTCTATTCCTCTTCCTCAATTCCAGGTTTATTTTGCATTGTCTTCCCAGCGACTGCAAGAAACTTGTGTTGAACATCTTAAAATTGAAACCTTTTTGACGCTTTTGTCTAAGCGTTCACTTTTCAGTGTGTCGCAAAAAACTGTACTTCCCTCTCCTTAACACTTTCTGCGCGTTACTGGACCGCCTCCTGGTAGAGGAGGAAATATCGTATGTGTGTTCCACTGTCAAATGAGTTCTATCAGTAGCTGCATTGACAAAGCTGTTAATGCTAGTTCGACTTTAGATATTGCTTTAAAGGCACAAGAAACTTTATTGAGAATTGAACCTCTTCCATATATGTAGGCATTAGAGCTTCATTCAAAGCATATTTTTTTGTATGTCTATTCATTCAGTTTTAACCCAGTATTTCTGCACCGTTTCAGATGCCGGTTACACTAAATTAATCAGCGGAAGTGCAGAATTATGACAGATCACAATTGTTGATATTATCTAGACCCACAGGTGAAGAGAAGCTAATGTTGCTACTGATTACAAACAAGCCTGCTGGTGAATGTTGGCTGGTTATCCACGCATTTCCAATAACCCCAGAACATTGTCCACATGTATTGAAAAAATGATAGATGTAATAATTTGCAAAATTCCCAACATATTTAGCAATTAGCGATTTGCTGCCCAGCCTTCGGCGCACAAAGAGAGTCACTTTATTCAATGATAATGTCATTAAATATGATGAAACACACCCAAAGCCAAAGCTAAAAAAAAATAAAACATTTAGAACAGCCCTTGTATGTAGCCTGTAGGCTACACGTGAGGTAATGTGCAAACAGCTCTGCACAAATAATAGTGGCATGTCCAGTTTCTTGTACCTTTAAATCCAGCCTTGAATTTGAATCACTGCTACAACTATTAATGATTCCCTCTGTATGTCTTCTTCTTCTTCTTGTTCTTCTTCTTCTTCTTCTTGATATACTAAAACTTGTATTGCTTATAGTGCCTGCCATGCCCCCATTGTAAGATTGTATTACTGACTGACTGACTACCTTTCAGCAGTTTTTGATCAAAGATCATTGCCGCCACCAGTAACAACGACACTGCCAGATGCAACAACAGAAACGACATTATTGACACCAACAACAACAGCAACAAAAGTATTGCCATCAACAACAACAACAACAACAACAACAACAACAACAACAACAAAAGTAATGCCATCAACAACAACAGCAACAAAAGTATTGCCATCAACAACAACAGCAACAAAGGTATTGCCATCAACAACAACAACAACAACAAAAGTATTGCCATCAACAACAACAGCAACAAAAGTATTGCCATCAACAACAACAACAGAAGTATTGCCATCAACAACAACAACAGAAGTATTGCCATCAACAACAGCAACAAAATTATTGCCAACAACAACAACAGCAATCACAGCATTGCCGCCAACCGCAACAACACTGGCACCAGCAGTCACACAGAGGGTTAGGGGAGACAATGGTAAGCTTTGTAAATCTCACCTATACCATGGCCATGGGAGATGTTCTTTTAAATGGTCCTCATTCTTTTATTGATAGGATTTTTTAAATAAAGAACCTTAAATATATTTGCTGTCAAGAGTTTAGCTAACTATCTAAATTAATGCTTTCAGTGCATAAGAATTTGCCAAAAAAACTGTACTTACCTCTCCTTAACACTTGAATGCGTTCTGGGGCTTTACTGGACCTCCTCTTCCTGTCATTGTCTTTATTTCTTTCATCTGTTTTCTATTGCTGCTTTGTCCCTGACACAAGCTAATTGAAATATTTAAACAAGCAATTAAACCTTTCGCCAAATTTGCGTCTGTCATGCCAGTCACTCCATCTACAATTTACATCTTTGCATTGATTTTATATGTAATTTGGTCATGTGAATAATTATCTTTACGTTTGGTGTAAACGTCTTTTAGAGTTATTTTACCACTGTTCGGTACTCCGTCATCCACGGTGGGGCTGACATTCCTAGATGCTTGTCATACAGAAACTTGGACAAGTTGTTCGAAATGGCAACTTATGCTTCATCTGAAGTGTTCTAAAAGGTTCTTCCTGAAGGACTGAAGTTGTACCCAGAACCATTTGCTTCTGAAGAACCCTTTATTGAACAAACTGTTTTCAGGGTTCTTTATTTATTAATTTAAGGTTTCATAAAGAACTCTCTTCAGGGGGTTGAGGGGTTCATATATATATTTCATCGTAATGAAAATACACTCTATCAACCCTTTGTCTGCATTTGTAATTGTCTGTTCCTACCACATGTTCCTGAATTAAAACAGAAGGAAGTAGCTTAAGAGTAAAGTCCTCCTCTTGCTTGATTTGGCTGCCTGGGCCAACATTGACGTAACATTGATGTAACATTGACGTAACATTGACGACTCAGCATCTGGTGAAGCGACGAATGGCGCAAGAGAAAAAACATTTTTTGGGGGGGTGACACATTTGCGGTTGACTCATTTCCCTTTAGAAGCAGCAACGTTTCTGGATAGAACCTCCAGAAAGGGTTCTGGATGGAACTATAAGATAGCCAAAGAAGAAGCTATTATAGGGGGTTCTGGGTGAAAACGAGCAGAGATGGTTCTATTTATAACCCTTTAAGTTTCTACCTACAGTAGAACCCTCTGAAAGGTGGAAGCTTTAAATGCTGTTCTACCAGGAACCAAAAAATGGTTCTCCTATGGTGACAAGCTGGAGAACCCTGAATGGTTCTAATAAGCACCTTTTGTTCTCAGAGTGTAATACCATGACTTATCTTAGAAAAGGCTTCAAGGATGCAAACTAACGGTATGAGGCCATGGTATGAGTGACAATGCACCAATGGGTTACCTCAGGGTGTACCTTTACTACTCAAAATATATAATATATGATAGCCGAGCTGAGTGTTGCAGTCTCCCAGCTGAGTGTTCCTCCCCTGACACCCCCCCAAGAATCAGAGTAAGACATTTAATTGTCATACCCGGCCAGCGGTTTGAGGGGTGATGTCATCCTGCCACCCCACCTCTCCAGCCCTTAGTAGCAGAGAGAGTACATGGGTTTGTTGCCCTGTGGTAACCAGCAAGACGGTCACAAAGCCATTTCCTTTCATCTACACACTACTGTATGTGCACATCCCACATCTACAGCTGTGGTCATATAGGAATCCACGGTTTTCCAGCGGTTTTCCAACAGGCTATATCTGCATGGCTCTGGCTTTCACAGTAGGGGCTGCATGCCGAGAATGTCTGACCTTTCACTAAGCAAGATTATTGTTATTTTTTAAATGAATATTTTAAGAGAGTGTAAGATAGTTTTCTTGTTCCGATGCTTTACAAGAAGAACTCCCAATATGTTGCTTTCATATAACTAAATAATAATTTACTCTGTTTTTCTGTATTTGTAAATAATACATGTATTTGTCATGTTTTGCACTGAAGGTTTGCAGTTGTACTAATAGCTTGTTTTTTCATCTTTCCATGGGCCAACATTGATAGGTGGAACAGGTAAGCTTTTCACCTTTATTCAAATTGGTATATTAGTCAAAAACAGTGACAAATGTGATGCGGCCCCCTGCTGGGTAGGGGATGCTTAAGAGTCCCGAGGAATAAGCAGGCAGTCAACGGGTGTATAGAACAGGCAATAAACCATAAATCAGTAGTGAATTATTATTATTGACTGCATTAGAAAAACACTCATATTTAGAACGCCACCTTTCTTGAAAAAAAAAAAAAACAGTTCAGATTGGTGAAGGGAGACAATGAGGGCAGTGTGTGTAAGTTTGCAATTGTACTGATTGACTTTTTTTTTAAAATCTTTCCATAGGCGCTAAAAACACAGGCACCAAAGGTGAGTTTTGAGTTGCATTCATTGAAATTGCAAACCAATCATAATCGCTCTACAATTATTGATTCCGTGTGTGTAGATTAAAAAAAATATATTGTTTTTTCCCCCCATTAATTTATGGTCTGTGTGTCTTTTTGGTTCGCTGACATTAATGGAAGTTGTCTCTGATCTCCTCTCAACCAGACACCTCCATCCATAGCATTTTATACCCGCTATCTGTGATCACCAACGTGATCCTAGTGGCTTGTTGCCTGATTCTAATGGCTCTTTACCGGCGGCTCTACCACAAGTGTAGGCAGGAGAGGACACCGTGGGTGAGTGTGAAAAGGCATATGTATTACAATATTTGTGTTGCTGTAGATGGCAGTTGAGAGCATGGGCAAACCAAAGTTCTTTATAATTGCGGCATAGCAAGGGATCCCCTCCATGTTTGCAGCGTAATGTCTATGTAAAACGGCCTAGAAAGTGGGACTTGTCCACCCTCGTACGATGGGTCCGACGGCTGTGGCGTTATATTGCCGTCAGACAGCCCTTTCCGACACAGAACTGAAGCTGCTATCTCTATCTCTTTTCAAATCAACAAGACTCCATTGACAAAAACAGCAATTTAACCTCACAAACAGGAGTTTTTGGTCCAACTCTGCCTCGATTGGTTAGTCTGTTTGTGTTCAGGGTTTTATTTATATTGAGTTGTTATTGAGTATTTTCTGAGTGCACTCCAAAAATCTATGTATTGCATCAAAGTGACTGTGATTTCTTTTTCAGGGTTTAACCATTGAGTCGAATGCAACATTGGCAGGAGAAGAGCCAATGATAGAGTTGCAGGTATTGAAAAATGTACCGCCGACATGTGTTGATCCTAAAACAAGGGGGTTTAGGATGAAAGGTCATCTAAATGTGATGATGAAACTTGAAGCCCCGCTGTCAGAAACATAACAAAAGACAAACACATGTTGACTGCAATTCACTACACAATGTCTTATTTTCCCGTACCTCGGCACATTTGCTCGGCTTGTTTCTCTGATGTCTTAACATTCAGATGTATGATGGCTGAAATCCTCCACATCGTGCATCGTGAAAAATGTGGCTTTAAAACTGGATGAAACGTCGGTTTGTGACGGCTCCAGGCAGACAACAACATTATTATTCTAGTAATGCATTTAGCTTTTTATTGCAAACATATTTGATCTTTGGACGGTTATGCCGTCTGCTGGCATCACCTCATATTCCTGTCCTCCTCTGCTCCACTAACATGATCCCCGGTGAATGGAACATAACCAACCCTGACCTGGTGATCACATCTAACTTTGACAACTACATAGAAACCAAACTGGGAAAACCTTTTATTCCTCAAGAGTACGATGGCTGGTTATGTATTCCAAACCCTGTTCCTGCATCCTCAGACGATGTGTACCTTCAACACTTCTCTCTCTTTCAGTCGGACACATCTTCTACAAATGGGGATTCAGAGTCCAGACATTTAATGCAGGTAATTATGAGTCACAGTGCAGAATATCTTGAGTACTGTATTAGGCTTTCCTCAACGGGGCATTTTGAACCTTGATTGATCTTCTTCTTGGTCGTCATCTGTCTGTCTTTCTGGGTCTGTAGCTGCTTATCTCTCGGTTAGGTTGCATACGGTTGTCTTGTCTGAGCTTGTTTGCATTTCATGTCGAGTGCGTTGATAGGGGTGAAACCAGGCTGCATGCTGGGTAGAGCTGCAGAGATACTCTGTATCTCGAAATGTTTTACATCATATTGAACCCAAGGCAAGCTTCATCCTGCTGTGGTCTGCCTGCCGGCCCCACGGTACGCCAGGAGGTCTGACAAAGCGGCAGTGTTTGACCCGGAATGACAATGGGCTGTGCAGCCTGCTAATTGGCTGAGGGTTACACCCCCATGTGGGGTCCAAACACTCTTTGCTGAAGCCCAGAAAAGTACCCGAACATGGCAAAATGAGAAGAAATGTGAAAATACAGGCAGATACAGACACCAACACACACTTCTAGAAGTGATGGGACAATATATTGAATGTATATTGTGATACTCCCTTCTGCCATACATTATCAATACAGTGGTATCAAATATCAATATTAAAAAACACTTCAAACATTTAAAATTCAATTAATTGAAAAACATTTGAAAAATATTTTTATTAAAATATGCAGGTGCTTTACCATTTTGCCTCACCAGAGTCACAACTTCATGACTCCTCTTGGCCTTCTGCCAGGTTATGTCTGTATTGGAATGATGGCACATGTAGACATGTTCAGTCAGTGTGTGTGTGTGTGTGTGTGTGTGTGCGTGTGTGTGTGTTGCCGACTGGGACTTTAATCTCAGTTCTAGAAACTGACACCACAATACAGTGAAGAAACACAGCATACGATTAATTCCTGCTTTTGTCTTTTCACTGCTAGTTTTTCTCCTTCAGATACACAGATATCATGATGCATATCGTAGATGATTATCTCGCAATTTATCGTGTATCGCGATATCATTGTTAACGTGGGCAAAATATCGTGATATTATCGTATTGTGAGTTACTCTGTGATTCCCAACCAGAACTTCTAGTGGATCATGTGATTGTTGAGAGGGATCCTTTTTGTAACAGTCCTGAATCATAGAAAGACAATAAGAGTAGAATGGTGATTGAACTATTTTCAGCAGCTGTTTGGTTAGTAGAAAAGAAAATGGCGAACGAAATAAAAAAAGTTGTCACTCATCTGACGATATCAATGTTCTTTCCTACAGTGTGTTAATATGTGTGTGATGAAGCATTAAGTTGTTAAATTAGACTCATTTATTCGGTCTCTCCACACATCGTAATGTCACCGATAGTTGTCACCTTTGTGAGTCCAACACTTAAGCCAAAGGTCAGTTACCTTATATGGAATTGGTCCACCTCAGCGTTCGCAGGGGCGCAGGTGAAGATTAAAATGGTCACTGCACTCTCCATCCTGCTACATTTATTTGAATGGGAATGTCCTTTCTACTCTAATTTGACTTCTTTGGTCTGAACATTGTTTTCTAGGAAATTGCTGCGTCTTGTGTGGCTACGTGAGCGTAGCCTATAATGGTATAATGCCGGCATTGAGATCACAGCGGTGCCTATACAGCCTCACAGAGCTGCTAGCATGGCTGCAGACCTTGTTAAAGTAAAACGCCATTCAAGTCTAATAAGCTTCCGTAAGGTGATGGGAGTGAAATGGGATCGGCAGGCGGGTTGTAGTGATCCATCGTTGAAAAGATTAGCTGGTTTAATTTGATTGGTACTCATTGATAGAAGCATGCGTCATATTTAGTTTTACAGAAAGAAAAGTGGATTGGATTTTAATAAAATAATACAAAGTCATTTTTCAGCTTTACTGTAATGGATGGACACTTATTTCTCTCTCTCTCTGTCATACAGCCTTCTGGGTGTCGGTCTGTCAGCATACATGCAGATGATGTAACCAGCAACTGGAGTGCTATTGAAGAGGGCGGGCAGCATTAAGGGCAAGGTTGCATCATGGCCTCTGTATACTCTAAATGCAGCTGTGGGATGTAGCCAAGTGTCCAGATGCCAGGTGGATCAGCCATAAACTCCTGGTGACGGGACAGAAGATGCGAACGCAACAAGATGGAGCATTGCCCCGGAACTGGAGACCGCCTCTTATAACCAGGACCGCCCGGTTCGCCACAAGGAGTCGGTCACCCCGTCTCTATTCGAGACTGGTCATCAGAAGGAACTACACAAAGAATTATGCATTTGTTCTTTTAAGTTAAAAATGCTGATGTGATGCGGACAGGTAACGTGGGATCACCAACTAGGACAGATGAGACCTGACTATATATATATATATATATATATATATATATATATATATATATCACAGTATGGAGGGTGTCTGAATGCAGCTTTTGTGTTACATTACTTCACTATACAGTTTGCTGTCTCGAGTATTAATTAACAGCTTTAATATGACACTTTTACTCTGTAATCCAACTGATCAAAGTCCTCATAAACTGTATGCATGGAAAGTGTGCCGTCACCGTTGGGAACTCAATTGCATGCCACTGAGTTTGATTGTGTTGAACATGCAGTTGTCGTGCGCTGAAGAATTCACTTTTGAAACGCATGTTCTGTGAAGCTGCTTGGAGATTTCATATTATTGAGAATTAGGAAGTAAGCTATCTTATAATGTGACGATCCCATGTGGTCACAGCATTTTAACCCAATGTGCATAAGCTGTGAAAACGTGCTGTAGCTGATGTGAAATGCACATTAATAGAAGTGCTATACAGTCTTTCTGTTTAATGTTTTCTTGTAATCCTGCCCTGCTTTTCTGGTGCCTTTTCTTCCTACAGTAATGCATTCACGGTTCATTCATGTTGTAAAACCAAGTGTGAAGCTGTATTTTTTCATTGTTTTATTTTTTAACAGATGGAAGAGGATTGTCACGGCAGGTCTGTGCTCAGGTTAATGCAAGCTGCAGGAATCTCATTGGTTGATATATACGTCAGTGGGCGGAGCCTATAGTTGAACAGTAAGGTCGCAGATGACTCAAAGAAGGACTAAATGAAACCAATAAAAACGTGAAATTTGGCCCGATGTTTTTTTAAGTAGGAACTATGCTCCATCTCTGTTTATAATATTTAACTTCTGTAGCATTTTTTTGAGATGTACGTATGTTGTCAAAATGTGAAGAAATGTAATCTTACTGACAGTTACTATATTACTCAGAATTTTGATGTGATCTCGAATAATTATGAAGGGAACACCCTAACCACACTGGATAGATTTAAAAAACTCCATGTAAACCTGGTCCAGTCACCCAGTTCACTGCCTTATCTCTCTGCTCTGTGTTTTTTTACTACCACTGAACGACAGCTTAAAGATGTCCACAAAGCATGATATTTATTAATAATAAAGTCATGAATTGATGTTGGTCGTGCATTTCCCTTAATTTCTTTATTAAACTAACTGTTGTGTGTTTTTGAATACAGCAAAGAGTAGCTTTGTCAGGTTTAGGAACTGCACTCAACAAAAACAAAAATAAACGCAACACTTTTGTTTTTGCTCCCATTTTTCATGAGATGGACTTAAAGATCTAAAATTCATTCCAGATACACAATATTACCATTTCTCTCAAACATTGTTCACAAATCTGTCTAAATGTGTGATAGTGAGCACTTCTGCTTTGCTGAGTTAATCCATCCCACCTCACAGGTGTGCCACATCAAGATGCTGATCTGACATCATGATTAGTGCACAGGTGTGCCTTAGACTGTCCACAATAAAAGGCCACCCTGAAATGTGCATTTTTTTGCTTTATTGGGGGTCTGGGGACTCAGAACCAGTCAGTATTTGGTGTGACCACCATTTGCCTCATGCAGTGCAACACATCTTCTTCGCATAGAGTTGATCAGATTGTCAATTGTGGCCTGTGGAATGTTGGTCCACTCCTCTTCAATGGCTGTGCGAAGTTGCTGGATATTAGTGGGAACTGGTACACGCTGTCGTATACGCCGGTCAAGCACATCCCAAACATGCTCAATGGGTGACATGTCCGGTGAGTATGCTGGCCATGCAAGAACTGGGACATTTTCAGCTTCCAAGAATTGTGTACAGATCCTTGCAACATGGGGCCGTGCATTATCTTGCTGAAACATGAGGTGATGTTCATGGATGTATGGCACAATAATGGGTCTCAGGATCTCATCACGGTATCTCTGTGCATTCAAAATGCCATCAATAAAATGCACCTGTGTTCTTTGTCCATAACAGATGCCTGCCCATACCATAACCCCACCACCACCATGGGCCACTCGATCCACAACATTGACATCAGCAAAGCGCTCACCCACACGACGCCACACACGCTGTCTGCCATCTGCCCTGAACAATGTAAACCGAGATTCATCCGTGAAGAGAACACCTCTCCAACGTGCCAGACGCCATCGAATGTGAGCATTTGCCCACTCAAGTCTGTTACGGCGACGAGCTGGAGTCAGGTCAAGACCCCGATGAGGACGACGAGCATGCAGTTGAGCTTCCCTGAGACGGTTTCTGACAGTTTGTGCAGAAATTGTTTGGTTATGCAAACCAATTGTTTCAGCAGCTGTCTGAGTGGCTGGTCTCAGACGATCTTGGAGGTGAACCTGCTGGATGTGGAGGTCCTGGGCTGGTGTGGTTACACATGGTCTGCGGTTGTGAGGCCGGTTGGATGTACTGCCATATTCTCTGAAACGCCTTTGGAGACGGCTTATGGTGGAGAAATGAACATTCAATGCACGAGCAACAGATCTGGTTGACATTCCTGCTGTCAGCATGCCAATTGCACGCTCCCTCAATGCTTGTGGCATCTGTGGCATTTTGCTGTGAGACAAAACTGCACATTTCAGAGTGGCCTTTTATTGTGGGCAGTCTAAGGCACACCTGTGCACTAATCATGATGTCAGATCAGCATCTTGATGTGGCACACCTGTGAGGTGGGATGGATTATCTCAGCAAAGCAGAAGTGCTCACTATCACACATTTAGACTGATTTGTGAACAATGTTTGAGAGAAATGGTAATATTGTGTATCTGGAATGAATTTTAGATCTTTAAGTCCATCTCATGAAAAATGGGAGCAAAAACAAAAGTGTTGCGTTTATATTTTTGTTGAGTGTAAATATCATGGTTTGAGTTCAAATAAGCAGCCTTCATGATTTAAAGTGATGACTCATAGTTATGTCACATAATGATGTAGCCTGGGATCATTTTGATGAGACAATGCTGACTTTTGGTAACTTATGCAGCCTACCCTTAAATAAGTCAACATTGGCTTTTGCCTACATTATGTAACTCACATGGCCTATGTTTTTTAAATAGGTCAACACTGATTTTTATAATGTAATGTTACTTATGTAGCCTACGTAATTTAAATAGGTCAACGCTGATTTTTTTAATGGAATGTAATTTACATATCCTACGTTAATTAAATAAGTCAACTCCGGCTCTTGGTTATGTCACGTAACTTTTAAAGCCTACATAATTTAAATGAGACAACACTGACTTTTTTTACGTAATATAACTAACGTAGCCTACATAATTTGCATGGGTCAATATTGACTTTTGGTTGTGTCACATAACTTATGCAGCCTGAGCAATTTCAATAAAGCAAGGTTGACTTTTGGTCACGTAGCGTAACTTTGCAGCCTAAATCATTGAAATAAGTCAACGCTGACTTTGGTTGTTGGAACTCAAGGTTTGCATCTATGAGATAATTCATAGATGAGGATTGAACGGCTAGATGCTAGCTTGTCTGCTGTTTGTTGCTGGGAGGTAGCATACAGTGGGCTTATCTGAGTTTGTCATTCTGACGAGAGTCATGGGATTTGAGTACTTTAGTTGTTACTGATGGTTGAGATATAAGTGTTACGCCCCGGCCTCGGGACAACATAATGTTTGCACTCTCCCTTTTTCCCTTACTCCTAGAGATGATGAAAACCAAAAGAGGATGCAGTCCGAACACAATTTTATTTGAAATAATGGTCGTAAATTTCAGGGTGAGTACGGCCAACACAACAAACAATACTCTTTATTTGAAACTATCTGCCCTAACAATAAAAAGAAGAATAAAAGAAAATGGGGGGCATTAGCTCAGGAGGTAGTGTGGGTTGGCTGGCAACCACAAGATTGCTGGTTCGATCCCTGGCTCCTCCTCCATTTCTGCACGGTTCTCTAAAAACACACCTTTATTTTAACACAATGACATAAAGAGCATACAACACAGCTTCAGCCAAAAAGGAAGTAAGGTCTAGTAATCTCCAAATAAGTCTCACTTATGGATGGATTCGGGCTGGAAGTCAGGTTCAGGCCTCAGGATGTTTTCTGCTGACCCATGAGTCATCATTATTTCCTGAATGCCTCCTCCAACTGCTTGACCACCAGTGACCTTGTAACCAGTGAGCATCTCTGCGTTCTCCGGGCAGTCAGCCAGAAACCTCCAGTGCACAGTGATTAACATCAGACCGGTAAAAGGCCACTGTGGCCTTGAAAGAGGCAAATAATAGAGGTGAGGCCTTTCAGTCAACTATTGATGGTACTTTTTTGATGGTTGAATATTATCATGATGACACAGTCAGTTTAAAGGCAACTACTTCAGCAGGAGGTTTGTTTCTATTTAATCACCAGAAAATTATAGAAAATGGAGACAAGTAGCCTCACTGAAAGACTAGAAACCTAAAAAAAAAATGCTCATCAATAGCCTGAGGCCCTGCATTGACTACTGGAGCCTTGAAGACATCAAAATCAAGATTTGCTACACCCTCCCACTCATCTCCTCTGCATTTGAGTTGCTGGAGGGCGCTACCTTTTTGACCCAGCTGGACCTCCGCTATCATCTGGTTCGCATCCGGGAGGGTGATCAATGGAAGATGGCCTTCAATGCCCCTACTGGACATTATGACTACCTCTGCTACAAGCTATGTGTGGTTTTCTACCTCACAAGAGCAGGTTAAACCTTCCTAAAGTGTCCCCTTTATCACAACTCCCATTCATACAGCTTCCTATAACATCAAATACATTACATTATGTGATATAATACAATAATAATGCATGTGTCTGTTCTGTTTCTTTCTCTTCTAGGTGCAGCTCCATGATTTGTGGACTCCAACCACTTATGTGCAGGTTTGGGTGGAGTCTATAAAAGCCGCTCCTGGCTCTGCACTCATTGGCTGTGGCAGAATAGTCTATTTCTCTTAGGGAGGTTCCTAACTGAAGAAGTGACCTGGAAGTAAACACGTAGCCGCCATAATAAGAGCCGTTCGGATTCTCTAAATGCAAAGGAAAGGAGCTCCAATGCTTCCTTTCAGATCTCCTTTAGCATAGGATGCAATGGACCTTCCTATGCGAAAGGAAAGGAGATTACGCCGACTTATGCATATTTGCATATTTAACAATTACTTCCATGCAGACATATAGTAATTGGAATGGTGTCGATAAATGTGTGTGGACAGTGATAATAATCTAATGGTATTTTTTTTATCTATTTTAATCATGTTACAAATGTTTGACAAAAATGAAACAAACAGGAAGGAGGAGCTGCTGGACCTGAAGCCGGTCAGTGAACCAACTGTTTATAAAACCAACAACATACTTAGCCACTTAGGTTCACTCTCATAAATGTTAAATGTTCATCTGTCAGTCTTGCTCTGAACTTTGAATTTATGACATTCACAGTCTCAGACTCACAGAGGTATGTAGACCCAAACAAAGCAGACATTTTCAGAGCTGCTTGGTTAAGATTATTATAGTAATCTGGCTCCACAAAGCTCCAGAAATGCTGAGAATTTTGAAGGTTTATAACCTCACTTTCCATTTCTACAGGATCAACGCAGAAAACTTCAGCCATCTGTCCTGAAATCTGACCACATCCAAGGGGTTGGCCATAGACGTCACACAGGGCTCAAGTTTCTCAAAGTCACTGAATCGGTATGCAAACTCCTGTCCAAGCCCCGACGAGAGGTCAAAAACATTTAAAATGCTGGCAGCATGTGATGTAGGGCTTTCCAACTTCTTTGAGATGGACAGCGAGTTGTAAAACCTTTTGTCTTTCACTTTCTGAATGTAATATGGCCTTAACAGCACTGATCATTATCAGCTATGTTTCTATCTTTGCCTTGTAACTGTAGGTTCAGGTGGTTCATTTTCTCAGTTACATCTGTCAGGAAAGCAAGATCAAGTAGTCACATCAGATGATAGGCTGGTATCCTCCTCCCTCGTTTCCATTAAAGCCTTGATTTCAGCCAAAAAGCCTGCTGGGAGGCATCACTGGCTTTGACAGACTCATCACACTCAATTAAAAACCATATGCACCTCTCCATGTCTGATTCCAGCTGTTTTATAGAGGGACATGTCCTTGCCACAGTATTTACACTAAGTTGTATATTGGCAATAACAGACAATATTTTTGTCTTACTTTTATGGTCCTGGAATAACGTTTCAGTCATGGCCTCCTTTACACTCCTGACAGTGAAGGATTTTTTTTTTTTTTTTTTTTGCTTTGTTAAGATGACTTAAACCGATGGTCCTGTCACTGACATTGTTAGGCCTATTTTTTTGGTGGAGCCCCCCCATATAATAAATAAATACATTTTTTAGATTTAGATTTAGATTTTTTTGTTGTCTTTATTGTCAGAATAATCTCATACTGATGAAAGGCTATACATATAGATTTAGGCATCATATCTGTAGAAATAATATACTTTAGAAAGAAGCAGTTCTGTAAAACATATTTGTCTTTTTGATTTTGTTTTACAGACACTGAATCCTCATTTTAATGGAATAAATACAGAATAAATCCATACAAAATACAGATATTTTGTTTAAGTTTGTATTTATGTTGTCAGATTTAACTGTGACCTTTAAAACCATTATTGGTTTATGCTATACTTTATGACAGAATCCCACTCTGATTGAACAATCTACAGGACAGAAACTGGTGTAATTACAGTCCATTCTTTAGACCTGCAGCTTGAAAGAGGAATTAGATACGCTATCACTTTAAGACACATTTACATAATCAGGATCTAAGCATGCAGCTTTAAAGTGTTTAAAAGTTAACAAGACAGTAACTCTTGTTCAACAGAAGAGAATTGAAGAAGACAATGTGTGTTGCTTTTAACTGGTTACTAGCTGGACTTCTTCACTGGTTGTAGTTCTAATAGAGAACTACAAAGATGCTTCTCCTGGGGGCTAAGCCCCCCTGTCTTTAAATGCTAGTGACGTCCCTGGTTCCTGTTCTTGTTAAGTTTGACATAGTGTGTGTGTTGTGATGTCATGAGAGGCTACACGACTCTCAGCGGGACAGTTCATGCAGTGCAAGGATGTAATCAGGGATTTAATAATGTTCTTGGGGATTAACAGAATTGGTTCAAATTCAAACTGTAAATAAGGTTTCGGCTGCTGTTTAATGGTCAAAAGGATAAATAATGTCTCTTTAACGGGGAAATCCCAACTCGGGTACATATCTCCTCCATAAACAGTCTTCGGGTTCAACCCAGTCAAACAATGTTCCGTCAGGGGGAGGGGAATTCAGCCTCCCTCCAAACTCCGGCTCTCACCACTGTTGTAGTCTACTCCCGGCAGCACTTCAATCTACAGGTAAGTATCTCAGTCTTCAGGTAGGTATTCCAGTGCTCAGGTCAGTGTTCCAACTGGTAACTTCCACACAGGAATCACTTTTGGTCTGGCTGGTCCTTTGCAGAGGATAGCACATGGAGCCTGTCTCTGCCCTTCAGTCAATTAGTCACTGCGGTTGGAGCCATCTCAGGGGAATATAGCACGATAATGTGCTTCCCTATACAGACTAACACTTTTCTAAAACATAAATACATTCTTGTGTGTGTACTTTTATTAAAGTAAAGCATTTGACTATTTCTAGTTCCACTGACCAAAAGACAGCACAAAACTTCCCATTACGTCAGTTGATAACTGATTGAGGCGCTTTTATTCTGAAGGTTCCGTATCGGAAGTGTTGTTGCTGCCTTAAACAACGACGCGGCATCTCACGTCAGTCACCACAACACAGGTGAGAAAGGCAAAGACCTTGTTATTCACTTGCGTAAACATTCAGTACATACAGAACAGACATTATTTAATGTAGAAAAACAAAGAGTGAAGACAGTCGGCCAGTATACACTACTAGTTAGCTTGTTCCCATCCTCGGCAGCTAATGACCAGCCAAGCTAGTAGCAGACCCAGTGAGTTGCTAGCCTCGGAAGCTAATGACGACTTTCCATAAAGTGAACCAGTACAGTTAGCTAAAGTTAACGTTAGTTAGCGTGAGTTCGTTAACGTTAACCGGTAATGTTAGCTAACGTCGTTGAAAAGTGTCGTAACGTTCCGAACTGGTTTCCCTACGGTTGCACGTTGTGTTTACGGAACCCCAGCAGTCGTGGGTCCCGTTTCGCAAAGCAGTTTACCGAACCAGCAACTCTGAAATGGGGAGTTCAGGTTTTCAGACGAGCTGATAGGAGTTTGTTCAGTCAACTCTGGTCTGGTCAGGTCTCTGAGTTTAGCTCTTACGCGGTGAAAAAAAAAGAAACTATCATAAATGAAGCTCTGACACCATAGTTTACCATGGCAACAGGTACATTCAAGGCGCAGCCTCCAGTTTAATCCAGTGAAAGTAGAGCTGTTAATGTTTGTAGGCTATACATGGTGCACATTTCTTTTTATGTGTCGTTTTAGTCTGCATTGCATTAAAAATATATTTGATCAGCTTTAATCTGACAACTAAAGATGAAAAGCATAGTTGAAGATTAAAATAAAAACCAGATGTAGAGCAAAGACACAGATAACCAGTTGGGGACATAACACTAGTCCTCCAAATACCCAGCCTACTTAGCCAAATGAGGGCTATATGCTGACACATTAACAAATTAATGTGTGTGTGTGTGTGTGTGTGTGTGTGTGTGTGCTTTTGTATAATATTTGATTTTATTCTTATATTTCTATGCCCTATTTTGTTTTATTGTTTTGTTATTGATTTTATAATAGGTGAGGCTATTATAAGCCCCAATGGGTTTCATGCCTCTCCCTGCACTGTTTCACTGTTTTGTCTCTCTGTTTCTGTGTCTGTTTTGCATTTTTATTGTGCTAAATAAATCAAATCAAATTGTTTTATAATGGCAAATTTGTGTGTTTGATGAGCAACCCTTTCACATCACAGGAAGTTGTTTGTTTCCTTGTCATTATCTAAACGAAGTAACTAATTAATTTCTTTTGTCCGTAGCCATGACGACAGACGCCTCCCTCCTCAACTCTGAGCTGGAGTTCCAGCAGCAAGAGGAGCTGTATCAGCAGCTGCTGTTACAGGTAATATTGCTTTAAAGTAACTTGCATTCAAGCAAGATGACCAAATATAACATAATGACAAATATGTATCTTTATCTGGTATAAATCCCATTAGGATCATCAAGTGCCCACATGGTTATTTTGGGGTCCAAATATGGGGTTCCAAAAGAGTTACCTCTGCCCGAGAGGGTTTTTAGACCCCCATAAAACCCCCACCAGTGGTACCATACCCTTCAAATTCATTTTGGCAAGAGAAAAGTTCCCAAATATAACAAATAATCCTGTTTAGAATAAATATGATCATTAATCGTGGTGCTAGGGGCACCCAAAAAGTGAAAAATCACACATGCTGTAAATTTTTTTTTTAGACTTTGGTGACCCACCTCTCACCCAAACAGTAAGGAATGTTGATTCTGCCTTCAGAATTGTGTAGTACAAACTACAATGAACATATAACATGAATAACACATCAATTTCCAACCTTCTATCACTATTAGAACAGAAGTTATGGGCCTCCAAAAATGCAAAAAAATGAAATGTGAAATTCCAATGTTTCAAAAAGGGGTGTGGCACATGAAATTCAAATGGACGCCACGAGCAAACCGTTTGAGATATTGACCTGAAACTTCAGATTCCTTTGTCTAGTAATAAGACATATTTTCACCGCTTTTCAGCAAAATCTGAGAGGTGTCATGTACATGGTACCCCGATTTTGGCTGTTTTCACACGGAATGACGCTGCTTCCAATCGTGACAGAATCTGTTATAATGTTAACCAATACAGAGGACCAGGGCTCTGGCTGGGGCACGTTAATCACCATGAGCTTAAGCCTATGGCATTTTACACTGCATAAATTAGCTTAGCGGCTAGCATGCTTTCCTCCATAATATTTCCTCTTCCACTCTTCTTGGTTTTAAGTTGCTGCATCTCACGACATCACCATGGTTACATTTCAGCCTGCATGTCCGTTTTCCAGGGTAACCTTATTATTATATAGAGAAGAATTCCTGACCAAGCTGCTGGAATGATTAGTAATAGTTATGATTAGATTTTTCCATCACAGCATAAATGAATGAATTACTCCTGAATTACTACATTCAGCCAATGAACTTACACTCACCGGCCACTTTATTAGGTACACCTGTCTAACTGCTCGTTAACGCATATTTCTAATCAGCCAATCGCATGGCAGCAACTCAATGCATTTAGGCATGTAGACATGGTCAAGACGATCTGCTGCAGTTCAAACCGAGCATCAGAATGGGGAAGAAAGGTGATTTAAGGGACTTTTAACGGGGCATGGTTGTTGGTGCCAGACGGGCTGGTCTGAGTATTTCAGAAACTGCTGATCGACTGGGATTTTCACGCACAACCATCTCTAGGGTTTACAGAGAATGGTCCAAAAAAGAGAAAATATCCAGTGAGCGGCAGTTCTGTGGGCGCAAATGCCTTGTTGATGCCAGAGGTCAGAGGAGAATGGCCAGACTGGTTCGAGCTGATAGAAAGGCAACAGTAACTCAAATAACCACTCGTTACAACCGAGGTATGCAGAAGATCATCTCTGAACACACAACACGTCGAACCTTGAGGCGGATGGGCTACAGCAGCAGAAGACCACACCGGGTGCCACTCCTGTCAGAACAGGAAACTGAGGCTACAATTCGCACAGGCTCACCAAAATTGGACAATAGAAGATTGGAAAAACGTTGCCTGGTCTGATGAGTCTGGATTTCTGCTGCGACATTCGGATGGTAGGGTCAGAATTTGGCGTCAACAACATGAAAGCATGGATCCATCCTGCCTTGTATCAACGGTTCAGGCTGCTGGTGGTGGAGTAATGGTGTGGGGGATATTTTCTTGGCACACTTTGGGCCCATTAGTACCAATTGAGCATCGTGTCAACGCCACAGCCTACCTGAGTATTGTTGCTGACCATGTCCATCCCTTTATGACCACAGTGTACCCATCTTCTGATGGCTACTTCCAGCAGGATAACGCGCCATGTCATAAAGCACGAATCATCTCAGACTGGTTTCTTGAACATGACAGTGAGTTCACTGTACTCAAATGGCCTCCACAGTCACCAGATCTCAATCCAATAGAGCACCTTTTGGGAGATTTGCATCATGGATGTGCAGCCGACAAATCTGCAGCAACTGCGTGATGCTAGCATGTCAATATGGACCAAACTCTCTGAGGAATGTTTCCAGTACCTTGTTGAATCTATGCCACGAAGGATTAAGGCAGTTCTGAAGGCAAAAGGGGGTCCAAACCGGTACTAGCAAGGTGTACCTCATAAATTGGCCAGTGAGTGTATTTTAACACAGCTTTTCTTCTGATGTTGTTGAATGTGTCAAACTTCCTAATGGGTCTGCAAAACATTCATGCTGGTTATCTATTTAGACGATGGGAAAGATGCAGACTGAAAATCCAGACTCCAAAGTAATCCGACCACAACCCGGTATGTCGCTCCACAATACAAGTTATATGAAATCCTCTACGTTGACGACACAGACGTGATTTGTTGTGTCTATCTGGTTTTCTGTCCCCCTCCCGTCCCCACCTCTCAGGCATGTGTGTGAAGACTCTGTCAGAGCCGGGGAAACAGAAAGTCTTCGTCAACATCTGTCAGTCCACTTCAGTCCCGCTCCCACCAGAACTCTCCAAAGAGGAGCTTGTGGACCTGCTCCAATCGGACGACCCCAGCGGCTACAGGGTACCCATGAGCCTCGGCGAGCCACACACAGAAATGGACAACAGTATGTGACTAAAGCCATTAATGCTGTTTTGTTCTACATTTTGTGGTGACTTCATTCCTGTCCACAATTTAAAATACCTATGGGTGCTAAATTCCAAATTTGGAGGGAATCTGGGATTTGAGGTATCCGCCACACAGCTTTCCACATGGCGTCGGGGCAGCGTTAGCAGTGGGAAGCGCTGTGTGTGTGCTCTGCTGAGCGGCAGTCGTTAGCTGGCCAGTACTCCAATAGCTTTACAAAGCTAATAGTTGTTTGCAGGTGTTTTTAGAACCTTTCCAATGAACGAGTTCAGCAGTTTATCTCTCCCTGTCTCACCAACACAGACAAACTGCTGAACTAGTAACTAGTTCATTGTGTAGGGGTTGGATTGTTTGTGTTTGTGATCAAATTGAAAAAACTAAAGACAACCAATCATTCATTTTTCTGACACTTTTTTGAAGTGAACATCCTTTTTTACTGAGAAATAATCTTAAATAGGATACCATAATCTCCCTGCATAATTTACCTGTTAAGCCCTAGCCATATTTTCAGAAAAAAAAAGAACCTCAGATGATGTATTCCCAGTGACAAAAACATTGAGTCTGTTACTATGCCTGAGTAAATTGGAATAAATCAAAGGAGAATTGTGAAATTTCTATCCTCCTATTGTTTTCCCCTATTTGACAGAGGATAACGCCATGCTAACAATGATTCCTGCAACACCATGACGTAGCCGTCGGTACGCATGGATTTTAAGTCAGCTGGGTCTTGTGTTCCATAGGATGTTTGATATCATTTGACAGAGTAGCTTCTTCCCTTTCATATGACTACAAACATGGCCGAACCGTGGATGGATTTACATTCATATAAATCATTTAGTTCTTCTTGTCCCACGCGTTTAATGAGCCCCAAAATGTTCAAACCCATTTCTAAACATTTATATTTGCACTAAAATAGACATTGGGTCTTGTTTTATGAACATTAGGGTCCAAACTTTGAGCAACAGCTGAGAAGAAACACCATTGTCCCATTTTGTTTTGTTTTTTAACAATATTGCTGTAGTTTGTTTGGCCCTTCGACGGGCCGATCGGGTTTAAGGAGGTTAAAGGATAAATAGATCCCAAGCATTTTTTCCGCTATTTTCAGTCCAGTTTTGTTTTAAACACATATTGATGATTATCAGAATATTATCATGAATCACAATAATATTGCCCTGGATAATCATGACATGAAATTTTCACATCATCCTATTCCTAATCAAGTCTTTAACAGTTGTAGCCTGAAGTGTAAAGTATCCTAGTAGCTATGCAGTCCAGCGAGGATCCTTTCATTTAAATTCCACTGGAGTTGAGAACAAACACCCACGTAACAAAAAATGATTCATTGTCCAAATACTTCAGAAGTCACAGCCATGTCTCATGTTACGGTCACTGCAATATTGCTAGAGTGTTATGATGAATCACTGCCAAAAACATCACGAGTTACAGATATGGTTTTTGCATGTTCACACATGGTTTGTTGTTGGTGTTTGCATTTTCAACGTGCTTTATAGCAACAATCAAAATCCTCACATGCAGGTTCAGGTAGCGTCTTGCATGAACGCCTCACTTCTTTGTCAAGATGCCAGGCAATAGACATGTTTCAATAGTGTGTAACATTTGGCACAGATCCTCCCGGAGTGACTTAACGAGTGCAGACGGGAGAGAAAAACTCACAAATATCAGTCTCACATGCTAGAAATGATGGATCCAGCAAGTTCTGGCCTGATGGTTCATTAACTTCTCTGTTACATGCACCTCAGGTGTTCTTTGTAAAAACTGAATGCTGGATGGCTCCAGGGGCGGGGCCATGGGGGCATTGGCCCAGGCAGCTGAAATCTGATTGGCTCCTGTTCATAATACAGATATGGGAGAAGAGAAGAGTCTGCACCTTTCGGCGTTTGTGGTGCCTTGTACTTTGTCTTCCCCGATCATTAACATAGTTGTCTGACACCTGAGCTTTGTGTTCGCCTTTTCAAAGAAAGTGATCAATTTAGGTTTTTGGTTAGTTCCTAAGATGTCCGTGAAGTGTCTAATTTAGTTTTTGTTTTCCTGTCAGACCAACATATGTATTTTCTGCGAGCAGATGCAAGCTGCAAACGTGCAGTACTTGAAGCCTTTTTGTAAAAAGGGATCGCAAAATAGTCATCAGATGTCTTCTGTAAGGCCACCAGAGGATTTTGAAATCCAGTGTTGATTTTTTTCTTCTTTTTTTTTTTTTTTTGCCATAAACTGTTTGTTTTTTTTATATCTCCCAGTATTATGGGAAGCGTTTAAAAATAAAAGCGTTTACCCCAGTCCCTCATTTTCCCATGCTTGTCCTCGATTGATGTGTTTCCCATGTCTTTGTCTGTTTCAGACTCTCAGGGTTGCACAGCGTATGATGTGGTCATCAACCAGGAGTTCTTCCAGAAGTGCCAGGTGTGTGTGTGTGTGGGTGTGTGTGTGTGTGTGTGTGTGTGTGTGTTTGTGTGTGTACAACAATGTAGCAAATAGCTATAAATGTGCTGTTATTTATTATAGTTTGTTTTTAAAAATAATACAAAATAATTACAAAAAAACAACAGGAATTACAATTTCAAGTGTAAATATACAGCAGCAAATAGTTAAAAAAAAGCCCATTGTCACTGATGTATCCAATCCAGCGGTTTGAGTCAGTGTTGGCTGATATCAGGAGGGCTGTCAGGATTTTAACCATTAATTGAACATGGATTGAAATGTAATTTAGATCTCGACCTTCCAAGTCAAAAGCAGGATCGGTGATTCTCCCAGGAATTCTCAGTCAGAGACGACACAGTCGTAGCCTGCAGCTGCACTCTTTAAGCCGCCACGGCAACAAAGATGACATTCATGAGCTCATATTCATAATACATATTCTTTTAGCATTTAATTTAATACATGGTTCTTCCATTCAGAGGACATTTGTGATAGATTTATTTTATTCCATCACAGAAATAATCACGCTGAATTGAAAATCAGTTGTGTTTTCCATTTGATAATGGAAACATGAAACATTGATCATTGCTATACTAACTATGTCATAGTTCTGTCCTGTTAGGCTGTAAGGCTGCTGTGTGAACACTCAGGGAGCAGAAATCACCTTACGATGTGTAACAATATGAAACATGTCTTGCAGAAGGATCCGTTGTTCCAGCAGTTTGTTATTCTGGTGTCTTTAGAGGGTTTGGAGAACAAATACAACCTGGAGCTCAGTAGAGGTCAGTAGAGGTCAGTGAGTGAGTGAGTGAGGGAGTGAGGGAGTGAGTGAGTATCCTTGGGAGCAGACGTTGAGATTGTTTTTGTGTTTCTGCAGACTGGAAGGTGCTGAAGAACAGGAGGTTTTTGGGTTCTGTTAGCGAGCAGAACATTCGGACGAAGAACCGGCCAGTGATTGAAGAGCTGCAGCCACAGTACGTCTCTCTCTCTCTCTCTCTCTCTCTCTCTCGCTGTCTCTGTCTTACCACTGTGTCTTACTGTTGCCTTTTTCTTCATTTAAGCACTTTAGATGTGAAATGTTTTCCAGTGTGTTTATACTTTGTATCAGATGCACATGTATCACACTCTGTCTGCTTGCAGGCAGAGCTCCATTGCAGCAGCCAAAAGGTAAACCTCTTATCTGCCTGTTATATCTTTCATGTAAAGTCAGAGCAACGTGCCACACACTTTGTTCTGTCTTTGTTCCTCATTCCTGATTTGTCCTGTCTGCTTTTCCCCAGACCAGAGTACACAATGCTCGTAGAGCCCCCTGCTGGTGACCCTGAATACCTCATTGCAGAAATAAAGCTACCAGGAGTGGTGAGACCTCTCTTCTACCCTGTTTCTTTATGTCTTCTGATCCATTTAAAAGTAACCGCTCTTTGACTGGAAATACCACCTGGAAGCAGGATAGAAATGGAAAAGGCCCAACAGACATAATAGGACAAAAAGGTTATTTTATGTTTCATATTTAGGGAGATGATTGTATAACTCCCTCCTTTTTTGAAATGCTGGATATATAAACAGATTTTATCATCTACTGTTTCAAAAAGCTCATACCACACTAATGTGTGATGTCTGAGGCATGCTCAGCATTAATAGTACTGATTTTCCTCTTACTTTTATTCTTGTCAGGATAGAAAATCAACCCTGAGGCCGAAATCTATTCAATGTAATTGAGAATAACAATGAAAATTTGACATGCATTCATACTTGGTAGAATCACAATATATGTGGTCACGGCACATGTACAGTACATCTTAATGCAGAGACAGTCGTGGTTGAACTTGTCTCCCACGCAGGCGTCGTCTCGCTCTCTGGTGCTGGACGTCGGAGAGGACCGCCTGCTGTTGACGGCTCGGCCCTCGCTTTTCTATCTAGATATCTTCCATCCCTTCCTCATCGACCAGGAGAGCAGTGCGGCACAGTACAACAGCAGCACTCAGGTAGAAAACAACGCACTTGCATGGGATATGAACTGAACACGAACAGGCACGAACTGTAACTCAACTCAACTCTTTATTTATAAAGCACTTTAAAAACAACACCAGCTGAAACAAAGTGCCGTACATTAATAATAAAAAATATAAAAACATGACACACAAAATTATAGCTGACCTGAGGGACCGAGCAGGGGAGTATGGGTGGAGTAGCTCAGAGACGTAAGGCGGGAACATTTAAGGATTTAAAAACAATAGAATAATAAAATAATCTTAAAATGAAATGAAGTGCACAGGCAGGCCAGAATAGGAGTGATGTGATCTCCCCTTCATGTTCCAGTTAAAAGGCGAGCAGCTGCATTTTGAACCAACTGGAGACGTGGGGCATGGACAACTGTCAAAGTGCTCAGTTGAGAGGATGGGTTTCACCTTTGCCAGTTTTCTTAGATGAAAAAAGGTGCTCTTACCACTGCACTAATTTGCTGATCCAATTTCAAATGACTGTTAATGGCTTAACATGCTGTACCAAGGGGCCAAAGTCAAAGGGGGGGGTTCTATGCAGTGCTATGCAGGGTTTTAAAGCCAGACTGAAACACCTCCAGGATATCATACTCATCCAGATAGAACATCAGCTGACAATTTTCTCCAAGACTTTAGATA